>CM034156.1:105195873-105655819 GCA_019776745.2 Taxus chinensis
AAAGGATTAGGAATCCACAAATAAGGAATTCTCGAACCCATCTCCCTTCATAAAAATCTAGGTTGTTTAGGCTTAGGTTATAAACCTAACACTAAAAACACCCTTCCCACTAATCCATCACAACCCATTTTGACCAATCCTCTTGTTCATCATAGTATCCCAACCACTTAACCCAATCAAAAATAATTTAATCCCCCTACATATACCCAACACATAAAAATGGATTGAGCACATAATTCGTCACCTATTCATAGATATTTTCCCCCCTATCACCCATTCTCCTGTAACCTGTTAGGCTATGGAGCCTATTTTCACATGTGAAAGTGTTGAATACTATACACTAAGATTACTATACACTTTCCACAGTTTTCACATCAGGGTTTGGGGCCGGGTAGGGCCTCGAGTGAGGGTTCGAGGGTGACAACCCTTGGTAGCAAGGGTTCGGGGACGTAACCCCCAAAATTTCTTTTTGGCCTCAAAACAAAACGTGCCCGATATATCGGGAAATGTGCTTTTCTCATATGGGTGGGGATTTTGACCCATAGGTTTATGGGATGGTTTTTGCGCATGGTTTTGTAAAACTGTTTAATTAGTTTTCTACTTATGTGGTTTTTTACATATGGTAGGTATGATGTAACATTGCAGATGTGTGTGAATTTAGGTGTGAATTATGTAGATTTTGTTGAGCATAGCTCCAAACAGATTTGGGCATTATATTGAGAGAGTAGTGGCTTGTAATAAAAATCTGAGCAATTTATTCTTGGTGGACGTAGCAAAAATTGGGTGAACCATGTTAAATATTATCTCTGTGTGTTGTGTTATTTTATTCTGCACTTTTATTTCAAATATATAATATTTTATGCATATTAGTTTCTACTGTTGCAATTCTGTGAGGGATTGTTTCACATATTTTATCCCTTATTTCCTAACATCTCCTTCAATCCAACATCTACATCCCTTTACATCTAATCCATTCCTATCATAGCATACATTCATATCCCCTTCCAATCCATTCATTTGAACACTTGATCAACTTGATCATGCATGTTGTAAGAAACTCTTACCTACTACAATTGTGTGACCTTGGTCTCTCATTACCTCTAACATTCCAACACCATTATCCTCCTAGAGATCCACACATTTTAACACACTTGATAAACTTTTGGTGAAGACACTTGGGTGCATCTTTCGACACTCAAGCTAATGTCATCACCACGCTCATTTCCATCCCCCCATAAAAATGTTATCCAATTTTGCTTGTCAGGAAAAATTGATCAAACATGACCTTGTATAGGAGAAATGGGGAGGTTGGTTCAATCATGCAAGCTCACATTTGGTTTTGAAAATCAGGGTTATAAACGAGATCGTAAATGAAATGAAGGGTCAGAAAATCAATGGCTGAGAAAATGTTGAAGAAGATGAGAGCTCAAGAGGAAGACAATGGAGAAAGGCTCAGAGTTTTTTAACTTCACATTTTCAAAAATTTGGGGAAAATCAAGGCAAGAATGGGCCAAGTAATGTCCAAAACCCCGAAATTTTAAAATTTCAGGAATTTCAGGTTTCAGAACTCTTGAAGCGAAAAATGGAAAAAATGGCCACCAAACTCTAAAATCCTGAAGTCTGAAAGTCTACAATTTTAGAATTTTGGGATTTTGGGAATTTTGGGAAGCGTTCCAGAAAAATCAAGTAAAAAGATTGAAATCTGAAGTTCCAAAAGTCTGAAATTTTTGAATTTTGGGTTTTGGAGTTTAAGAGGTTTGGGATTCAGGGTTTCATAAGTCTCGGTGAGCAAAATCGGAAAAGTGCCAAAAATGTCAGAAATCCCGAAGTCCAAAAGTTTGAAATTTCAAAATTTCAGATTTTGGAGGTCAACGCAAGTTTCGGGGTCAACACGGAGGAATTTTTGGACTTTGGAAGTCTCGGTGATAAAATAAGGAAAAACATGACTCAATGTCTGAAATTCTAAATTCTGAAAGTCTGAATTTTTCAGACTTTCAGGTTTTCAGGTTTCGGACTTTCGGAAATCTCGAGTAAATTTAGTGGATGAACAGTGTTTCAACTTCTAAAAAGGAAATGTCTAAAAGTACACATTTTGGGATTTAAGAGGTTGCATGCATTTCAAAGTTTCAGAACTCCCATCCCGCCATTTTTGTAAAATGACACCTCGACCTTCAAATGGCCATAACTTTTGACTGGGAGCTTAGATTTGCACGAGAAAGGAATTTTTGGAAATATCTAGACATCTGCTACACCATAATGAAAAATATATTTCGCCATTTTTTGAGATGTCCTAGGTTTCTCACCTACCACCATAATTAGGTATGGGCTTCCTTTCTTACCCAACAAAGAACAATAATGGAGGCATGGGAATTTGTAGTGGAACCCAACATTGTTGCAGGAAAATTCATTGCTCTTTTAGGGTGGTTGAAGATTTTTTTTTGAATTATTCTCATCTCCTTCTCTCATTCTTCCTATATATTGTAAGGAGGGGAATTTTTCTAAAGGTTGGACATTTTTGGTTTTACACCCTCCATTCTTCTCTTGTCTGCAAGTGAATTTGTGGAGTTTAAACCTCCCATCTAAACTGTAAATGCAATCTTGCCTCTTAGCCATTGTAATACACTGTATCAAATCTTTTGAGAAACAATAAAAAGTTTTTGGATGATTTTCAACCCTCTCTTTTGTTATTGCATCTTCCTGATCTCTCATTGTAATCCTGGTTATCTGTGCATGGTGTTTTGTATTTCATTTTTAATGGTTTGTGTTTAATGGAAAAGCTGGTGTTCAACATTCCTTTGGTGCATCACCTTTGTTAGTTTAGGTTTAATTTATTACATCTTCTTAACGCTATTTCCTTGGCAAATTAGAGTAGATTTTAGAGTAAATCCACTACAATTTTAATGTGTGCATCTAAACAGAGGAATAGGAACTAGCCTTCATCCACAGAGCTTTCGTGATTGCAAAGTCCCACACTTTGGGAAAATATCCATGTCATGTAATCATAGTGAGAGTTTCAACCCATCGAGTTGTAGACATTCAAGGGTCTTCTGATTACGCATCAACACAAACCACTAGTTATTCTTAACCCCTTGAGAGTTCACAAGAGATTGGAACCACTTTATGAAAATAAATCCAAATATCAAAAAAGAAAACATAATATAAAATTTAAAAATATAAATTAAAATCGACCTCAAGACTCTCTCTAGGGTTATTTCCAGAAACTATATCGAGGCTATGGATGCCTTGTTGGCAGTAAAGTAATGTTGTGACAAAAATCAGATGTATCTCCATCGGGGTTATAGACGACTGGCTGGCAGTGGAGCAATGCACAACTTAACCTTTCATTCACCTTCCATCAACCTACTTGACTTAATCACTCCATATACATTGGCTAGTTTTTTTTATACATTACCTCTTAAGTCTTCACTTTAAAAGATAGTTAACCATCATAATTTCACACACTTTCATCTCACAGAGACATAGGGCTCATATTTTACCAGGTATTTTTTATACCTTGTGTTATCCCAAATTTTCCCCCTAGAAAATTTGGTCAAACATGACCCCGCACATAAAGAAAATATGAAGGGAACGATTCAAACTCGCGAGCTCACTTTCCAGAATGAAAAATAAGGTTGCAGGAAAGCTTGATCCAAGGAACACATGGCCAAAATGAGGCTCAACAAAATCAATGAAATCAGAGGCCTAAAGGAGTCAAATTTGACCCTACACAGGAAGAAATTAAAGAAGACGACTCCATCGAATGAACCCATGCTTCAAATCCAGAAAACAAGTTGCAAGCGGGCTATAAAATGGAATAACAGGGTTAGGGAGGAGAAGATAGTGTCAAAGGAATGGCAAAGGCTTGAAGTCTTTGAGATCTATAAATGACTCAGGATAAGCCCCAAAATTGGCTAAGTATGAAGGAGATAGTGGAAGCTACCAAGTGTCCAAGTGGCACATCTCTAAAGATTAAAATAAAAAGGCGTACTCAAACAAGCGCCAAGCCTCCATGCATCTAGAGCCCTAAATTTTTCACTGGCCGTTGAAAAGTCTTAGACTTTGCGGAAGGTGCCAAGCATCCAAACAATACACATTCAAAAGAGAGGATCATGGGCAGGAGACTCAAACTTGCGCCAACCCTCCACATAGACAATGCTCAACAGAGGTTAAAAAGGAGAGTGGGCCCGAAATGACTAAGTATAGAATGCAGGAAGAAGCCTCCACATGTCTTAGCGATGCTCCTTCAAGGGTAAAATCTTGAGTGGGTTTTCAACTGAGCACGGTCTCACCACGTGTCTCAGGTCCAAAAGGGGGATAGAGTTGGGGGGTTGAATAGTCAAAGTAGAGGTAGGCAAGTACAGGGAAACAAGTTTTTATGCGGTGCTACTTTTAAAGGTAAATTCTGGAGGTATTTTTCAGATATGTGCAAAGCCTCCACGTATCCAGGGTCAAACCTTTAGCTCACCAAGAAAAAACGACTCAGGAAAAATACAAAGGGAGCTTGAGGAGCTTGCGGAAGACACCACGTGTCATTCTGGCACAATTTCAAGAGTGAAGGTAGGGGAAAAAACTCAAATGAGTGAAAGGCTGCCACGTGGACCCTATATGGACAGACACTTTAAATATCATGCGCTCGTGACCCAAATATTCAAATGGCCGTATATTTTGACTGGAGACTCAGATTTGGGTGGGAGAAGACTTTTTGAAAACGTCTTAAACCACTCTATGCCATGGAAGAATAAAATATTACCTTTAGAAGGATTTATTAGGTGAAAATGGGGAAAATGTCTTCTAGGACATTAATACAGAATCTAATTTCTCCAACTACTAGATCTAATTCGATTTGATCTACCATTCTTCCTTCTTCGACATGTCGAACAGAGATAGGGAACTAAAATCGACAGATTGTAGGAGGATTTGAGAGGGCATTGATTAATGGTGGTTGAAAGTAGGATTCAAATTTTTCCTCCTCTCTCTCTTATTCTTTCTATATATCGTAACACTTCTCATTTTGAGAAGGAGAGACATTTTTGGGTGTAGGGAAAACTCTGTCAAAGTCATTTCCCAACTCCATTTGAGCTATAGGCCTTCTCCGATGCCTGGAGAGCATATTTTTTTCCTCTGAGCACCACATGTAATAGTTTGTGGATGTTACAGAGCAATAAAATATTGTTTCGTGGTGTATTTAAACCCTTGGCATCATTTTGTTGTTTCTCTGTACCTCTGTATCTCATGTTTTATCCCTATGTATGTATTTCACATTTGCAGGTGTAGAACATCACGCTTAATGGAGTTTCTATGGTGGATCTAGATATAGGTCTCTGTCACTTCTGTACTGACCTCCCTTTATCCCCTTTCCTTGTTTCATTCTCCCTCAAAAGATTATCTTGCACTTCCTTTTTTGGTGTATCACCTCTTAGTTGTAGGATTTTTGACCCTCTCTTTTTCTCTCTGACCCCTTGGAATGGTTATATTAGGATTAGTTAGAATTTGCATGTACTAGAGTTAGCTTGTGGAAGGTAGATTAGGAAGAAAGAACTGGATTTCTCCAGAGGGCCATCTTAGGTTCGCAAGTCCCACATCTTGAGAGATGGTCCCATGTTGTGCAATCACACCAAATGCCCCACTCACACACAAGTCCATTCAGGGATGCTGTGATTCTTCACTAATAGTTTTGGCATGCCTAGTGGGATAGGTTTGAAGCACCTTACCACTTCATTTCATCAAGTTGATATGTTCTTGGTGAGATTCAGCCTTTGGAGGCACATGCAAAGCACATCTGGTGACTCCATATGGTCAATAACCCATTCTCTGAGTTATAGACATTTTCCATCCATTTCCACTCATTCTCATCCATTTTCTTCTTCCATCCCTTTCATTTTCTCCCATTCCATGAAGTTATGCAAACATGTCTTCATTCCCTTCATAGAATTCACAACTACAGTAGTGCATTTCACCTCTAATGTATTTCCCAACTCCTCCAGATTAGTAGTATGATCAAATCCAAAACCATTATCCTTACCCATATGAGCAGGGTAAAAACTAGTTTGGCCACGGATCTTATCAAGAACAAGGGGACACATACAATGGTGACAACTATGTGGAGAATGTTGGTTTTCTGGAGAAGATTCAAAAAATGGAGGTCGGCATAATGCAGTCCAGGGGTACAACACAAATGAATGCATTTAGGATTGGTTTCAGGGCACCTTGTCCATGGGAAGGCCCTTTTCTAAGACATTATAGCCCTCAGGAGAAGCTAGACTTCAGGGTTGGAATGTTGCCTCAACTTACACAATGGATTGAGGAATCTGAGGCCTATGAGTTGGACACAAGAAAACCTTATCAATGGGTAAGTTCACCACCTCATAGCTCTTCATTTTCTCTTTCTTAGACTCTATCATTTCAGCATGATCAAGAGTCAAGCTTCCCATTTGCTGCCCCAAGTGTTGATTTCCCTTCTCTATTTCTTGGTCTTCCATCTCATTTTAATTCTTCTACCCTTTTCCTTCCCAAACAATCATTCCCTCCAAAAAAACAAGAAGTTCCACTCCCCTCTCCACCACAAACAATTGCAAAGCTAGTTGAGCCCCAAAACCTGCCACTCATGTGCTGTCCAAAAAAAAAACACGCAAATTCAAAAGTGGGATCCTGGGTGGAGACTCAAACTTGTGCCAGCCCTCCACATAGACAATGGTCAATAGAGGTCAAAAAGGAGAGTGGGCCCAAAATGACTAATTATAGAGTGCAGGCAGAAGCCTCCACATGTCTTAGTGACGCTCCTTTAAGGGTAAAATCTTGAGTGGGTTTTCAAATGAGTGTGGTCTCACCACATGTCCTAGGTCTAAAAGGGGGACATAGTCAGGGGGGTTGAATATTCAAAGTAGAGGCAGGCAAGTGTCTGTGCAATTCTACTTTAAAGGTAAAGTCTTGAGGTATTTTTCAAACATGCGCGAAGCCTCCACGTATTTAGGGTCAAAATTTTAGCCCGCCAAGCAAAATGACTCAGGAAAAATACAAAGGGAGCCTAAGGAGCTTGCGGAAGACACCACATGTCATTTTGGCACAATTTAAAGAGTGAAGGCAGGGGGTAAAACTCAAATGAGAGCAGGGCTGCCATATGGACTCTATATGGACAAACTCTTTAAATATCGCACGCCCGTGACCCAAAAATTCAAATGGCCATATCTTTTGACTGGAGACTTAGATTTGGGTGGGAGAAGACTTTTTGAAAACATCTCGAGCCCCTCTACACCATGGAAGCATAAAATATTACCTTTAGTAGGATTTATTAGGTGAAAAATAGGAAAATGTCTTCCAGGACATTAATGTAGAATCTAATTTTTTCAAATACTAGATCTAATTTGATTTGATCCATCATTCTTCCTTCTTCGACATGTCGAACAGGTAGAGGGAACCAAACTTGACAAGTTATAGGAGGATTTGAGAGGGGCATTGATTAATGGTGGTTGAAGTAGGATTCCAAATTTTCCTCCTCTCTCTCTTATTCTTTCTATATATTGTAACACTTCTCATTTTGAGAAGGAGAGACATTCTGGGTGTAGGGAAACTCTGTCAAAGTCATTTCCTGACTCCATTTGAGCTACAGGACTTCTCCTATGCTTGGAGAGCATATTTTTTCCTCTAAGCACTACATGTAATAGTCTGTGCACCTTACAGAGCAATAAAATATTGTTTCGTGGTGTCTTTCAACCATTGGCATTGTTATGTTGTTTCTCTTTGCCTCTCTATCTCATGTTTTCTCCCTGTGCATGTATTTCACATTTGCAGGTGCAAGACATTGTGCTTAATGGAGTTTCTATGGCAAATCTAGATCTGGGTCTGTGTCACTTCTATCTGACCTCCCTTCATCCCCTTTTCCCTATTTCATTCTCCCTCAACAAAGTATCTTGCACTTCCTTTTTTAGTGTACCACCTCTTAGTGTAGGCTCTTTCACCCTCTCTTTTTCTCTCTTTCCCCTTGGAACGGTTAGATTAGGATTAGTTAGAATTTGCATGTAATGGCGTAGCTTGTGGTAGGTAGATTAGGAAGCAAGAACCGGATTTCTCCGGAGGGCCATCTTAGGTGTGCAAGTCCCACAACTTGATAGATGGTCCCATGTTTTGCAATCACACCGAATGCCCCACTCACACACGAGTCCATTCAGGGGTGCTGTGATTCTACACTAACACCTTGGTCACACTTTTGTTCTAGTCCAACTCTTTCCTTACAATATGTGTCATTAGGATATTACTTTTTTCATCACTAATTTTTTTTCCTTCCATCTGTCACCTCCACATATTTTTTTCCTAAGGATTGAACATCTGTGGGTAGACGATGATACTTTCCTTTTCATCCAATCCTCTTCATGTCCCTTTTTTACTGTCATCATCTTGACTGGGGGAAGCCTTAGTACCATCTGCTGGGGATATCATCCATTTTATATACCTCTCACTTCCCATCCTACCCTACATCTAGGGTAAAATTGAACCCATCCATCCATCCACATAGATCACCCTACTTTACACTTGGAAGAACACATCCATCTATCCCCTCTAATCCTAACCTATCAACCAAACCATATCCTATCCAACATATCCCATTTCCCTCAATCCTTCCCTTTCATCCTACCCAACCACACTTTGGGACTTATAGGAGAAATTCACATCCCACCTCACATCGCTTCTCATCCCCCCAAGAGTTATCACATCATGAATCATTTCCTCTTTCCTATCTTCCATCATCACCTGCATCCCAAATAAAAAAATCTTGACATCCAACATTGATAATCCAAAATCTCAAAATCCAAAAATCCACAATCCATAATCCAAAATTCCATACATTCAAAATTATAAACATCCAAAATCTAAACATCTAAAAATAAAAACATCTAAAAATCAAAACATTCCAAAAAATACAAAAATGTAATGTATATGTTTTTCTTGTGTGTTTATTTATTTGTCTACATTTTCATTTTGTCTAATAATAGGAGGCCACTTTTGTTTCTTTTATTCTCATAGTCCAATGATATGAGGACCATATTTTTTATGTTCATTGGTCTAATGATATGAGGACCATCTTTAATATTAATTTTCCAATGATATGAGAATAACGAAATTTGGCAACTCAGTCATCACGGTCTTTATACCTTGGTGCATCTTGCTTTATGCCACATTCATAACACTTCTAATGAAGGTAATAGTGGGCACTTTCTTGTAGCACACCACCTTCTATCATCATCTTTTAGCATTATCATCATTCACACCTAACCCTAATCATTATCCAACTAACAATCTATCCTCCTCCTCCTCCTATCCATTCAATCCTTTCATAAATCAATAGATTTCCACATCCAAAATCCTCACCCATTGATTAGGGCATCTCAACATCTAACATATTCAAATCCAACAATCCCACATCCTATAATCCATAAATCCTCAAAACTTAACCCCTTGACTAGGGTATCTAGACATATAACATCTTCAAATCCAATAATCCCACATCCAACATCCTCAAATCCTCAAATCCTCACCCTTGTCATACATAATTGACTAGGGAGTCCAAAATCTAATATCTACTAATATGTTAATCTCTTATTCCTCTAAATCTTCTAATTCCGTCTTCCTCGAATCTTCTCTCTTATTCTTCTACACTCATATTCCTCTAATATTATCTCACATCTCCTAATCTTCTAATATCCTCCCCTAATCTTCTAATCCTCTCATCTTCTAATCCTCTCATCTTGATCCTCTAAATCCTCAAATCTTATAATCCTCTAATCTTCTAATCCTGTAATCCTCTCCTTTCCTCTCCTTTCCTAATATTACAATCCTCTCATCCTGCATCTTCATCCTTAATATTCTCATCATCTAATCCTATAATATTATCATCCTCAATCCTCTCATCTACTAACTCAGGCATCTCCTATTTTGGAGTGATTATGTGCATCATTTCTCCCCACCTAACCCCTCGAAGGGCCATCATATCACCATCATAACATCTTCTCTTCTTTTCTTTGAGCCGTTCTTTCTCTGTAATAACACTTCAAAGAGGGGCCAAATGTAGACATCTAAAATTTCAACATGATCAATTATGTTTAATTTGTCCTTCCATATAATATTTAATTGCAAGAGTAATTATTATTAATTTCATTATTAATCCCTTTATTCTAATATTTCATCATTTATCTAAATATTCCATTTTATCATTCATCCCATTAAAAATCCTTTTTATCACATTTACCCTTTCATCATTTATCCCTTTACATTAATCTTCTTAACCCATTATTATATCATATTATCTTATTTTAATGCCCATTAACATTTTATAGGTATTTAGTATTCCTACATCTCACCTACCACCTAGCCTACACATCCCTACACTTAGCCTTTCCACAAAATAACATGCCTAATCATCATTAATTAACCTAATCTAATCACATCCTCACACCTCTAAATCTAGAAGCATCTCTAACCTTCTCCTTCCATTGAATTTTTAATTTAATGGAAGCTTATCCCCTCCATGGAATTTGAATTCAAAATATAGAATTATCCATTCTAGAGAATTCCATTCTTCTCATCAATCCTCCACCGTTGATATACTTCCTACATGGAAAAATCCCATCCATCCAATCCTCTACCCACAAACTATAAATTGAGCTCTCCTCCTCCATGAGAGCTAGTTTTGAAGCTTGATTTAATCTTAAGAATCCATAGGAAAACCCTGCTATTTTTTTCATCAATAATCCATTTTATCTTCAATCAATCCATTATTCATCCACAATCAATCATCATCCTTCATCAATCATCAAGTCAAAATCAAGGGGAGGTGCTACCCAATTGTCTCCAAAAATCTGAAGCAACAATAAAAAAATCAACAATCAAGAGAAATTCCACCACATCAAAGGAGGATTTGTATAACTTATAGGTAAGTGTGGGTATTTAATATCTCCTCTCTTTCCATCCATTTCTCTATATGAGGTTTTATTGGAGAAGATTAGAGTAGGGAAGAAATTTTGTTGTTTTCTCACATTCTTACACTAATCTTTTTTTGCATTACACTTTCCATTCTTGATACTTGGTTCTCCATCCTTCTTTCTTGGAACACTTTCTTCTTTCATCTTATCTTTTCCCTTGAGGTCATAACTAAACCCTAAACCTTCTCTATCACATGTTGATCTCTTTATTCCAATAAGATCATCAAGATCCTTGGTTGTCTTCTCTAATTTATGAAAATATTTACCTTTTCTTCTAGAAATCTAACCGACTCATTTATCTTTCTTGTTTCAGGCCAGTGCTTCTCTTCTAGATCATATCCTCTTACTTGTGATCTCAACTTCTTGTTCTTCTTTTCATCATGTCTTAACTCATTTTGGATACAAATTAGTTCATTTTCAACATCATCTTCTTCCTCCTCGAAATATTTGTAAGAACCTGATATGAAATCACCTAATAATGAAGAACCACCACTAGTAGATATCATGACATATTTATTCATGAATAACACATCCTCTCTAACATCTTTATAATCAAGGTTAGACTCAGAATGTGAAACACCACTACTAGCATAAGATAAAAAAATATTCTTCCTTTGCGTAAAAACTCTGTTATCCAATTTCACCCCCCCAGGGTTGAATTGATAACATACATCAGGATTCCCAAGTCCCAGGCTGAAAAAGAATGATCTCTGAGAGAATGCGAGAAGTTGCAGAAAAATAAGCCTGGGCCAGAAAAAATTGTGAAAATCAGCTAAGTCCTTGTCTTAGAAATATTTGGGACATGTGGGACACCAAGGCGTGGTTCAGCCGAAATGCCTCCAGGCGGCCCGCGAAGCAAAGGGACATCTGGGAAAAATGGACGGGAAATGCCCAAATCGGCCGAAAGAAAATTTGTCCAAGTCCTTCACCGAGAGAAAGCGGGACAAGAGTACGCGGAAGACCCGAACCAGCCGGTTCAGCCGAAACAGGAAACTTTCACACTGGGACATTTGGGCCGTGAGTGCGCGGAGGACGCGAACCGGCCGGTTCAGACGAAACAGAAAATTTTAGCAAAGGGACATCCGGGACAAAAAGACGCGGTGGACGTGAAAATCTGGCAGGCCCGTGGACGAATCACAGCATGACACATGTCGTCAAGGAAAAGGGTCCAAAAAGTCAAAGGGGCGAGTTTTCGAGCACTGATCCAAACTAATGAAATAGTGCCACGTGTCCAATTTTAAGGGGCCCACAAGAAAAACTTGTGAAAAGGTGGAGAGAGGGAATTTCCCAGTGAATCAGAGCCTGCCACGTGTCGTCCAGATGGCAGAGCGTGGGAAAAGAAATTTAAAAAATCTGTTTTTGCCTGTTTTGTGTCCTAAATCTTTAGATCATCATATCTTTCGATCCAGAGCTTGGATTTGCACGTTCTTGATATCAACGGAAAGCTGTTGAAATTATCTACATGATTCTGGGATCAATATTGCATTTTGGTGCTATTTTGAGGGAGAAAATTAATAAAATGTCTCTGACACGTGGTGATAGACAGAAGTAATGCTTCAATAACCAACTTTAATGCAGCAGACAGCTCGCCGCTCCTGTTAGACAGCTCGTCGTTTTGCCAAAATCCACCGCTTCTACCATAATGAGATGATTTTAAATGTATCTAGAAGTGGTTGTGGTAGATTCGACTTTCCTCTCTCTTTCTTCTCTCATTCTTAGTATATATTGTAAAGAGGAGCTCCTTTAACAGGTTGGACATTCTTGTTTTGCATCCTTCCTTCTTCCCTGCTTGCAGGAGAATTTGTGGAGCTTTTCAAACCTCCCATATGGATTGTAATGCCAGTTTTTGCCTCTTGGCCACTGCAATGTACTGTATCGACTCTTGAAGTAATATATATATATATATATATATGTTTGTGATTGATTCTCAACCCTCTCATGTATTCATTGCTGTTATTTTGATCTCTTATTGTAGTTTGGTTACCTGTGCATAGTGTTTGTATTGCATCTATGTGGTCTTTGTTAGATTTGCAAAACAAGTGTCTAATATTCCTTGGTGCATTACCTCTGTATTTTAGGTTTTATTCTATGCATTTTCTCACCCTGTCTCCTTGACAAGTTAGATTAGGTTTTAGTAAACCCTCTGCATTTTTGTGTGCATCTGAACAGAGGAATAGGAACCAGCCTTCTCTGGAGAATCCTTTCTCTTCTTTACAAGTCCCACACTTGGAGAAAGGATTCCATGTTGTGCGATCACACTGGATGCTTGAACATCAACCTAGAAGCCTGATCTGCATCCAGGGGTGCTGTGAGTCTGCAACAATAGTTTTGGCACGCCGGGTGGGACACTAGAGGTCTCATTTTTTTACTGTAGCAAAGTTGATATGCATCTGCTGTAGTTTTCTTGCTTATAAGAGCTATTATTTGCATATCTGGCGACTCCAAGGGGAAGAATCAACTGGTTTCAGCAGTGCAGGCCTAAAAACTCATGAGAAGAATCACCACAAGGTCAAGAGTCAGAGAAGAGGAGGTGCTGTTTGAATACCTGCAGTTATCTCTGAGAAGAAGACAAAGAGGAAGAAGGATTCAAAGGTCTCCATCTCCACCAAATATAACTCTCTCAACTCCTCCACCTGACAGGCCTTTCTTTCAATATACAAGGGTTTTAAGACCAATCAGAATGGCTCAGAACAACCCCTACGTCAACTTCACAGGAAACAGCCCACTTGCTCTCAATGCACAACATCCAGTTCCTATTGCATCCTTGAAGAACATTCCCTACTTCACTGGAGAAAATCAGACTACTCCAGGTGATCATGTTAAATATATTGCTAACCTTTGTGCAATCCATGAAATCGATGAAATGCAAGTGGCTGTCAAATTACTGGCATCTTCATTCAAGGGTAAAGCATTGCAATGGTTTAGGAGCCTTGGGGCTGGTTCTATTACAAACTGGAATCAGCTGTGCATTGCACTTCACGAGCAATTTGGAGAGAAGGGAGACAAATTGTCTCTTTTGGAGCAGTTGAAAACTATTAAGAGAGCCCCCAACGAGCAGCTGACTGACTTCAACTTCAGATTTCAAAGGTCTTGGGATAGGATTCCAGTGGCAGTCAGGCCAACAACAGGAGGTGCTTTTCTATATTACCTTAAAGCTTTGAATTCTGATATTTCTATGTTAATTCAGTCCATGGGAGGCACAACAATCCCTATGGCTTATAGCATTGCCATTAGAGCCGAAAACTGTCTTATTCAAGCTGGTAAACTGGCTCCTAGGCCTCCTATGCCCTTGTATCCAAACTTAGAAAATCCAAGCACTAGTCAAGCACCCACTTTGGCTCCTGTTCCCACTCCTAGAAATCAGAGTTCGAATGAAGCTTCCACTTCATCTCCAAGTGCTTCAAATGAACTCCAAGAGGTCATGAAACAGTTGCAAAATTTGGGAAATGAGCTGGTTACTATTAAGAGGCAGCAAGCCCAAGGTTTCAGACCTTCTTATCAACCTCAAGCTCAGCCTAATAGGCAGCCATACCAACCACAAAGACCACTTAATCCAACGCAAATATGAATCAAAATCAAAGCCAAGTAAGGCCTCCTACCAATAGACCATTCCAGCCCTATAATCCAAATTCCATATCTGCCTCTAAGGCATTAGTGCCAACACAGAACAACATTGCTTAGGAATATGATTGGTGCTTTCCATGCAACGAGCCTCACAACCAATCCATGTGCTTCAATGGTGCTCTCAATCAAGCACTAATGGTGACAACTACCGGTGTGGAGGGTGAGGGCAGTCAAGGAAATAGCCAACAACCAGAAACATTCCAACAACAATCAGCCCCAAATGACACTACATTGGTGAACTAGCAAGCAGAAGATTTCTGTGGCATGAATCAAGCAGTTTCTCAAGGTGTTGCAGCCAACACAAGGTCAAAAAGGAGAAATCTGGGTGAAGAACAGCCATTAGCCCTAGCCAATCCACAACCTTCCACGGCTCCACAAATGATTAGCAAGTAGAGTCCAGTTTCAAATACATAAGGGCAGCCAAGAACAGCCCCTAGGCCAACTCAAATGCCATCTATTGCTGCCCACGTGCAGGGAGTAAATGTGCAAACCAAAGGACAGCAGAGAGATTCTTCATTACCATTCAGAATCATTGATTAGATGAAGAAGAAAAACGTTAACATATCAATGTGGGAATCCCTATCTATCCCAGGCCAAAGAGATCTGCTATAAGCTGCCATGAAGGATTGGACAACTTCGAATCAGCGGGTTCAGATGCAAGACAAAGTGCTTACAAATGCTGCCCAGCCTGAAGGAAGTCATGGAGGACAACAAGGTAAAATGTTGAAGCCCCCACCTTTCTATGTTTCATTAATCATTGGAGATAAACTAGTACACAATTGCATGATTGATTCCGGGGAAAGTTGCTCCGTGATGCCCAAGCAAATAGCTGATCAACTGGGTCTCGAATATGAAGTAATATCTAAAGGAGTAGTGCAATTGGATGGGACAGCAATAGCAACAGTTGGAGTGATTAAAAACTTGAGTCTTACCTTGCATGCATGTCCAAATGTTGTTGTCTTACAAGATGTATCAATCATAGACCTTCCACCACTCTTTGCCCTTTGCTTGTCAAGAGACTTCACAGCCAAGATTGGAGGGTATTTGTCTGCTGATTGGTCTCACATGCTGTTTAGAACAAGGTATGGAACTAAGGCCACAATCAGATCCGAACCCATTGCAAACTTCCATATTGAGCCTTACACCCCAAGTCAGATTAATGCCAATTGCTCAGCATTTGATCAAGAAGATCACCGTAGTACTGATGAGGCCGACACCAAGGTTGGAAGTATCCTGGACCTAACTCTTGATGAATGGGCAAACAAGATACATGCTTTTGATCCCTATCAAGAAGTAGAAGAATCTGAGCTGGGAGTCTATTGTATACACGAAGAAAATCAACCTATTCCTAGCATCACTAAGCCAGGCCATAATGATGACAACGAGGTATGGCAGCTGTTTTTTGATGGATCAAGGAGTAGGCAAGGTGCAGGAGGTGGAGCCATGCTTGTTTCACCCCAAGGAATAAAGTACTATTCAGCTTTTAGATTTCAATTTGCATGCTCCAATAACACTGCTGAATATGAAGCCTTGGTGCAAGGGATGCATTGGGCAATCAAGAGAAAAATAAAGAATCTGCAAGTCTTTGGGGACAGTGAATTGATTGTAAATCGGTCAAGGGATGGCATGCTGCCAAGAATGATCTACTCAGGTGCTACAAGAACAGGGTGTGGGACCTCATGGAAGATTTTGAAGGTTTTGGCATCGAATCCATTCCTAGGAAAGAGAATCAAGCTGCTGACATGCTTGCAGCAGTAGGGGCAGCCTTTGACATTACAAAAAGCATTCAACAAGACAAGGTACAACCAAACATCCACGTGATTGTGAGGCCTTCAGTGCCAGATAACAATGTCAGTTGGCAAGTGTTTGAGAATGACCAGCAAATCGTCAATTTCCTACAAGAAGAAGCTGAGTTCTCTGTCAGGAATCAAGACAAGTTGCATCAGTAGTATGGTGACCAAGTGGTGCAGTTGAGAACTAACAAATTACCAAAAGGCCTCATAACCTTGGAGTCAATCTTCAACCCGAATGATCAATTCCGGAAGGAGAAGGAAAACATTCAAGTAAAGGGTGAGGATTCAGAGCCTATTTTAGTGGAAGAAGGCAAAACATTGTAGATTGGCAAAGTAAGTACCTCACAAGAGAAATCTGATTTTGTTCAGCTTTGCCAAGAATTTCCAGATGTCTTCGCTTGGAGCTATGAAGACTTGAGAGAATTCAATCCAAATTTGGCACAACATACCATAGAATTGGATCCAGATGCTAAGCCCATCAGGCAGAAGCAAAGACCAGTCAACCCTCACATTGAGCCTCTGATGAAGAAAGAGCTAAATAAGCTAATAGAGGCAAGCATTATATTCTCGATCAAGCACTCAAGCTGGGTTGCTAACTTGGTTCCGGTTAGGAAGAAGAGTGGAGAAATCAGGTTGTGTGTGGACTTCCGCGACCTCAATAGGGCATCTCTCAAGGATCATTATCCACTCCCTTCCATGGAGCAAATATTGCAAGTAGTATCCAGTTTAGAGAGATTCTCTCTCCTAGATGGCTACTCAAGGTATAATCAGGTGATGGTAAAAGAAGAGGACCAATTCAAGACAACCTTCACAACTAAATGGGGCACGTATGCTTATAAGAAGATGCCATTTGGGCTATCAAACGCTGGTGCTACCTTTCAAAGGGAAATGGACATGGCGTTCAAGGGCTTGATCAACAAGATAGTGCTGATATACCTTGATGACATCACTGTATTCTCCAAGAATGCAGCAGACCATCTCTTTCACCTCAGGCAAGTGTTTCAGAGGTGTAGAAAGTTTGGAGTGTCTTTGAACCCCAAGAAGTGCATCTTTCTTGCACATGAAGGAAAGCTCCTTGGCCATATTGTCTCGAAAGAGGGACTGGCAATTGACCCAGAGAGAGTTGAAGCCATAAGAGCACTGCCATTGCCAAGTCACAAGAAGGCTCTTCAAAGCTTCTTGGGAAGGATCAATTTTATCCGCAGGTTTATCCCAGATTTTGCAGCCCTTGTCAAGCCCATCACCAAAATGTTAAAGAAGAGCATGGCTTTTAAGTGGACAGTAGAAGGCAAGGAGAGTTTTGAGGCAATCAAAGAAGCTATCTCTCAAGCACCAACTCTCATTAACCCAGACTTCTCCAAGGATTTCATCCTCTATGCATTTGGAGGTGATGACACTATCTCTGCCATTCTGGTACAGCAGAACAAAGATAATGATGAGCAGCCGATTGCCTTTTTCAGCCAGAGCCTAGACGACTGCGAGGTGAGGTACTCTTTTATTGAAAAGCATGTACTTGCAGTAATCAGAAGCTTGAAGAAATTCAAACATTTAGTCTCAAACAACAAGGTCCAGTTGCTGGTCTCACATGCTAGAGTTAAAGACTTCCTCCTCAACAAGGATTTGAATGAGAAAAGGGTAGGTTGGATCACCCGTGTCATGGAGTATGACATTGATATCAAGATCACCAAGCTGGTAAGAGGGAAAGGACTGTGTGAGCAACTGGTTTTGGGGAAGCAAAAGGAAGTATGCAATGAAGAAGAGGCTGTTTTGACAGTCCAGGACAATCATGAGCCAAGTGGCAATCAAGAAGAAGATGATGCTTCCCCACACCTTACTGGACCCAAGATATTGTGCACTTCCTAGGTACAGGCCAGTGCCCCCTAGAGATGAACAAGACCCAAAGGAGACACTTCAGGTTGCAGGCTGTTTCGTATGCCATTATTGATGGAGTTTTGTTCAAGAAAGACGTGAATGGAGTGCTGCTGAGATGAATTAGCACAGATCAGATTCAAAGGGTGTTGGAAGAGTTTCATGGTGGACCAACTGGTGGCCATTTTGCACCAAGAGTGACAGCTCTAAAAATCATGAAGGCTGGTTATTATTGGCCTAAAATCTTCAGTGATTGCTATGCATGGATCAAGAGGTGTAAGAATTGTGCATTCTTCATAGGAAAACAGAAGTTTGCTTCCCTTCCATTGCATCCAATCTCAGTTGACCAGCCATTCATGGAATGGGGTTTGGACTTCATTGGAGTCATTAACCCCAATTCAAGCCAAGGGCATAAATGGATTTTAACAGCCACCGACTACTTCACCAAATGGGCAGAAGCAGTAGCACTCAAAGAGGCAAATGAGTCTAGCATCCTAGACTTTTATGAGGGAATAACAACCAGATTTGGTGTACCTGCCACAATAATCTCTGATAATGCATTGGCATTCATTGGATCCAAGGTGACTGAGTGGATTGTCAAGAACGGTATTTACCTGAGCACTTCATCGAACTATTACCCTCAGGGTAATGGCCAGGCCGAGTCTACAAACAAGAACTTGTTAAGGATCATTAGGAGAACTCTTGATGAGAATCAGAAGTCTTGGCACACCAATTTGAAATCAGCCTTATGGGTTGATAGGATCACTCCCAAAAGATCCACAGGTAACTCTCCATTCAGGCTTGTCTATGGAAGAGAGGCAATCTTGCCCATGTCACTTGAGTTACCAACATTGGAACTCATGAAGTAGCTGGAGTTACTTGAATTTGAGCCCATGGAGGTGAGATATGCAGAGTTGATGGAGCTGCAAGAGATTAGAAATCAGGCATCCCAAGCAATGGAAAAGGATCAAGCTTTGATCAAGAAAACCTTCGATAGAAAGGCCAAGGATAGATCTTTTCAAGTTGGAGATCTAGTGTTGAAATGGGATGTGGACAGACCAAAACCGGGAAGGCATTCAAAATTTGATGCCATTTGGAGTGGCCCATACGTGGTCACAAAGTGCAAGAACAACAATGCTTTCCAATTGGCCTCATTGGACGGTGAAGAACTGTAGATTCCGGTAAATGGAATCTATCTCAAACATTGCCACTGAAAATGAGAGGTTCACCCTTGTAAATATTAGCCTAGATTTCAATTCCTCTAAGTGCGTATGCACAATGTCTTGTTGTAGTTAGGTTTTAGTTTCCCTAAGTGCTTTGGCGCAGGTTTTGTTGCTCCTAGATTGAGTTTTTATAGTTCAGCGTGCTCTCGTAGGAGTTGTAGTATCAGGCTCATTTCAGGTCATTGCTAATGACTCCATGCCTAATGGATTGCTAAAAGGTCACCGGTCTTTTCATCTAGCAGGTAGATGACCCCACTGAGTCGCCAAATTATTATCCAATTTCACCCCCACAGGGTTGAATTGATAACATACATCAGGATTCCCAAGTCCTAGGCTGAAAAAGAATGAGCTCTGAGAGAATGCGAGAAGTTGCAGAAAAATAAGCCTGGGCCAGAAAAAATTATGAAAATCGGCTAAGTCCTTGTCCTAGAAATATTTGGGACATGCGGGACACCAAGGCGCGGTTCGGCCGAAATGCCTCCAGGCGGCCCGCGAAGCAAAGGGACATCTGGGAAAAATGGACGTGAAATGCCCGAATCGGCCGAAAGAAAATTTGTCCAAGTCCTTCACCGAGAGCAAGCGGGACAAGAGTACGCGGAAGACCCGAACCGGCTGGTTCGGCCAAAACAGGAAACTTTTACACTGGGACATTTGGGCCGTGAGTGCGCGGAGGACGCGAACCGGCTGGTTCGGCTAAAACAGAAAATTTTAGCAAAGGGACATCCAGGACAAAAAGACATGGTGGACATGAAAATCCGGCAGGCCCGTGGATGAATCACAGCATGACACGTGTCGTCAAGGAAAAAGGTCCAAAAAGTCAAAGGGGCGAGTTTTCGAGCACTGATCCAAACCAATGAAATAGTGCCACGTGTCCAAGTTTAAGGGGCCCACAAGAAAAACCCGTGAAAAGGTGGAGAGAGGGAATTGCTCAGTGAATCAGAGCCCGCCACGTGTCGTCTAGATGGCAGAGT
Source organism: Taxus chinensis (assembly GCA_019776745.2). Classification (NCBI taxonomy): domain Eukaryota; kingdom Viridiplantae; phylum Streptophyta; class Pinopsida; order Cupressales; family Taxaceae; genus Taxus; species Taxus chinensis. The sequence goes on from CM034156.1 coordinate 105,216,327, forward strand.
GCGGGAAAAGAAATTTAAAAAATCTGTTTTCGCCTATTTTGTGCCCTAAATTTCTTTCCTCTCTCTTTCTTCTCTCAACATTTGAAATTCGACTTTCCTCTCTCTTTCTTCTCTCATTCTTAGTATATATTGTAAAGAGGAGCTCCTTTAACAAGTCAGACATTCTTGTTTTGCATCCTTCCTTCTTCCCTACTTGTAGGAGATTTTTTCGATCTTTTCAAACCTCCCATATGGATTGTAATGCTAGTTTTTGCCTCTTGGCCACTGCAATGTACTGTATCGACTCTTGAAGTAATATATATATATATATATATATATATGTTTTTGATTGATTCTCAACCCTCTCATGTATTCATTGCTGTTATTTTGATCTCTTATTGTAGTTTGGTTACCTGTGCATAGTGTTTGTATTGCATCTATGTGGTCTGTGTTAGATTTGCAAAACAACTGTCTAACATTCCTTGGTGCATCACCTCTGTAGTTTAGGTTTTATTCTATGCATTTTCTCACCCTGTGTCCTTGACAAGTTAGATTAGGTTTTAGTAAACCCTCTGAATTTTTGTGTGCATATGAACAGAGAAATAGGAACCAACCTTCTCTGGAGAATCCTTTCTAATCTTTACAAGTCCCACACTTGGAGAAAGGATTCCATGTTGTGCAATCACACTGGATGCCTGAACATCAACCTAGAAGCCTGATCTGCATCCAGGGGTGCTGTGAGTCTGCAACAACAAACTCTTCTTCTTGTCTTCAAACATTTTAAAAATCTTCTTGCCTTTACCATACTTGTGATACTTTTTCATGATCTCCATCATTCTCATGTTCATCATGATCTCCCATCTTGTTCTTATGAGGAAAATTTATAGAAAAATATCCTACTTTACAACATTTGAAACATTTATAAGGAAGCTTACCTTTGTATTTTCCATAGAAAACCTTCAACATTCTAGCAAGCATTACAAATAGTTATTCATCTTCAAATTCAGCAGCATCATCAACATCCTTAGTCTTATTTCCCTTGTTCTTCATTTCAAATATGAAAACAATCTCTTTTTTACATAGTTTGGAATCAACAATCCTCATCTCATAGGTAGTAAAAATCCCATGCAACTTATCCATCTTCAAAAGAGTAAAATCCTTTGCCTCTGCAATAGAAGACACTTTGGAATCAAACTTAGGTGTTAGGGATCTCAAAACCTTTTGAACTTCAACCTCTTCCTTCATTTCTTCACATATACCTTTCATAGTGTTGACAACCTTGTTAACCCTAAGCAAGTATGTAGAAATAGACTCATCATCACTCATTTTCAACCCTTCAAAATTATTTTTGAAATTTTGAAGCTTAGATATCCTTACTTTGGAATATTCTTCATACAAAACTTCAAGTTTCTCCTATACTAATTTTATTGACTCGCAATGCACCACCTTCACATGCTCATATTCACCTAGACCACACATGATAGCATTCATATCCTTTGAATTATCACTACACATATTATTTTATACAATACTTGTAGGTGGAGTAGAAGGAGAAGTGAAACCATCCTCCACAAATTTCCAAACATCAAACCCTAGGGACATAATGTGATTCCTCATCCTTGGACTCCAAAAGTAATATTTTATTCCATCAAACAATTGTGCCTTACTGGTAGAAAAACTACTCTGCTGACTCACCATTTTTGTGCTTCAAAGGATCTCCTTTCAAGTGATCAAAATTATCCAAATGGACCTTCTCTGATACCAATTTTTGTAATCACAATGGATTGAGAAGGGGGATGAATTAGTTCTTTGAAAATTTAAACAATTTTATATTTACTTTGTTAAATCATAAACCATTCAAAAATTAATGTTTACATAACAACATACGACATACATTCAAATAACTACAACCATGAGAGAGAACACCATAACACAAGATATAAGTGGGAAACCCTCAAGGGGAATAAAACACACTAAAAAAATTTCTGATATTAGACACAACAAAGACTCAAGTGAATATTAATCATCACATGAGATTTCTTTAGTGACGCACCAACCCCACAAAGAGCACCAACCCCTAAACCCTTATTGATATTACTGACAACAATATAATTTCATTAATATGACTCATCACACAATATTTTGATAATATTATCATTAAATATATTCTGCAATAACTCAGTTTATGGTGATCACAAGATTCATCTCCAAACTCCTTCAAACCCTTGTTCAAACCCTCATTCATCTAGCTCCCAATATCACACATTTTCACAACTTGTCTTGCCTTCAAAACCTTGCACAAAAGCTATCAAAAATTCCTCATCCTCTTTAAAAATCTCTCAGCTCTAAAAATCTTCCTTCATATATGTTTCAATCACACACATGGGTCACACTTTTCCCCTCCCTCTCAACTAGTGCAAATTTAAATTCAAGATTCACTTTTATATGCACTTCATCTCAATAAAAAAATTAAAATCAGTATCCCTCCTCTATTTATACCAATATAAAGTAAAATAATCCAAATACATTAATTAAAATATTGATATTGGGCCCATGTAGGTTGTCTATACCCAAATGCACCAAACAAACACAAAACTAGCTCAAGCCCCCATTACTTGAATGAGCTAAAACCAAAAATGGAAAAACCATGATTATTATATCTCTAAAATTCATCATACATGTGTAATATTACATATCAACATCATCCATGGTTGTTAATTATCTTGAACCAATCAAATTATTCATAACACAACCAAAAACACTTATATCCTTCACCAAACAGTTGTTTCCAAGACCATGTCTTCACCTTTAAGCCTCAAGAACACTAAATAATAGCTCAACTATGACATCTATCCACACATTTGAATCCTTTTGGCCTTTATTTCACATCCATGAATGTTATAGCTCATGAAAAATCCTTATGTGCAAACAACACCTACTTTCCTCTTCACCAAATCAAGCTTCCCAAAAAGTATTTTTATAAACTCAATTGGTTCACACTCTTTCTGTCACTTCCAATCCATCCAAAGGAATTAAATAGGAACAAAATTCATCCTTGTTCACTCTCTAGCTGATATAAATAATCATCTAATCTATATCATGCAACATTCACCTCATTCTTTCAGCCTGAGAAAATTTGTCCTAAGAAACAAACATCCTTCTTCTCCACAAATCAAGTTGGATGACCCATCAACCTTCATAATCAATAGAAAAAAATTATATCACTGGAAATCCTTCTGAATCGTATTTCCATAACATCTTATATTTCCTTCCAATTTCAAGTGGAAGGCCTTCAACCAATCCAATCTCTAAAAACTACTTGAAACTACCCCAAAATTGCCTTATGACCTATCTTAATAAATAGGGCACACTTTTCACTCTAGAATCTAAACCATGATCTAAAAAAATAATGGAAATCAATTAAAAGTACCATACTAAAAACAATGTCCATTTATTTTGCAACTCCTTTAGACAACTTTGTCCCAAATTGAACTTATTCATTAACTTGTTTGTTTGAGTGGGGTCCACTCATCAAAACATACTCTACCATACCTATTTGGAAACCTTTATGAGTCCTATACATCATAAAATCATCATAATATCTCAATAAATCATTTTTTGGAAATTATGAAGTAAATCTCTCCTACCGCTCTCAAGTTAGGGTTTCAAGCACACAACATTATTTACCTTCTTAACATTTATTCATAAAAACCTGAAGATTAAACCACTCAATTTTTTTTAAACCTTATTAACTTAATGAAAATTCATCCATTAAATCAATAAGTTCCCATGCAAAAGACACAATTCATGGTGAGCATCAGAAGGCGATATTCGCACTAGAAATCACCTTCTTCTTTACCATGTTTCACCAAAAACATCATAACTTACAAAATATTCTTTAGAATGACTCCAAATTTTTATCACACCTCTAATACATCCCTTTTCATCATCTCAAATCATCATCATATCTCAAATAGGTATCCATATTCTTGTTCCATCTCATTTGCATGACTATTCCTTGGGGTTTTTCATGGTTTAGGCTAGGATCAACTGAACCAACATTGTAACTCATCATGAAACCTTTTCAAAAGTTATTAACAACATTAATACATCATTAATCACTCACCTAAATACATCCATGATCTCACATTGTTCTACAACTCATCCTCATTCGTCCAAGCACCTAGACCTGGTCTATATGAGCACTTGACTCTTATACTTCAACTTGTGCATGCACCCTGAAACTCACGTGAGTTCCTAAAAAATTCCAAAATATTCTCTCCATACTGCTACCATGATATTCAAGCCACCAATAAACTTAAACCTAGGTTACATGAAAGACTTGCTAGACCAAGCCAATCTCAATAAATCAATTCATGCCATCATACCAACATTTGAAATGCCATGTCATCATCCTACTAAGCATGTTATGATAGTATTCCATCATCCTCTTTGTTATTAATGGGATTTTACATCAATGAAAACACCTAGAACTCAACATTCCAACATGCTTTCAGGGGTAAAATCAAAGTGGATTCATAATTTTTTTTGTATAAATATGAGGGTTTGTCCTCATATGAAAGGGGGAATATTTGTTATCTAATAACTTGAGAGAATATTACTGTAACTTCGTATTTTTGTTTTCCATCAATGGAAATTGTATGAAATTTGACTTCTAGACTCCTTATGCCAAAGTGGTTACACTATATATCCACTGGCAAGCATTACAGACATTTAATCTATGCCTCCTTGTTAAGGAATGGAGAATTTTAAATGAATTATGTCTGACTATGATTTCCAGTATGTGTTTTGAATATATATTAATGAATACTAAACTTTGTTACAATATTTTTCTTCATTGCATTTATATAATACACTAGATCATTCATTGGTTATATTTTTTGTCATTAAATCAATGTTTCCTTATAACATTTACTATGCAATATCTAATGTGGTTATAAAATACTCATTGCAATCATCTTGTTGAGTTATTTTTGTCATCCTTAGAGTGTATTTTGGCATATGAAAGTAAAATTAATGAATATTTTGATAGAACCATCGCATGATAATTTTTGTTAAGTGTTCTAAAGATTTTGTTGGAAATATTTGTGTTGATTTGGTATCAATGAATGCAAATATTTTCTTATAATTTATTGTTACTTAATTTTCATTTCACTATGTTTCCATAAAAGCATGTTGTCTTCGTGATTACTAATACATTGTTTTCAGATAATTGGCTATCATTTTTTTCCCCCCTTTCTCTATAATAACAAACCTATTTCACAACCCTACCATTACTACAATAGGATCCCACTAACCATACTTGAGTTCTTATCCAGACATCCTTGAAAGAATGCATTACACCTAATATCCTATACAATGATGCATAAGAACCAAATTTCATTATCTTTAGTAATATGTGTCTGAGATACCGAGTATATTAAATATCCTTGTGCCAAAGTCTTGTGAGTAGATATTTCTTTTCATGGCCATACTCAGCCCAGATTGAGCCATCATTTGTAAATCAAGAAGAAAACATTGTAAAATCATCATCTTCCATTCAAGTTACATTAAGGGTCCTCTCACCCTCATTTAGATAGGACCAAAAGAAGCAAGATCATGTCATCCCATTTATACTTGACTCTCAATCATCTTAAAAAATCCTGGTGTAGAAGAGAAATTCAGATAAATTCCTGACTACAAAAAACATATCCCACAAACATTTGTCATACTCTAATCCATCCTCCCTAAAGAGAAGTGTTGTCAGGTCTCAGGGGGTGTAAAATTGGGAGCAAACATAATGATAACCTAAGGATGAACTAGTAAGTAAAGTAAAGAAACAACCACCCTTCTATATATCATTGATTTTGGGGAAGCACTTAGTACATAATTTCATGATAGATTTGGATGCTAGTACTTTCATAATTCCCAAGAAAATAGTAGACATTTTAGGCATTAAGTATGTTCCATTTTCTAAGGGTTTTTTACAACTTGATGGCACAACAGTCAAATACTAGGAATTCATAAAAAAAATATTGAACTAGCCCTCCATGTTTTTCCTAGTTTTACCATTACACATTATGTGTCATTTATTTACCTACCTCCTTTATTTTCCCTCTACTTATCAAGATATTTCATATTCAAGGTGGGTAGTAACTTGTCCTCCAATTGGTCTCACATGCTCTTAAGGAACATATATGGCATAAAGATTATAATCAAGTCTTAGACAATTTCATCTTATCATGTTGAGTCATATGACTCTACCCCCATCAAATCTAACTTGATAGTTTAATAAAAAGAAAATTAATTGGTGTTAATATAACAAATTGACCCACCTCATTCAATTTATGGCTTCTTGTTAAATGAATGGGATAAAGATCATTATGACTTTTATCCTTATGACACATTTGAAGAGATTGGTTTGGGAACTTATTATATCCAAGAGGAGGATATTTTTGTTTTCATGTCACTCAAAGAGGATGAGGATGCATCTGGCTTATGGAATTTTTTTTTAATGGATTAAATATTAGAAATGGGGTTAGAGAGTGTGGTTTTTGTTTCTTTAGTGGGTAATAAATATGGTTTTCCCCATAGATTATAGTTTACATTCTCCAACAATGTGGTAGAGTTGAGGCATTGATTCATGGATTATTTTTGACTAGGAAGAGACAATAAAAGCATTTCAAGTTTTGGGGGACAAGGAGTTATTATTCCCTCAAGTAAGAGGAAATTATGCCAAAAATAATAAGCTCATGCATGCTTATAGGCATATAGTTTAGAGTCTAATGGAAAAATTTGATGTTATCAACCTGCAAGTGGTTCCAAAGTGACAAAATAGTGAAGATGATGAAATAGAAGTTGTAGGATCATAGTTTTCTCCATCTAAGGACCTCATTCATGGAACTGGACAACATGTTAAGATGGTGGCTTGAACATCCACTCCTAATAATGAAGTAAGTTGTTAATTATTTTACAATGATGAGAAAATAGGTTAGTTCATCTAAAATGAGTTAAAATTCTCATCAAAATTGTAGTCAAGGATTTAATAACGTTATGACTATTAGATTATTCAATTAAAGAAAAAATATTTTCCTAGAGGGTTGGTCACACTCAAAGACATTCATTCTAGATGACGAGTTCAAAGGGGATCATAAAAACATAAAAACAAAGGAAGAAGACTATCAAAATATCATCATTAAATAAGACAAATATTTGATGCTAGGAAAGGTATGTGGCACAAATGAACAATATGAGTTCATCTCCTTATTTAAAAATTAAAAAGATGTATTTTCATGTAGTTATAAATATCTTAAGGTTTTTTACCCAAATATTTCCCAACATGTTATATACCTTGACCCCAATGCTAAGTCTATTAGGAAAAATCATATGCCTATAAATCCTAAAATTGAGCCCCTTGTGAAAAAAGAACTATCCAAACTCATAGAATCCAAAATCATATTTCTTATTAAGTACTCCTCTGGGGCGGTGAAATTAGCTCATGATAGGAATAAAATGAGGAAATTGGAATTTGTGTGGACTTTAGGGACCTAAATAGTGCCTCCCTCAAGGATCACTCTCTTATTCCCTCCATGGACCGAATTTTGCAAATAGCATAAGGGGTTAAAAGATTCTCACTTTTGCATGGATATTCTGGTTATAATCAAATTAGGGTCAAGGAAGAAGATCAATATAAGACAACTTACCACAAAATGGGGAACATGTGCCTATGAGAATATTCCTTTTGGTTTATCTTGTGTTGGTGTTACTTTTCAAATGGCCATGGATTTTTATTTTAAGGGATTCATAAAAAACATTATTCACGTTTCCAAAAGGGTGGGTAAAGATTACATGGAGCATATTGAAAAAGTGTTTGAAAGGTGTAGAGAGTTTGGGGTGTCATTCAATCTGAATAAATGTGTTTTCATTATTTCATGAGGAAAAATTTTGGGTCACACAGTCTGAAAAGAAAGTATTTCTATAGATATAGAAATGATCTCATCCATTCTCTTTGTTTCATTACTAGCTCATAAGAAGGTGTTGCAATCTTTCCTTGACAATATTTATTTTGTTATGAATTTCATTCCTAACTTTAGAGGACTGATCAAGAATATTACCTTAATACTTAAGAAATATGTTTTTTTCAAGTGGACTAGGGAAGGTAAGGATAGTTTTGATAATATCAAAGATGGAATTTCTCAAACACCTACCCTCATTAACCCAAAATTTACGAAATACTTAATTCTCTATACTTATGGAGCCAAAACTATTGTTGCAGTTGTGTTAACTCAAAAAAATCATGAAGATATAGAGTGATTGGTGTGTTAGAAATTGTGTCATTAGTGTTATCATTGATTTTAAGTAACATTAATGCCAAAATATGGTCTTTGGTATATGTGAGTACATAGGTTATTTCAAGCATGTTTGGATTAGAGTAAATTGATGATCATGGGGGTTTTCAAAGACGAGTAGGCATGAATGATAATTGGAGAACATAGAGGTGGTTATCCCAAAGGTGTGTCTAGAGTTTCAGGTTAAGAGATTGAAATAAAATCTAAAAAAGGTGTTTTGAGCTCTACCAAGCTCACAAAATAGTTGTTTCCAGCTCAATGGTCAAGTTCGAATGATCTCCCACACCTGTGTACTTTACATGGGGACAAAGACCTTTTTTTGATGTTAGGGAATGGAGCTAATAAAGTTTTTGAACAATAATGAGGTAATATAGACATCATAATTTTATGAACCATTGTTGAGAAGCCAAGTGGGTTTAAACCCTTATTATTTACCATAGTTTCAGAGCTATGGGAAAAATATGAAGAGTTTGGGAATGTAATGACATGGGAAAGTTAATGTGAATGTTCATGCATCTATAGGATTCTCCATATATCATGTTGATGGAATTTGTAGGTTTCAGAAGTGATGATAATCTACAACAAAACCTTTGATTTGCAAATATTTACAAGTACATACATGTGTTGTAGATTTCATGATGAAATACCAATTGTGGAAGATAGCTTGGGATGTACGATAAAATTACATGAAGATATTTAGATAGTTTTAATGTAATAATTTGATTAAATGTCTCTTCTAAGTTGACCTACCGCTAATGGCATAAAGGGTCAAAACTAGTCATGGAGGTTTGAGATAGTTTGTGTTGTTTTGCATAATGAAGTAGTGTCATATGGACATGGGTAGCTTATAGAGGTCTGATATGATGTGTTTTATCCCTTGATGTGATCTAATAAGGTGTTTTCATTCTTAATCCCTAATGGCCTAATCATCCCTATTAGGGTTTCCAAGAAGGTGGTTGGAACATGTATGATAGTGTGGATTTCTTCATGTAAAATATGATTATGAGAGCTTGAGGAGGTGTTTCAAGTACCTAGTTAATTTTTCCAAGTGATGTAAGTTTATAGAAGTGAAGTTTGAGGTGTTAGAGCTTGATGAGTAGAAGATTGGTTCTTAAGACCTAGAACCAGGGTTGAGAAATTTCAAAGATAGAGTTGTTTTGGGGTCTTGTGTCTTATTTTAAGGTTTCCATGAGTTGTTTAAGTTTCCTATGGATGATATATTTCTATTTATGTACCTTATATTTCTTGATATTTTGATTTGAGATGTGAACGAACACGCTTTTGTAGACTGATAATTATGCGCTTAACACCTAATAGGAGGTGCTTTCCAAATGAAGAATGTCATGATTAAGATGTAGGATTTATAGGTTCTTGTACATTTAACTGATGTTGAGAGGATGTTGATGAAATTTACATATATTTTGGAGTCATGACAAAGTTTCCTTCTGCCCTTGAAATTGAATTTTTTACCATTAGAGTGAAGACTTGTTTTTAGGATTAATTGAGAAGCATTAAGCAAGTTTATGATTGTTTAGGTCTATGCCTACCTAAAGGGTCATGTAATAGAATTTGTTTAATGTTAGACATGATTATTTATGTTTTTTATGAACAAACTTAAAGGTATTTTCCAACATAAATGGTCTTTTCTAACCTAAGTTTGTTGTTTTTATGAATTATATATAAGGCAAGGTGTAAAGCTCATTTGAGAAAGTGAAGTGAATAGAGTTGAGAGTGAGAAAGAGGAGGTGATTGAATAGGTTAGAGGTCTATAGATAATAGAAATAAAGATTCATGAGAAGGTGATGATATCATAGGAGAAAAATCTATAAGATCATATGACCTAATCATTTATGTGCGAAGAAGGAGAGAGAGTTGATTAAGAGGGTTTTAAGTGAAGATAGATGATTGATTGATCACAACCACTTGTTGAAACAATAAGAAAATCACGTGATCTTAATATTTTGGTGGTTGAGTTGATGATTGATCATCTTAGGGTTTTGTAGCATCCTTATAGAGTGGGTTCTCTACTAAATAGGGATTGATTTTCCTTGTGGGATTGGTGCCTCATTAAATAAATCTATTTTAATGTGTAATATTCAATTGATTCTTTTGTGTTGAGTAATATATGCAAAGATTCAGTGGTTTTTCTTCCCCTTGAGGGTTTCCCACTATATATCTTGTGTTCTTGTATTCTCTCTTACTCTATGTTACTGGGGATGATTGTTCTATGGCTAATAAGTTCAAATTAGTTAAATAATTTTGAATGGATGATTTTAATTATGTATGTAAGTTAAGATAACTAAATTAAATGTTTTAAAAGACTAGTTCACCTTCCCCCCTCTTAATCATTGTGCTTACAACATTTGGTATCAGAGAAAGGTCCCTGTGAGGTAATTCTAACAGCTTGGAGGATATTATTAAATCACAAAATGGGAAATTTGGAGAAAGATCATGAGAATCCATGTGAATTTGGAAATTGAGAGGTTATAGTTGACTTACAAGAATAGTTGGTACTCCAAAGAAGGAAGAATCTTAAATTAAATTCAATCATCAAGGAGCTTGAATTTTAAATGAGGTATTTGAAGGATGAATTAGTGCAAGTATCCAACATGTTGAAGGATTTTGAGAAGTTTGTGAATATCTCTGAGGCTCTAAAGGGTACCTTTAATGGTCAAAGGAAACAAGATGAAAAGAATTCTATAAATCCTAGTCATGGAGCAGTCCATAGTTCAACAAAGGTTCAAAATGAAGGTCCCTATGCAAAGAAGGTCTGCTTCAAGAGAAATGCAAATTATAATCCTATCAAGAAACCTAATGCAATGAGGTCTGAAAATTATTTTCATTGTTATTGTTATGCTTATCATGAATTTGGTCACATGGAAATGAAATGTGAAAGAAGGTTCTTGTTGGAGCTCAAAATTACAGTTGTCACAAATGTAGATAAACTAGGGATTTGAGGCAACATGGGATTGTCTCAAACTTGTAGGACTTGTGCTTGAGATAGACCTCCAGAGAAGTCTGTATTCCTCTACCTATTTCTACTGCTACAACTAATCCTAGGAAGGGAAATGCAGCTACCTATCACTACTCTAAGATTCCAAGGGACTAGGGTGAGAATGAGATGCATGAACTAAAAACCTAATCTAAAGCGGGGTGATAGCACCAAAAATATGGGGATGAACATTTTTAGAGGAGTTAAAATAAGGGGAAGTGCACATAGGGGGGAATTCAAACATGGCACAATCCGCAACAACACTCACACACTCATTTTCATAAAGAACACTAGAAAAGAAACCTACAAGGAACATGAATAATGGACATCAAATCAATATAGAAAAGGAAAGGAAATAAGATTCAATAAAACGTGACCTATGACAGAGAATAACAAAATAAAAAAATTATTACTTCCAAATGATGCACAATCTATTACAATGATGGAAAGAGGAATGTATTGACTTGAAAAGAGCATAATATTAGGCTTGCAACTCAAAATGTAAAGGAATGCTACTCTGAATAATGCTCTTAGAAAACAAAGAGGTTCTAACCTTTACAAATGAGAATTATTCTACAATATATAGAATAAGAAGGAGAGATGAGGATGGAAAGAGAGAGGGTAACTCATATTTTCAAATCTAACCTCCAATAACCCGCATTGGATGCCTACAAAAATACATGTGCCACTATCATATCTTCCTCTATATGTTAGCTTAACTTGTGGAAGAATGAAGGATCAAAAATATAATCAAATCTACATGGTTGGGTCAACTGGATGTGTGCATTAGTTTTATGATTCAAATTTCCATATATTTTACCTACCAAGTCCCACCAAAATATGATTTTGAAAATCCAAACGTGTAACCCATGTCAACATCTTTCCAATAAATCCAAGTGCACCATAATCTAAGCTCTATATTAGATGTTATGGTAATTTGAATATGTGTAGTATAAGATGAACACACAGGACATGTGTCACAATCTGAGCCACTGAAGGATTCGGATGACTGCCTATTTGTTTTGTATTTTCTTCCACATATTAGGCATTCATTCACCAGAGATATTTTACATATAGATGGCATATTTTGATTGGTTATGTGTTGTGCACTTTATCTGACCGGTTCCTAGGAGTGACAGATGGCACTCAATGACTAGCACATAGAGACTACAAATTTAACGCATGTGAAAGAGATGGAGACGTGAGAGGGGAGATTGCAGAGGTCTACAAATTCACATGAGAGGATGCACAAGGAGTAGGAAGAAAGGTTCATATCTACAAAGGTATATAGATATGCAAGGAAGAGCAGAAATTTGTAAGATAAGAATGTGGGGAAATAACTATGTAAGGAAAGTACATGAGAAAATATGCAGAAGGGGGATGAGTGCACGCGAAGAGATGCACAGTGGATGGGGAAGGAAATGAGTGCACAAGGAATTCATGAAGGAGGTAAACATAAGGAGATAGAAGAATAAAGGAGGAGGGTATAAGAGCATGGTAGCTACGCAAAAGGAAGTAAAAAGAAGAATTAGGAGGAGTGCGCAAGAGCACACATGAAGAAACGCAACCAAGGTAATACATCAAAGAAGGGAAGTGATGGTGCACATAGACTAAAATATTGAACTCATAACCGGAATGGAACTGTAAGGAAAAAAATTTTTCTAAATAATTATACATAACCAAATTATATATTTTGGGGAAATATTCCTTTAATAAATTCTAAAGGAACTTTTGTAGTCAATGGAAACCATGGTGGTTATTTTAGACAATAGTTTGGAAAATTTTGGGGCCATCTATCTACTAGATGAAAGATATCAGTGGCCTTAGAAGCATCCATTTACCATGGATTCTACCTAGAATCATAAAATTCTAATCTACAACGTAAATAAACACCCATGAAGTTACTTGAAGTGCCGTCTAAACTCTTCTTTAAGAGTTATGTGCAAAACTATTGGAAAGTGCTAGCAATTGGAAATAACCTTTTTGAGAACATGGATCAGAAACCTGATAGCACATGGATCAGAAACCTGATAGCAAAAAAAGAATGTGCACAAGAGTGCGTGAGAGGAAAAAAAAATATTTATAAACTATGTGTTGGTGTAGGTGGTATTTTTATTCACTAATTTAGTGTTATTACCTCACCGGGTGAGTCATCTCACTTAGGTGGACATGGATCTAGGTGTCATCTTAGTTATGAATATTCTCTTACAGAAATCTTCATATGTGTAAGTGTGTCATAGGAGTTACATTCCCATTTGGGAAAGTAACTCCTCTTCTCCATTATGGAGGAATCTTCTCTTACATGGGAGTTACACATTCACTCCCCTATATGTACACCATCTCTTTTGGGATATGAAAAGCCAATACAAGTTGAGCTAAGTCTTCCATTCCACTCCACTTTTCGAATCTTGAGCTCTCATGATGCATGCACATTGCTTTAAAAGCTTGCTTGCTTTAAGCAACTCCTACACTTTGGTGAAGTGTAACTATTCGATGCTCGTGAATTCCTTCCAAGTCATTCGTCCTACACTCCTTCATGGTATCAGAATGGATCTTGTGGATCCGTGATCACGTTGGCATTACTCATGCGTTTTTCCAGCTTCCAGATAGTTGCCACTCTCACTTTTGCATGTGTCGTAATGGATATTTTGACCATGCTCTGTACTTGCATTGATTTGGGTGTTATACCTCTTGCAGGGGTTTTAGTTTGGTCATGTTGGTGTTTGTAGATTTAGTGCCACTCGATTCAAGGTCTCCCTTGGGGTTTAGCTTGTTTGGAGGTGTTTTCCTGAGCACGTATTCAAACTACTCGAAGGCTCTTTTTTTGGGGCCACCGTATCAGAACCCACATTGTTATATATGACTTACGTGTTGGCATTTAGTGTTTTTGACTGTTGGTTTGGTTTCATTTGGTGTCTCTTACCACTCGAGCGTCCTTCTAAGGGCTCAGTCTCGACCTAAGCTCTGTTGCCCCATCGACCTCTGCGTTGAACTCACTGATATGGTGTTGGGGTCTCTGATACACTGGTGTGGTTTTGGCATTTTGACCTTGCTATCAGAATCCCTACACTGCTTCTATGTTGTTTTTGTCCTGTGGATTCATTGCTTCTGTTCCAGGGTCGGACTCTTTCATGGTCATCAGATCTTGGGTATTGAGATCACTACTTTGCTACACCTGATCTCGGGTGTGGTTTACTTAGCAATGTTGTTCTACATGCTTGAACATGGTATTGGCATAAGGTGCTCTTGCATTTTTTTATTTCTTCAACATCTAGTTCTTTAAGCTTCCAAACAACGTCGCTACCATTCTACACTGCCCTGGCTTGCATTTTTTGAGAACTTTTACTCTGCACTCCTTGAATTGACCCCAACTCGTGGAATCCCTAGCTACAACATTGGGCCAACCTTCTGTTGGGCTCATGGTTGCTGTCTTTTCCTACTGTGTGGTCCTTTTTTCCTGAAGGAACATGCCTAGCATACCTTCCTCAAGCTTGCTGCAGAAGTATCAACACACTGTGCCTTCAATAAAGTGTGGCTCATTTTTCCTGCTTGTGCTAGCCTTCTGTGGCATTACCACATTTTACAGCTACAACAATTTTCTACCTATGTCCTCTGGCACATGGCTGCTTACAACGAGCTAAGGCAAGTTTCACTGATGGTTTCTCCAACCTGCCTTCAACCACATTGGGATACTGCCTGACAGGTTCAGCCACACATGAGCAAAATGGTTTAAAACCATTTCAGCTTGAAACCTGGGTGGTTACACCTTCCACTCACTCAGCTCATTCACAACACGTGGATAGTGCCAAACCTCTCACGACGCATCAATGTGGTTTTTCCTTGACAGTGCAGTGTCTTTACCAGTCCACTTCACCCACCAGGTCCAACATGCCCCCCCTCTTCTCCCAAGGTTAAATCAAATCAGACCTACAGGTGTTTTAATGATTTAAAAAAAACAATTCATGGCATTGTAATTTTAGGCTCTCATTTTTTGCTTGTATTATTACCTTCCTACGAGCGTCAAAGATGGAGGGTGAGGTTACGGGGTTGGCAGGAGGATAATTTGCATGTCAAAAAAAACCCTATGCCTAAAAGTTGATGTTGTTTCCAACATGGGTACCCCACATGATACCCTTTGCACCCATTTGTGCACTTTTTTAATGCGTTTGCCATCTAGTGCATTTTTCCATCAGTTGCGGGAATCGTTTTAATGCTATAATTTTGACTCGCTGCTCATTTTTTAGCGCTTCTTAGTCAAAGTTGCATGATTTTTTCGCACATACATGATGCCAGTTTTTGTAAATGCACTACTTTTATAAAGTGCCACATTCTGGGGGGGTTGCTTGTACTCTTGGGCCTTCACACGCAAATGTATTATCGGCCGAGTCTGACATCTTGCTTTCACACCTTGTATCTTGCATTTTTTCATCATGGAGAGTGCTCTTTCTAGACTTGAGCATCATAGGATTTCCTTACATCCTCCGCCACTTCTCACCAGAAGAGAGATCTATTCAGCTTGGCGTGCTTCCATGGAACGTTACTTCACCCACGAGGGTCTTTTACCCTTCTTGCTTGGGCCAATTCCTGCACCCACTGATCATCATCATCTAGAGGACTTCCTCGACACTTGCGACCAAATATTTAGTCACATGATGATGCATGTATCTCAATCTCTCTGGTTTCACGTGGCAGACTCAGATCCACCTCACCATGTCTAGAGAATTCTTCAGTCCTTATATGGAGACCCTTCACATACTGCCATCATTGTTGCTATTGCTGATTCAGTTGTCTCCTCCATTTCTTCATGTGATGACAGCTTTCCACTGACATAGACTCACTTGGTTCTACTTCTGATGACAAGGATTGTGCATCCATTTCTAATGCAAAGAGAATACTATAGAGGACTCTTCTCCTCTTTCTCTCACTATTCCAGACTCACACCCCACATCTCATCAGATATCGAGTAGTCTCATACTCAGTCTCACACCATCGTTACACCCACCTCTTTTCCACCTCTAGTGTGCAAGGCCCACTCTACTCCTCTACCTTCATTAGATGACTCATACATATCTGACATCACTCTTCTGTTTGTTGAGCCCCCTCATTGGGACGAGTATCTACCTGACCTTAGTCATCTTTTTGCAGAGTCTACTTGTGATGCACTATAGGTCCCTCATCCATCTACAGGTGTTTCAGAGGAGTTCATCATCTCTGTTGTTGGGAGTGCCCCTTCTAGGAATCATGTCACTTCCACATTTCTAGAGACCTTCATTGATCCACCCTCAGCTGTGGATCCCTTTTCTGTTGTGGAGGATGTTTTGTTCCCTTCAAATCACTTGGACATCCTTTTTCTGGGTATTCCTCTTTACTCTAATAGTTCTATGGTGGCATTACCTTCGGTTCCTTGGCACTCACTCGCTAGACCTATGTCACACTTCAGTGCACCAGACTCAGAGTTCTTCATGTTGCTACCTTCAGTTTCCTTTGTGGAGTGGGTGGACTTCCAGCACATCATTTCTGTCCTTCCTAAGGGCAGGCACACAGTTCATTGTGGGTGGCTCTTCTTCAATCCAGAGGCAGAGGATCTCGTCACCGACATTCTTCTGGGAGAATTCCTAGAGCTGCAAAGTTTAGATCTGTCCATGGCATCTTCTGCATTCCTCTTGTCTCCCTCTTCTTCTCTCTTCTTCTTCTTTCCGAGAGATTTCCTCTTTGTACATGGGTACCCTTTTAGGCTCGTCTATGGCCGGGACCCATTTTTGGCATCTTTCTTAGATTAGAGAGTGTTGTTGTTCTCTTGTGGTGGATGTTTTTCCCACTGGGTTTTCCTTCACTGCTTGGGACTTCTTTCTTGTACATGGGTACCTCATCAGGCTTTGTGTCTGGGACCCATTTCTCATTTCTAACTTGCCACCTCATCCTAAGTTACGATGAAGGGGGGGTGTTGGTGTAGGTGGTATACTTTATTCACTTATTTAGTGTTATTCCACCTCACCAGGTGATTCATCTCACTTAGGTGGACATGGATCTAGGTTTCATCTTAGTTATGACAAATTCTCTTACAGAATCTGTCATATGTGTAAGTGTGTCATAGGAGTTACATTCCCATTTGGGAAAGGTCTTACATGGGAGTTACACATTCACTCCCCTATATGTACACCATCTCTTTTGATCTATGAAAAGCCAATACAAGCTAAGCTAAGGCTTCCATTCCACTCCACTTTTCGAATCTTGAGCTCTCATATGCATGCACATTTTTTTACAAATCTTGCTTGCTTTATCTTGCAACTCCTACACTTTGGTGAAGTGCAACTATTCGATGCTCGTGAATTCCTTCTAGGTCTTCGTCCTACACTCCTTTCAGCATATGGTAGTGTATTATGTAAAATTGTTCAGAATGTGTTTTGAAATAGGGTGTGAATTATGTAGAACCAAAAAGTTTCTTGAGCATAGCTCACGATAAACATATCTGGGTATTGTATTGAGAGAGCGGTGGCTTGTAATAAAATCTGAAAAAGTGATTTTAGTGTGGACATAGCCCAAAATTGGGTGAACCACATTATATATTGTCTCTTTCATGTTGTGTTATTTTACTCTGCACTTTTATTTTAGATCTGTAGTAGATTTTCTGTACATTATTTCCTATTGTTGCGATTCTGTGAAGGATTATTCCGCATATTTTATCCCTTATTTCCTAATAGGAAGTGCAGTCAATTTCTTCTTTCCTGAAAAAAAAAAGTGCATTCTTTTCATTTCATGACCTACTTGTGTGCATCGGTGAATAGGGTAGGAAAAAAGTATCATGCCTTAATGATCTTTATTGTTGTTTCCTTGGTAGAGAAGTGTCCATCAAAGAATCCATCTTGAAATTATGTTAACAATTTTTTGACTTGTGCACCATCAATACACCTAAGAAGCACACCATCAATGTTCCTTTTAAAGATAAAACTTTCAATGAGTGTGTATGGAATAGATTACAGCCTCAGATGCCTTCTCTTTACTTCATTCAGACCAGAATGGTATGTTCCAAAAGAAAGGAACATTTTCATGTCTTCCATCTAGTTGTGCATGTTAGGATCAAATTTCACTCAGGTTCAACACGTGAGACCTCTTAATCTAAGAACAAAGAATTATCTTCATTGTTCTATGCATCCTTAACAAGTTACTTGCAGAGTGAATTTCTGTTAGGAAATAAGGGATAAAATACATGGAACAATCCCTCATAGAATTGTAACAGTAGAAACTAATATGTAAAAAATATTACAGATCTGAAACTAAAGTGCAGAAAAATAAAAGAACACAAAATAAAGACAATATTTAATGTGGTTCACCCAATTTAGGCTACGTCCACTAAGAATCACTTGCTCAAATTCTAATTACAAACCACCTTGTGATCAATACAATACCCAGATCTATTGAGATTGGTTTTTAACAAACTAACGCTCCCAAATTTTACACCTGAATTCACACACATCTACAATGTTACATCTATCCTACCATTTGCATAAAACCCACATAAATATGTGCAACTGCTTAAGCAGTTTTACAATACCCGTGGATACCAAAATTGATTTTTAGCCAAAATCATCTGATAAATATTATGTTAGTCAGACAGTTCCTGCCCATATGAGACTGAGCATTGTATCCTGAAATATTGGGCACATTTTTCGGGGCCAAAAAATAATTTTCCCAAATAGGTTGGAAAGACAACTGTGGAAAGTGTACAATATTTTTAGTGTATATTCTTCAACACTTCCACACATAAAAAATAGGCTCCACAACATAAAAATTTCCTCTAAAAAACTTAGTGGCTTTGATATTCACATCATGCTCCATGATTTTGGTTACCCATCTAGCTCCTTTATCACTAATTTCTACTCCCATGATGAAGTATCTCCAACTAAAGTGTTAAACTAGCACCTTGACATGATTTTATGGTCTAGTCATACTCTTGAATTTCTTAAGAGTGTGCATGATGGAGAAGACTTTTTTCTTTTTGTGACTATATTTCAATTCATAATCCTTCAATTTTTAACTTAAGAAATCCACTAGTTGCTCCATTCCATGTCCATTTTCTTGATTCAAGAAAGTAGCAACACTAGCATCAACTCCATAAGCATAAAGGATGAACTCCTTGGAGTAATCCAGATTGATGAGTATTTGGGCACAAGCAATTTATTACTTGATATTGCTGAAGCTTTCTTGTCCTTCTGTTTTCCACCTAAAGAGTGTTATTTTCTTGAGCATGAGGGTAATGGGCCTAACCAACCTGGAAAAGTTAGGAATGAACCACCTAACAAAGTTTATATTTCCTAGGAATAATTACACTGCCATCTTGTTCTGTGGAAAAGAAAGATTAAGGATGAACAAATATCATTGTTAGAGACCACAAGATCCAAAATATTACCTTACACAACAACAAAGTTGTACTTCTTGGGGTTAAAAGATACCCCAAATTCTCTTCATCTCTCAAAGACTTTCTCTAGATGCATAATGTGATATGCACTCTGCTTTGAGAAGATAGTCATTTGTCATCTCATAGTACTACTAGGATCAAAATCATTGATATATATTATGAAGGAAATGCACATTTCATCTCTAGAATGTACGCCTGCATTTGATAAACCAAAATGTATTTTATGATAGGTGTATGATCCCCATTTAGTTGAAAATGCTTTTTTGAACTGATCTTCTTCCTTGAACATGATCTAATTGAAACTAGAGTATCCATCCAGCATGGAAAATCTTTGCACACCATCCACCATCTACAAAATATGATCCATATGAGGAAAAGTATAATGATCCTTTAAGAATGTCTTATTCAAGTATATGAAATCAACACATAGTCTTATTTCACCATTCTTCTTTGCACTAGAACAAGATTTACCCACCAAGTAGATTATTGATAGGAAAAATACTATTTTCCTCAATGAGTTTGGATAAGTCCTTCCTCATGAGGGAATCTATCTTAGGATTAACCAACGAATTATTTTATATGATGCACTTGATACTAGGATCAAGTTCAATAGATTAGTGAGCAACACTTGGATCAAATCCTTTTAGGTTGTTATAATCCAATGAAACGATGTCGCTATATTTATAACATAGAGAGATAAAGGCTTATTTTTCATCTTACATGCATGTTTTACTTAGAAATAACCAGGGAAAATTTTAGTGGTGAATATTCATTAATTCACGAATATTCTAGTTTTTACAATTTGAAAGTGGTTAATTTTTTGGGAAGGGAGTAGGCCTGGTTCGCCAAAATTTTTAGGGTACAAGTTAATTTTAGGGGTTATTCCACATCCCTAAAAAATATAAATTCACAATATTCACCTTAATATTGTTGGTCGGTAGCATATTTAACGCTATCAGCCAACACCATAAGGTCATACTCTCTGTTAGCCGGGTAGCATAAATTTGTTTTGGAGGTCGGAGGCAAGGGGGAGAAATATGCTAGAAGGTCATTGATAACCTAGGGTTTCCTCCCATTCTTAGGATACACACAATACGCATAAGTATATATGTTGTTGGTCGTGGTATTATATTTTTTTGAATACGCTTTTTGTTCTTTCATCCCTAATCTATGTATTCTGGCTAGTAGCATATTTACATGCTACCAATTTGTAGCATATAAATATAAATACCGCCTGGGTAAAAATTTATATATTTTCATATATATATGTATAAATATATAAATATTTATATTTATACACACACGTGCCATATATATTGGGAGGACAATGTTGACTCATTGGGATTGATGATTGTAGGGGGCGTGGCTAACGTGTAAGGAGAAAATTCAAAGGGCCCAGCCCATACAAAGGCTAGCAATATATCATTGAAGGTCTTGTCACGAAGTTAACAAAATCACTTTCCCAATTTGATTTGTAATTGACATCTCATATTTTGTGAGGATATAGATTGTCTTCAACAAGCGTCACAAAGTTAACTGCTATTCTCCCCATAATGATTTCTATTTGCACATCTCGATGTGGCATATATTTACTTGACTCAACAAGCATCCCATGAATATCCATCAACGTCATAATGTATGTACTAGCCTCGGTTGGTAGCATAACCTCCTTAACAGACTTGTCATAAGAACAATGAATTAAAATAAAATTCTACCATTTTCTCCAGATTCTAGTCATTTAGTGCGAAAATAAGCATTTCTAAAAAATATGCCAAAAACTGTCTGTAAAGACTTCATTATCAAGAGACTAATCTCTACCATGTCAAGTAATAGTGACTGGGGAATAGTCTTCTTGCATTGTGCACATGTTCTTTTTTCTTCACCCTTGAACTCATCATCAAGACTGAATAGTGTGCTTTATGGTGACTCATCGTTTTGAGTGAGCTACCTTGCTCATCCTCAGTTGAAACAAAACCTTGCTCTAAAACTAGGATATTACTGAAGGCATTAAGGTGGCATGTGGTTGCCGGAAGAGTTTTCGAGGGGAATGATTACTCCCTCTGAGCACAATCAGATAGATTTATCCATGACATTATCAAGGATCGACATTACGTCCAACTTCTTTCATCCGCTCTAAAATTGGATCGCATGACTACCATCTTAATGTGTTAAGCATGGTACACCCATAGGACAGAAACGTCACCTCCAAGCTTCTGAGAATCGGTATGTTGCGGCGAAGTGGGGGTCAATAGCTGCATAGCCTGCACCACTCTAAAAGTTGCTGGGACATCAGTTCACTATGGACTTTCAAGAGCATCAAATCTCTTTAAGAGATCTCAGACTCTAATGTTCCTATAAGCTTTCAACAATCATACCTGATTTCTTAAGATACTTCTGCATCTCACCTATCTGGATAACCAACTTACAAGACTGCAAATACAATCTTTGATTCCATTTGATATTTATTGTCTCAAGAGTAAGAACATCATGCAATAACACGTCATGTTATGTTACAAAATTAGATCTTGCAAACTGTAGCTAGTGCATGAAGAATAATTTCTCACTCTTGGGAAAGATGAGAACAACACATATACCTGCACCATTTCTACTTTTATAAAAATCAAAATACATCCTATGTAGTCCAAAAATCTCATTATTTTTCCTAATTATGGTAGGCAAGACATATTATTTTTCAAGGATGCAGTAAGTACCAAGACCAGTTTCCATAGCTATATCATACAGATCAAATTCATAGTGTTCCTTTGGGGAATTTCTAAAACTAACTCTTGCGCTTGGCCTTCTTGAATTAGGAAATTGGATTGGAAAGGAGAGGGGTCATAAGAATCAACATGATAGGAAAATATAGGCTCAAATGGTATGGTAAACTTGGTGTCATACATTGTTCTCAGCAGAATATAAGACCAATCAGAAGACAAGTAGCCACCCACCTTGGCAGTGAAATATCTTGATAGGAAAATGGAAAACATTGGAGGTAAGTCAATGATTGACACATATTGAGTTATAGTCAGACTTGTATGTGCATGGAGAGTTAACTCAAGATCCTTGATGACTTTTAGGGTAGTGAAAGTTGATTCATCAAGTTGCAGGACTCTTTTAAGCATATGGTTGTATTTAAGACCTAATACATCGACAATTTTCTTAGATATGACAGAAGTACTAGACCTTGATTTAATTATACAGTTGTGAACAAGATGTTTTCCTATTATCAAGGACATATAGAAGGGTGGGGTTTTTACCACCTTTCTTACTTGTTTCTCCTTTGCTTCACATAAGTTGACAACAACTTGAGATCTTTGGATAACTGGATCAGCTTGTTGGAGCTACACCAAAGCTTCATGTAACAGGTCACGTTGGGATGGAATGGACAAGGCATCCCACAATGTGACATTTACATTTGTCTTCTTCATCTAGTCAAAAATTCTGAATGGAAGGCCCATGGACTTATGTATTTGAGGCACATCAGTATATTTTCTAGATTGTTCAGGTATAGAGATAGGGGCCCTAGCTTGCGCAGAGGCTTGACCTACCAAAGGATGGGGTTACATGGATTTAGTTGAAACATTACAATGAACCTCACGCATAGGGACATGCTTGCCAAAACTGATGGGCTGATCATTTACATATATTTTCTTATGAGGATTAGTCTGGTTGGAAAAAAGTAGAAGGTTACGTGTCAGACTCTAGCATTCTCTTCTTGGACCTTGTGTTGTCAGTAACATACATGTGGGGCCTACTTGAGCTGTCCATAGCTTGTTTTATTTCACAAAATTCCTCTACACCAAATAACATTAAGTTAGTCTCAGGAAAACATTTAGTGTTTCTTCATTTTCTATTTCACATGTGTTATTAGAAGGCTCATAACTTAAAGTATTATGATTCATGTAGGCTTGCGCGTATAATGCATTTACACATTTTTACTAATTGTGTAACAAGTTACAATTAAATCACCATTTTTTCTCTTGGACCATGTTGTTTTGTATTGAAACTAGTGCTTTTCTTAAATTGGGTGTTGGAAGGGGTTGCGTATGAGTGAATGTCTACAATGGAAGGTGTGCATTAGCATACCATCTATCATTCTATTGGTTCTTCCCATGCCTCTGGTTTGGATATTTATTTACGAAGGGTTAATGGATTTGCTTGGGACCTTGATTAGAATTACTTCTGAAGTCCTAAGGCTGCTGCTTTTCTAAAGATATGAATTTATTAGATGAATTTATAATCAAGGCTGCTACGCCCTTAATCATATATCTTATATTAGATGTATATAGCCGACTTGTGGCTATCATAGCTTCTTATCATTATGTATATCTTTCATAGATGTTATATTTTCATTAGTGGGTCGGCCTTGGTGTTGGCCATAACATAGGAATAGTATATATAGAGGTTAGTAGGTAGTAGTTTATGATGTTGGAGCATTTGAGTATTATTGTATGGTTTGGAGGTTGCCCCCTCGAAGTGGCAAAGCTATTCTAATTGCATATTGAGATCATTATTCTAGAATATTGTGTTATTTGGTGTTATATTTCTGCTCATGATCTAAATTATACAAGTAATTTCATTACAAGTGGTATCAGAGCTTGAACTCGGCCAACACTACATCAAACCCTAATTTTGAAGGTTCATCCATATCTCAACATTGGTAGTGAATTTTTCTACAAATGTTTCTGTGGTATGGTGAAATCAGTCAAGTAAGCTTCCCTAAAATTTTTAATAATTTTTGAATTGTTTTGTAAAAGTTATAGTGGTTTTATGTTTTTTCATAATTCAGCTACATAGGGTACAATTTGTGAAATTTTTCAAAGTTATTTACATTTATAGAAATAAGATTAGAAATTAGTTTGAGTTTTTTCTTTGAGTTTTATGAAATTTGGCCGAATTCCTATTGAAATCCAAAACCCTAAATTTTGACCTTGATCCTTAAATCTTGCCATTTTGGGGCATCATGGCTGGGCGTTCGACAAGAGGGAAAAAAAATCCCATCACTCTGGGTAAAACCCCTGATAAGGATGAGATAATAGTTGAGGAGTTAGATTCAGAAGGCGTATCTACAGAGTCCTCAGGGTTAGGGTTTACTTCAACTGACCATAAGGTCAGCTATCTTGAGTTAGAGTTGCAAAACCTTGAAGGTAGAGTGGCCAGCAAAGAAGATGTAGAAAAGATTGGACAACGATTGGAGGATTTCATTTAACAATTTAGCTACAATATCATGGGTCATCATATTATTCCTAATGAGCCATAACTCAATCATACTCATATTAACCATGGTAGATCTTTAGGTCAAAGTAATAAACAAACTAGTCAGGGTGGATCTGCAAACATGACCAATCCAAATACAAACACTCTACAAGCCCGTAACATTCTTCCAAAAGTGGAAATGTGTAAGTTTGATGGAAAGGATCCACTCAATTGGATTAACCAGATGGATAATTTCTTTGATCTTCATCAGATTCCATTGGGACAAAAGGTTACCATGGCATCGTTATATCTTGAACCTAACCAATTAATTTGGTATCGATGGTTATGTGCTCAAAATAAAAAGAGTGGCCTTAATGTTACATGGATAGTATTCATCGAAGAGTTTCAATTACACTATAGTTCTAGTGTGTCAGAGAATTATTTCAGCCAATTAGCAAAGCTCAGACAAATGGGAATAGTCAAAGATTACATCCATCAATTCCAAAACCTTTCTTTATGGGTGGAAAATATTCCTGAAGATAATTTGAATGAATTATTTCTAGGGGGTATTAAAGAACAAATTGAGACTGAGGTGCGTATGTTTAATCCTTATAAGGTTTCAGACTCTATGATCATGGCATGTAGGGTAAAGGAAAAAATTTCTTTCAAGTCAAAAACAAACTGTCAGTACTATCAGAGATCGTAGCACCCTTTCACCATCATTCCCTTGGCTAGTGAGACTAACACCTCAACAAATTGAAGAAAAGAGAGCGAAAGGGTTATGTTTTAATTGTTACAACAAATTTGGACCAGGACATAAGTGTGTGGAAAATAAGTTTTTCTACATTGAGGGACCTACTGAAGAAGAAGAAAATGAAGAAGACGAAGAGGTAGAGCCAGAGGAGGAATTAGGAGATCCCTAACCAAAAATATCATGCCATGCAATTTCTGGTATTAGCACTCCCCAAAATCTCAAAGTAGTTGGATTCTTAAAAAAACAGAGAGTAACAATGTTGATTGATTCGGGAATTACTCACAATTTCATCAATCATAAGTTAGCAGTACACTTGAACTGATTTGTTTATCCAGCTCCAAAATGTCAAGTCATGATCGTTGATGGGAAAACTCTTAGTTGTTTAGGAAAATTCCATAACATTAATCTTGCCATGGGATATTACTTGCTAACTAGCAATATGTATGCCATTGCCATGGGAGGAGCAGACATTGTGTTAGGAGTTCAGTGGCTTACCACCTTGGGAACCATTGAAATGAATTTCCAAGAGTTGTTCATGCAATTTCAGTCAGAAGGGAGGAATTTTAAACTAAAAGGACTAAGATAAAAGTCCCCACAGATGGTAAGTTATCATCAGATGCAAAAATTTCTTAGAAAGGGTACAGAAGGGTTTATAGCACAACTATTTTCATTGGAAGCACATCATTCCAATACATTTATACCCGTAGATATGCAAGTAGTTAAAGATGAGCACTCAGGGGTTTTTAGAGAAATTCCCAAGGGTTTACCTCCAAAAAGAGACCATGACCATGCCATCCAACTAGTACCAGGGAGTCAACCACCCAACATTAGACCTTATAGGTACCCCTATATGCAAAAGAGTGAGATTGAGAAGATAGTTCAAGAGATGTTAGAAGCATGACTTATTCATCATAGTCAAAGTGCTTACTCTTCTCCTGTAGTGATGGTACGGAAGAAAGATGACAATTGGCACATGTGTCCAAATTACAGGGAACTCAATAAGTACACAGTTAAAGATAAGTTTCCTATTCCTGTAATTGATGATTTACTAGATGAGTTACATGGTGTTGTTTACTTTACAAAACTTGATTTTTGTTCTGGATATCATCAGATTAGAATCAAGGATGTATATATTCACAAAAAAACCTTCAGGACACATAAAGGACACTATGAGTTCTTGGTAATGCCTTTTGGACTAACAAATGCACCCTCTACATTTCAAAGCTTGATGAATTCCATCTTTAAGCCATTTCTTCGAAAGTTTGTTTTAGTGTTCTTTGATGATATATTAATCTATACTAAAACATGTGAGGAACGCCTGCATCATGTAAATAAGGTGTTGGAAACTCTTGAACAACATCAACTTTATGCAAATCCTTCTAAGTGTTCTTTTGGTGTCAAGGAGGTTGAATATTTGGGTCATATTGTCTCTTATGAAGGTGTTAAAGTGGATCCTAACAAGATAAAAGCCATGCTTGAATGGAAGGTTCCCAAAACCCTAAAAAATCTCCGAGGATTTTTGGGGCTTATAGGTTATTATTGTAGATTTGTAAGTAATTATGGCAGCATCGCAGCACCACTCACAACTTTATTGAAGAAGGACTCTTTCATTGGAACGAGAAAGCTATTATGGCCTTTGAGAAGTTGAAGGAGGCCATGTGCACTACTCCAGTTCTAGCCACCCCAGATTTTTCAAAAACATTCATTGTTGAATGTGATGCTTCAGGGTATGGTATGGGGGCAGTACTCATGCAAGAAGGGTGACCCATTTCCTTTGAGAGCTGCCAATTCAAAGGTAAGAATAACTCTAAACTAGTTTATGAGAAATAAATGTTTGTAATACTTCATGCAGTGAAACAATGGAGACCATATCTAATGGGATAGCATTTCAAAGTAAAGATAGATCGTGATAGTTTGAAATACTTCTTAGAGCAACGTTTATCATCAGAAGAACAACATAAATGGGTCTAAATAATGTTGGGGTATGATTTTGAGATAATATAAAAGAAAGGGAAAGAGAATGTAGTTACTGATGCTTTATCTCGGAAGGATGAATCTGCCCAGGCATTGTTGTGTGCCATATCTATATTACAAGAGGATTGGATAGAGGATGTAAGGTATAAATGGAAAAATGACCCAGGAACACAAAATATCATTTAGAATCTCCAACAAGATCCAAACATGTCAGAAAATTTTTTATGGAAAGGAGATGTTTTATGGTATAAAGAGATTATATCTAGGTAAGAATTCAATCCTTAAAAATAGGGTTCTATCTGAGCTCCATGCTTCTCTAGTAGGGGGTCATTCTGGCTTCTTAAAGACTTATCATCAAATCAAGCATTATTTTTTCTAGGAAGGGCTAAAAGGAGATGTCCAAAAGTTTGTGGTAAAATGCATGGTTTGTCAGCAAAATAAGGGCGAAACAATTAAGTCCCCAGGTCTTTTACAACCTCTATCTATTCCTAGCCATAGGTGGGAAGAGGTGTCTATGGACTTCATCACAGGATTGCCTAAATCAGAAGGTAAAAATGTAATCATGGTGGTGGTGGATAGACTCACCAAATATGCCCATTTTTGTGCTTTATCACATCCATTTGTTGCAAGTACATCAGTAACGGCCTTCAGGGATACAATTTAGAAGCTACATGGGACACCAAAGATTATAGTAAGTGATCGATACCCTAACTTTAATAGTAATTTTTGGACTGACTTGTTCTCATGCTTGGGCACACAACTAGCTCGTAGTTCCTCTTATCATCCCCAGTATGATGGGAAAACATAGGTGGTAAACAAGTTCTTGGAGGGATATCTTTGTTGTTTTACATTAGATAAGAAAGTGAGATGGGTCTAATGGTTACCGCTGGCAGAATGGTGGTATAACACCTCCTTTCATACTTCATCTAAAATGTCTCCTTTCTTGGCATTATATGGGTACCATCCACCATCTATCACTTCATATTTGAGAGTCCAGCCAAAGGTTCGAGTAGTTTAAGAACATATTCAACACCAACAAGAGGTGCTTTCTAGTCTTAGGGAGTATTTGGCCATGTCACAAAACCGCATGAAGCAGCAGGAAGACCAACATCGCAGTGAAAGACATTTTGAAGTCGGTGATTGGGTTTTTGTGCATTTACAACCATATAAGCAAATATCCTTAAAACAACACGAAAAGGATAACAGGCTTTCACCTAAGTATTATGGTCCTTATCAAGTGTTACAAAAGATTGGCAATGTAGCATACAACCTGGAACTTCCTCCAACTACTTGAATTCATCCAGTCTTCCATGTATCTTGCCTAAAGAAGGTAATTGGATAGACAATATCAACCCAAATAGTGTTACCCAAGCTTGATGAAGAGGGAAAAATCATCCTGGAACCAGAATGCATCCTTTAGACATGCACTAAGCGGTTGAGGACAAGGGTCATCACTGAGTATTTGATCAAGTGGAAAAATCTAGACAATGAAGATACAACTTGGGAGGATGCAAATTTCCTGCAGCAACATCTAGATCTTCTCAACATTGGGGACAATGTTGCTTCAAAGGGGAGGGGCATGCTACACCCTTAATCATATATCTTATATTGGATGTATATAGCTGACTTGTGGCTATCATAACTTCTTATCATTATGTATCTCTTTCATATATGTTATATTTTCATTAGTGGGTCAGCCTTGGTGTTGGCCACAACATAGGAATAGTATATATAGAGGTTAGTAGGTAGTATTTTATGATGATTGGAGCATTTGAGTATTATTGTATGGTTTGGAGGTTGCCCCCTCGAAGTGGTGAAGCTATTATAATTGCATATTGAGATCATTATTTTGGAATATTGTGTTATTTGGTCTTATATTTCTGCTCATGATCTAAATTATACAAGTAATTTCATTACAAAGGCCTTCATTTCTTCATCTCCTTATTAATTTTGGGGAGATTAGGATGTGGAGGCAGTGGTTTGGGTACTCTACTCAGGAATAGGATCAATGGATGGTTGAGATGCTTGAGGTAGTTCAGGAAAAAAGGGCATAAGTAGTTTAGGGGATATTTTTCTAGCTTGGATAAGGAAATTTTCTCCCTTAATGGTTATAGGATAATCATCAATAATTTTTACAGAACCCATAGACTATATCATCACTACAATTTTAGAATTCAAGGGTCTTAAGAAGTAAATAAAAACATCTTGAGGGGTGGGTTTTAAGAGGGCTAGAATTATATCCCACGTCTTCTGAAATTTGAAGTAAAAATCAGCCATGAACTCATTGCGAGATCTCTTGATCATTGTGAGTTGTTATAATAAGGAGATGTTATCATCTTTCTCCTCAAAGTGATTTCAAATTACAGTGCCATGTCCATCCCAGTTGGTGATAGAGGTGGATCTTAAGCTTATGTACTACTGAAGTTCTTTACCTTAAAGAAAATAAGTAAGTAACCTCACTGCTACATAATATTATGTAACTAGGTGAACAGACCATACATTTTCAATGTTTTGAATATGCTCACTAGGGGTAACTTGATTCTAACTAGTGAAACACGGTATACTTTTGAGTGCCACTACCGGTATATCATGTTTCGTGGAAAGATCCAAAGGACTACCACCATTGAAGCTAACAAAGGGAATATTTATCTGATGTGTCATGGATAGAAAGAGTTTGAGTACCCTTGTAGAGCACATAGAAGGTCTATCAAGAGGAGGGGTAGATTGCACTCTATGTGTGGAAGATGGAGATGCACGCATGGTGGTTATGTTACTTCTTCTTCTAGGAGACAACTGAAGACATTTAAAGGACTCTTCAACTATTGTGCTCTATCTAATATGTATTTTTATTATGAATTGGATGTAATGATTGTTGAAAAGTAGTAGATTTGGGTGGCGGGAGTCACCAGATGTATTATAACAATCCTCCAAAGGATGAATCTTGACAAGAACACACCAAACTTGTTGAGATGAATATGTATATCTCTTTCAATACTTGTCCCAATGGGCATGCCAAAAATGTTAGAGCTCAAAATTATACCTATCCCATATTAGGATGATCTAGGGCTTTAAGGCAACATGGAACTGTCTCCAAGTTGTGGGGCTTGTGCTTGAGATAGATCTCTAGAGAAGGTCAGCTTTCTCTAGCTATTTCTACTGCTACAACTACTCCTATAAAGGGAAATGCAGATACCTATCACTAATATAATATTCCAAGGTACTAAGGTGAGAAGAAAATACATGAAATGAAAACCTAAGCTAAAGGGAGGTGATAGCACTAGAAAGAGGTGGATGAACACTTTTAGATGAGTGAAAATAAGGGAAAATGTGCACAAGAAGGGCAGGAAAATGTTCCATAGTCAACAACAACACTCACACACTCATTTTCAAGGAGCACAATAGAAAATAAACCTGTAAGGGATGTGAATAATGCACAACAAACTAATATAGAAAAGGAAAGGCAAGAAGATACAATAAAATTTGAGATAGGGTAGAGAATAACCACAAAACAAAATTTTATTACTTCCAAATGATGTACAGTCTATTATAATGGAGGAAAGAGGAAAGTATCCATATATAAAGAACCAAATTTGTGGCCTACAACTCAAAATGTAAATGAACACTACTGTTAATAATGCTCTTAGCAAAACTAAGAGGATCTACCCTTTACAAATGAGTATTACTCTACAATCTATAGATTAAGAAAGAGAGAAGAGGAGGAAAAGAGAGAGAAAATCATATTTTCAAATCTGAAAACCAACAACCTGTATTGTATTCCTATAAAAATACATCTAGCACTATCAGATCAATCTTCCTATGTCATCTTAACTTATGGAAAAATGAAGGAGACAAAATGTGATCAAATCTTAGTGTTTGAGTCGATTCGATGTGTGCATTAATATTTTGAGTCGTATTTCCCTATTTTCCACCTACCAAAATATTATTTTGAAAATCCAAACATGTATCACACGTCGATAGCTTTCCAACAAGTCCAGACGGACCAAAATTTGAGCTCTCTAGAAAAAGCTATGGTGATTTAAAGATTTTTAGTACAATATGAACACGCAAGACACATGTCACGATATAATCGACTAAAGGATTTGATTGACTATCTATTTTTTCTTTTCTACCAAGTGTCAGGCATTCAATCACCATAGATATGTGACACACAATTGACATGTTCTTATATGTTTTGTGTTGTGTTCTTTATCTCACTAGTTCCCTGGAGTGGCATGTGGCACTTAATGACTAGCACAGAGGGATTGTGCATTTAGTGTATGTACAAGATAAGGAATCGTGAGAGGATAGAATGTAGAGTTTTACAAGTGCATATGAGAGGATGTACAAGGAGTGGGAAGAAAGGTGCATATCTACAAAGGGATATAGATATGCAAAGAAGAGGGGAAATGCGCAAGATAAGGATGTGTGGAAGGAACTATGCAAGGAAAGTGTGGAAGAAAATATGCAAAAGTGGTATGAGTGCATGTGAAGGGATGCATAGTAGCTGGGGAAGGAAAATGAGTGCATGAGGAATACACATAGAAGGGAAACATAAGGAGATAGAAGAATAAAGGAGGATGACATAAGTGCGTGGAAGCTACGTTGAAGGAAGTGAAGGGAAGGGAAGCATAAGGAAGAAGTAGGAGGAGCATGTGAGAGCACATGCGAAGAACTGCAACTAAGGGAATATGCCAAAGAAGGGAACCAATGGTGTGTGTAGCCTGAAATATTGAACTCAAATCCATAATGGAGTTATAAGTTTTCTAAATAATTGGAGTTCTTATTTTGGACAATAGTTCTCAAGGAATGAGTATTTATAGGATTGTTAAAGATTTTTTAATGGCTACTACTATGCATGAAATTGATATGGTCATAAGACTATGGATTGTAGTTGGAACCTCATCTTATATCAGTCAAGAGGTAAGAATAATTTGGTGTGCTATAATTATCTTAATACTAGTCATATAGTAAGATTTTGCCTTGATAGGTCATCTAAATAGAATAAGAATACTAAAGAAGTAAGACAAGTCAAAAAGGTGCACACCAAAATATATGAACATGTGAGTAAAGTGAATAATGAGCCAAAACATGTCATGAAAACAAAATCTAAAGATAAGGAACCAAAATTAGTTAAAGAAGAACTAATAATAGACAAGACAATCAAGAAATATGATCATGAAGATCCAACTAAAGAGGATGAATCAAGGGAAATGGTTCATAGCATGAAGTATGATCCTGTAAAGTCAGTCAAAGAAGTGTCAAGCTCAATCAAGAATCCATATATTATAGAAAATTCTAAGAAGGAGGAAGTTAAGACTGTCAAGCCTAATTCTTATATGTTTACAAGTAAAAGAGGATTGTTAGCCCTAATTGAGAATAAGCCTGTAATTGAAGAAAAACATATGTGTTTGAAAGGTTTCCAATCTATAGAGGAAGAAAAGGATAAGGTGGACATCAATCCTAAATTTTCTAAGAAGAGCAACATGACCTTAAAAATGACTACATGTTGGAGAAGAAGGACATGGAGATTTGGGAATCTCCTGAGTTTGTATTGTTTTAGTTCCGTAAGAAGCATAGGGTGTCTTCATTAGGCTTCCTGAATACATTCATTAGTTAAGGGAAGTAATGAGGTATGTATTTTTCATGAATTAGAATGGTATGTTACTAGTAGAAGATAATTATGATGGTAAATTTTGTTAGGATGTCACTCAAATATGTCAGTGGTTACTAGAAGGATTAGTCATGGTTTTAAATGCATCAAGAAGGTATGATTGTATCTTGTATCATTCATGAGGGGCCTATGTTTAAGGTAATTTTGAATTTTCTAACCTGGAGATGATGGAATTATGAGTATTGTAGTTTTCTTTATGAGTTAAAACAATGTCCATTGAAAAATCAAGTTTAAATGTAGTGTTAGTGTTGTC
The DNA here is from genome assembly GCA_019776745.2 of Taxus chinensis. Taxonomy (NCBI): domain Eukaryota; kingdom Viridiplantae; phylum Streptophyta; class Pinopsida; order Cupressales; family Taxaceae; genus Taxus; species Taxus chinensis. The sequence goes on from CM034156.1 coordinate 105,249,910, forward strand.
ATGAAGTTGCATTGAAAGTATAAGTGCAATCAAGAAGGTATGTTGTTATATTAGAAGCAACCGTGTCGTCTTAAGTAATTATGGATTTAATTAGTTCTCAAAGTAAAGAGTATGGTTTCAGGGGGAGTTTTGTGTCCCTTGTGAGCTTGTTCAATTTGAAGAATGCAAGTATAATCATAAAGGATATCAAGTAAATATTGAATGATAGTTGGAGAAGCTAGAAATGATTTTGAAAATCATGATTAGGGAGTCTATGGCCTATCGTAAAGGTATATTATTTTTATACTTCATGTATTTGTGTTAGGACTGAAAAATAAGCTATTTGAAGATGCTTAGAAAATTGATATAGGACAAAGCAGAAGAATAAATAGACAGTTGTGTGATATCCAAGAGATGCAACATGAAGGATTGCATGTATTTATCTCTTAAAGAGAAGCTATGGAGGAGTATTGAAAATATATATGAAGAAGCCAAATATGTGTATAGCTGAATGATAAGGTTAGTTTATGCCATAATAAGGTGATCAAGCATTAAGAGGTCATTTGACTATGTTGTGTTCTAAAAAATCGGGATATGAAGTCATGAATCGGCTATAATGTATGTTTTACTAGTTTTTCAATCATCATATTGCCAATAAAATGGTATCTTAATGATATTAAAGGAAAATTAACATATGATTGGGTTTTTGGTACTCAAAGGTAGAGTTGTATGACTCTAATATATGTTTGAAGAACAATGTGGATGTTGCAGTCATTCATGATCATTTTTTTGAGCTAGGATCAAAGGCAGTGAAGATATGCTCTATTTGTTTGATGTTCATATCCCTATTAGTTTGAGGTTGCATTTGAATATTGTTGTATGAAGATGTCCATGTACTACCCGTGGATGTTGGGGAAAAAATTGATAGGGAAGATACGCTCATCATTCACAATAGTGGAAAAAAATAAATAAAAGGGAAAACCCCACGTTTACGCCTGAATTTTAAATTTTTCTCCATGGAATGAAAAACTGCAAACAATACCAGGGTATATGTGATCCACAGCCAAAGAGAAGGATTGAAAATGACATCTGAATGAAGTAAAATATTTTCAAGCAAAAACACAGATTACTCCACAGTACCGACTCAAAATTTTCAAAAATTCACTTCAAAAGAGGGGAATTTTGAGGGTGAAAACAGCGGGCCTTGAAGATTTTATTGCATATTACACTTCGTTAGCTCATCATCATAAAGACATCATTGTCCCGATTCCTCGCTCTAATATTATTTTGACACATATTCCTTTTCGAGAGTGGGGTCAATCTTTTTCTTTTGCATTGTATGACTTGAATATTCATGAGAATATTCATTGGGTCTTGGGGCTGAGTTTTCACTTTGTAGTTATTATGTGAATAGTGTAATTTTGCAAATTGAACCCATTGCAATGTAAACAATGGAAAAATGATATGTATCTTTAAGTGGCGGAAAAAATATGAAATTTGTAATGAAGGTCCAAAGGACAATATACAAGGAATATTTTAAGGATTGAACCCGATCAATAATTGATTTTTCACATGGATTTTTAGGGGCAACAAAAATATCACATGCCTCAACTGAAAAAGTGGATTCACACCCTAAATATAATATTTTTACTTTCATCCAACACAATCACATGTTCAAACATTCATTTTTAAACATGTGAATACCAATCAAAGATTTTTTTTGAAGGCACACATTAGATAAGAGGGTGAGATCAAATTGAACACCAACACTGGATTTAACTTGGGGATGGGCACCCCTTGTGGGTGACACAAGAACCAGATAAAAAAAATAATTCATAGACTAAGTGCCTTATTCCATTAGGCAACAAAGTCATCTAGAAACATGTGCAAGGTCTAATAGAGCCACCATACTTCACAAAAACATATTAAGATACCAAGGCAACTAGTCAGTGTAGACCAGGAAAAAAAAGTGAAACAAAAACAAAAACAAAAATAAGAAACCAACAAGACTATACACTGTACAAAAGTGTGTACCTTGATTGTATGTGTTTAATCTAGAAAGTGTTTTAGATGCCTACCATTAACATGAAACTCTAACAAATCTCCATCTAGGTCCTTCAAGAAGAGAGTATGCTCACCAATCCTTATATCGATAGAGTATGGACCCATCCATAAGGCAACATATTTTCCATTTTTTCCTTAATCGTCGTGTTTACTGTCCCACAAAAAAACAAGATCTCCAACATTAAGAGTCATATGGGTCACATTTTTATCAAATATCTTCTTGAGCTTCTCTCTTAAATTAAGAAGTCTTTGGTGAGATTCCCTTCTTTTTTAATCCAACTCCACTATTTGATTAATTCTAGCTTCATAGAGGTTCACTTCTTCATCCTCAAACTATTGTATGAACTGATAAAAATATAATTATATAAGTATGGGTAAAAGAACTTGAACTCCATAAACTAATTCAAAGGGACTTTTCCCAGTAGATATTTTAGTAGTAATTCTAGCTTCCCACAAAGTGAATTTCAACTGCTTACCCCACTTTATTTTATTAATTTCCAATGTCCTAATTATCTTGAGAAAATTCTTATCACTTGACTCAACTTGACCATTCCCCTAGTGATTGTAATTGGATACATATGTCAGATTGATTCCATATACTTGGCACATAGCTACTAGTGGCTTAGCACAAAAGCTCATAGCATTATCAACAACTATTTTTGCAGGTACTCCAAACCTATAGATTCTATGATTCGGAATAAAATGCATGACTATTTGGTGAGTTATCTTTTTGGTGAGGATAGCTTTAAACCACTTCGTGAAATAATTCATGACAACAAGTATCCATTTGTGCCCTACACTTGATGGATATGAGATCTCTCCAATAAATTCCATACCCCATTGTTAAAAATGAGCTTCTAGTTACACTGGTTGCAAAGGTAAAGCACCTGAAGCTTTCATCCTTCTTCAAAACCTTTGAAAAATATCACACTTTCTTACCCACAAGGCTGCATCTTTAAAAAGTGTAGGCCACCAGTAATCTTCCCTCAAAATCTTGTGAGCAATCACTCTTTTGAAAAAGTGACCTCCACATACTCCCCCAGGGAATTTTGTAATAAGCTTGGGAGTTTCTCCCTATGTAATACATCTTAAAACAACCCCCTCACGTTCTTCCTAGGAAACCCATAATCAGTTATGATATATTTTTGGGAGGATAATTTGAGTGTCCTTCTATGATTTTTGTCTAAATGACCTGGAAACTCCAAAATCTTGAGGTAAAATATTATGTCCTTATACCATGGGGAGTTGATTAGATTTTATTGGAAATCCATATGTCCTTCTTCAATTTCATTGATCTCCATTACTTGCAAGTTTCTTTCTTCCATCAACTTTGCAAGACCTAAACCCCTATTCAATTTAATGGTCTGTATATCCATGTCATATTCTTAGAGCTTTTTCACTCAATGACATATTTTTCTAGAAACTTCCATCTCTCATCAAATTTCCTTAATCATAGTATGGGGATCATAAGCTACAATCTTAGAACTCAAAATGTAAGGCCTATAAATTTTGGTAGCTCTTACTAAAGAAAAAGTTTTCTTTCCCATAATAGTGTATTTCAACTCAGTAGCTTACAAGGCTTTACCGAAAAAATAAATATGCCTTTCATTTCCTTCATCATCCTTTTGCAATAACATTGATGCAATAATGTTTTTAGATGCAAAATAAAATATCTGAAAATCCTTTCTATAATTAGGAGTTGCCAATACTAGGGCATTCTTCAATGCTTCTTTTATTCCAGTGAAATCCTAGAGAGATCCTTCTTCCCATTAGATAATTTGTTCCTTTTTAAACATGTTTGTAATGGGAATAGTCATTTTATCAAAATTAGAAATGAACCTCCTAATAAAATTTATTTGACCAAAGAAACACTTAATTCCTATCTTAGTTTTAGGGACATGAACCTTACCAATTGCTTCCGCTCTCTCAAGATCAATCATGAACCCTTATTTTGACACAATGTGCCCCAATAATGTTTCATTTTGAAATTATAAATAGAACTTTTTAGGATTCAATTAGATGCCATATTCCCTACATCTTATCAACATCTTCTCCACATGGCTCAAGTAGTCACCTCTCTTTCTATAAAACACTATCACATCATCTTGATATACTACAATGAAATAATTAATGTAACCTAAGAATGCAACATTCATGGCTCTTTGGAAAGTATCCCCAACATTCATTATACCAAAATCAATTCTCACATATACATAGGTAACCCATAGAGTATTAAAAGTATATTTAATTATCTATTATTACTTTACAACCACCTAGTTATATCCTGAGAATCCATCTAATGTAGAAACAAAATCAGATCCAGTGACCAATTATAACATGTTATCCATATTAGACAATGGATAGTTGTCTTTAATTGAGTCTTTATTAATATTCTTAAAATCCACACACAACCTTATATCTCCATTTTTCTTTATTATTGGCAGTAATTTTTCCATCCATGAAGAATATCTTGTAGGCTTTATTATCCCTCCATCCCTTAAATTTTTAAATTATTCATGCATATTAATGGAGAGAAGTGGATTAATTGGCCTCTTTTTTTACCCAAATGGTTTAACATTGTGTTCCAAAGGTATTTCATGTTGAAATAAATCTTCACTATATGTCTTTTAATTCTGAGTAAGATCATGCTAAGATGTCCTGGTACTTTTTCAAAAATTTAACATAGGACTCTTTTTCCTCCTTAGTCAAATTACTTCCAAACCACACCTTTTTTAGGTTTTTCTTGAGTTCCCAAATTAAGTTCTTCAACATTCTTTGAATCATAGATGTTTCTATGAACCACCCTATCTGCATTATCAAAATTGGATTCCAATGCAACCAACCCCATAGGAATGGTGTTGGTATTTAATTGAATTATATATTTAGCAAATAGGGTTTTTTTACCATTACAAACAGAGACCATTGGTTCCCAATTCATACACTAATTTTTGAAATCTTCTTCATTTTGTGAGAACCTTTGGACCTGGGAATCATCATCAAATACTTTCCAATGCTTCACATCATCTAGCACAACTGGTATAGAAAATATTTCAACATCATAATTTCAATAAGGAGAGACTGTGTAATTACCAAACCTAGATGTAAGGATAACCAACTTGTCAGCTATAACATTCTTATTTGTATCATGGTATAAGATGTTGAAAGAATCAAATAACTCAACAAAATCTCATACTACATGCTTTTATTATTTCATTCTTTGATTCTTCGTATCATACAGTTTCCTCAATTCTTTTACCACAAGCTATGAATCTTATTTAACAATTTTATATTTTATACCATATCTCTAAACAATCCTCAAACCCAAGAGCAGTGCCTCATATTCTGGAATATTGTTTGTGCACTCAAATTTTGGTTTGAAAGAAATATTAAAAGTCTCTTGGCTTAGAGATATAAGTACAATTCTAGCCCCATTTCCCATACTAGAGCAAGATCCGTTAAACATTAGGGTTCAGGGACACCAACCTATTCAAAACACTTACTCTCATTATTACTATGCTCCTCAAAATATGCATAACCAGCAAAATTATTAACATTCACATCAGCAAAAAACACTTCATAAGAAGCATTGTTGGGATCTTCAATTAGATGCAACATATTATTCTACCCATTCAAATTGAAAAGATTTCCTTCCAATGGTATAGTGGCATATGACATGTCCATTTGTACATTTCATCCCACACTAGTAGCCCACTTCCTTAACAACAACATACCTCATTTAGCAAGGCAGTCCACAATGACCGTGCATTCATGGTTAAAAAATTACCAAGGTAAGCTAATACTTGCACCACAAAAACCTTTGACATACCCAATTATTAGCACTTCACTTGAATCCATGGTAGTGTACTTTCCAAAGGCTATTGTTACTTTGATATTTAACTTGTTCAGAACTTCAAGAGGCATCACATTATATGAAGCTCCTAGATCAAACATGCAGTTATGAACTAATCTGTCTTTAATGATCAAAGTAGTGTAAAAGGGATCAACATCAAGTTGAGACTCAACAAATGAGGTTCCTAAATACACTTAAGGGTATTCCCACAAATTTTCTAATTCTTGTGGCACTTCTAATTCTGCAATTACAGGGAGGAGATAAATATTGTTAACATCCTTTCCCAAGGCCACTTCTTCCTCTTTAAATCCATAATACTTAAATGCACTTCTTCTATGCTCAGGGATCCTGAGCAACTCAACAATGGGTACAATAACCTTGACCTGACTCAAAATTTAAGCCATATCACAGGGGGTATACTAGGGTAATGTTGTATTGGGAGGTAGGGTGATTTCCTTTTCCTGTGGTATGAGGTTATTTATGGCTTGGGAAGGGGTGGAGGTACTAGATTTGTTGGTAATAATTGGGCCTTTTTTTGGAACATATTTCTTGAGGGTATCCTTTTGGGTATTGGAGAGGATAGGAGTATTTGGTTTGGGTTGTGGCCCTTCCCCTTTAACAACTCTATTTCTTAGATTATAATCCTTTTCCTGGGCAACCACTGCATTCAATAAAATTTTCATGTCCTCCTCACAAGGGATCCCTCTATCATATTCTTGAATCATTAATGTCCTTAAGTACTCAAAATCCTAAACCATATCAACATCCAAATTAGTAGGGGAAGGGACAAAAATTACCCATTGTCTGCACTCCCAAAATCCTTCCATAGTCCTTTTACTTAGTAACTCAGTGGAACTAGCTCCTTCTTTTGAGATATTGTTACACTCCATCATATAAACATAACCATAAGTAACATTGTCATCAACTTCCTCAAATCCCTTAGCATGGTAACATGGGAGGTGTGGGAGGAATCACTTATCACACCGGTTAATCACATGATCTTCTTTAATCAAGGACACTTTAGTAGTTAATGAAACTGGGACCAATTTATTTTCTCTTGGTGGTTTTTGCTTATTTCTTAATCCCATGTGCCCTTTTCCTCTATCATTTGAAATATGATCACCTCTAGTATGATTACTAAATCTATTTTGACCTTGAGGTTGATGTTGGGCCTGAGAATTCTGACATATCCCATTTTCTGTCCTGGCAAGTTTGTAAGAATTTTCTTTCACTACTCCTGCTAGAGTCTTAACCACTTCTTTGAGATCTACTCCCTTGTTTTCCTGAGGATTTTTAAGGTTAATTAAGAACACCATACCTTTTAGGGGTATTTCTTTCTTCCTTGATATTATTCTCAATTTTTACAGCCATAGAGAAGGATGTTCTTAAAGTCCTAGGGTTATTTTACCTCAGATAATATGTTGCTTTCTTTTCAAAGGCATCATAATAATTTATCAAGTAGGATTCATCACTTTGCCTCAATGTCATAGGCAATCTAGTCAAGGTATTGTTGAATCTAGTATTGAAATCTTAGACAGGTTCATTGAGATTTTTTTTTTTTATATATTTTAATACTTTTAGAGAAGAAACCTTAGATCAGTCTTGTCCTAATATTGTGATCTAAGTGCATTTATCATTTCAGTCCATGAATCAATAGAGTTGTCTGGAAAGTATTTATACTAATCACGAACATACTCTTCTAACGTATGAATGAAAAATTTCACATACACATCCTCATGTTCCATCTCAAAATATTCCATAATATTAACAAATATCCTGAGGTGTTGGTCACACATGATAACATTATTCCCTTGAAACTTAGGTAATCTATTCCTCACATCATTTGGAGTTGTATTGGGGTATCCCACCATATCATGGAAATATATAGGTTTGTATACATTTACAACATGGGGAGTTCTAGGTGGAGGGTTAGCCATGTTATTTTGAGGAGGTGCTCTAACAGGTGGGTTAAGATGATGGGTAATCGGAGGTATTTGAGGTAAAAATGTATGATCTTCAAAGTATTGGTCTTTTGATGATTCAGTTTCACAGAACACTCTATTATTTCTATGTAATAGAGGAGGGAGATGATGGAAACTTATATGAGTTGAAAATGAATGGCCCTCATGAGTTGGAGTGTACAAGTTTGTGCAGGGACTACTTGGTTAAAAATTTTCTGGAGAACTAGAATAGTCTTATATCAAAGGTTGATCACTCTTAGCGACTAGAACTATTTTTTCTCTAGATCTTTGATCACCCAAGGCTCTCCAAACTTGTCTCTTCATTGGATTTATCCTCCCCAACTTTGGAAACAATTTTCTACTAGGATCTATCTTGAAGAAGGACCTTATTCTTTCCAGTTTTGCAAACTTGACTAATCGATCACAATATTTAAAACTCAAAGTAATGACATTTACCAATTTTTTTGAATAATGTGGATTCACCACTAAGGTCTTGTACCTTATATATATAATTCAATGTAAATAAATTTCTAACTAAAAATTAATGATCCATTTCAATAAAGCCTGAAAGATGTTAGTATTGTTTATCAATATTTACCCCTAGCCAAGTAAAACTTAATGGAAAACTTGGTTTAACTAGGAAAATAATGAGAAAATAATTTATTATTAAGCCTATTTTTTGTAAATCTCGATAAAGGGTGATGTATAGATCATGCATTTTCACCTAAACATACTCAGTACATTACCATAGATTGATGTATCTTTGATTTTACAAAAATAGTCCATGACAACAGTGTCATGAGGGTGTTGTTACCCAAATTATTCGTACCTTGTAAGTCAAGCAACATCAACAAGCTAAGAAGGATGCTTAGAGAAAGGAAAACCAAGATTTGAGTTGTTTCGTAGCCGGGGATGGATCTAACAGTCTATTTTTTCTTTTTGACTTGGTAAATGTTGGATTATACATCACTAAGGGTATGACCTACCCTGCTACTTTAGGTCTTTCCTGCAACCAGGGTGAGTGGACTCATTTTGTAACCTATATTTGTGAAAAGAATTGATGTGATAACAATATTTAGATTCTTTCCCTTATGGAATTGACAGGTAGCCTTGGGAAGACATGGTCAATGTAGAAATTATCAAAATAGCAAGAGTTATCACACTAGAAATGCAATTGTCTCCTAAAACAATTCTCAGGTTACTACAGACAGTGGTTTTTATAGTTTGCTTCTACGTATTTTTAATAAAGGATGGAAAGAAATAACAAATTTCCTTAGCATTTGTGCATAAACAGTGAAAACATGGGTAATTCAAGTGGATTAGAGGGTTATTGATTGTGTTTTTAATGTATTGATGGGAGATGAAGCAAGATAGAGTTGATTATACAAAATACTTAACTAAACTTTAACAAATTTTGTAGATAATTTCTCTTGATGTAAAATAAAGATTACACAGCTCCAAACACTCCTTTAACTAGAATATTTATATTCATGGAGGCCCAAAAATACAGGATTTCATACAAAATTTGAGAACCAACACACAAAATCTCATGATAAACTCTCAATGAAATGTTGAAAAATTCTAATCAAATACGTTCTACATGACCTCAAGAATTGACAAGGATCTTAAAATCAAACAGGTACAACTTGAATTTAAAACCATTTATTGTAGTATGAAGGAAAGCTCCATCAATAATGCAATTTTAGTTGCCAAATTGTCACTATTTAAAACAAGACTTTGTTTAATTCAAAGAAATTAATCAGCATAAGATTGTAACATGAATGCAGATAATCAATTGACAATAATAAATATTGAAACAAAGAAACATTGCTCATGAAAATACACAAAACTTATTTCAAGAAATACCAATAATTCAACAAGAGGATATAACACCTATGAGCTCAATGTTTACTAGTGACTGTACAATGCAATCATCTTGGTGAGAAAGGTTTGGGAACAAATGAATAAAAACTTAGGTATCTTAGATTAGTTTATCTTAAGACAATACAAATTGGTTTCCTCCTTATCTCTCTACAAGTTTAGAAAAAAATTACCCCCTCTCAATGAAAGAACATTTCTCTCACATATATGCAACTTGTTTTCTCTCACCTTTCTTGTTTTCCATCCAAAAATGTGAATATTCATAAGAATATTCCCCTTTATAGCACACTATTTGATCCATTATTTATTCCTTTTGAGAATATTATATTTTCATGATGCCAGGAGGAGGAATTGTGAGTGATTCACATTTTTCATTCCCCTAGGATGACTTGGATGCCATGTCATCGATTTGATATTTTTTTAATTAGTTGTATCTTTAGGTGGGTAAAAAGATCATTTTTGATGATTTCTGAGATCCTCCAGATGATTTGATTTGATGTGTAATCCCTTTTTCCTTATAAGAATCCATCTCAGGGAATACACACTCTTTTTCATGTCTTTCTGGGATGATTATTCATGCATGGATCATGTCACATCAAGCCAGATATTATCATTTAAATAATACAAATTCATTCCAAGATTATTTATCCCTTGTGGATATCACATATAGATCTTCGAGGTTATTTCACCATGATTATACTCTACTCAGCTTGCCCACCTCGAGTTTTCTATAAATTCACATTGTTTCCTTTACGAACTCACATTTTTCTGAATGTGAAAGGGTCTGGTGAATTTCTATATCTTTAACATGGTGGAAGTGATAGTGGCACCCAGTTTGAAAGATATTTCTTCTGAGGATTTAGAGCAGATTTTTTACTTGGCAAGTCATGACAAGGTGTGTGTAAGGATATTGTTTGACATTATAGACCCAGAGGATTGTTCTAGGCCATTGAAAGCCCAAATTATTCATATAACATTGATTTAAAGGTTTACTAGGATTAACACTGTCTTTTTCTACCTTTCAAATTATATATTTTCATCTCATCAGGGTAGAACACCAAATGACTCTTGATGTGTTAGAGTAATTTTAGTTTAAGAGTAGGACTTCTGTGCAAGTTTTGAATAACTATACATTCCCCTGAACATTTGTGATGAAGAATTCAATGTTAAAGAGATATGCTTAGGGTCTTATGCACTTGCTGGAGAAGTCTCATTATGTACCGTACCTACTCTCTTTCATAGGATGAATGAGCTGGAGCAACATGTTTCAATATTGGATAAAAAACCATCAGGGACCACATCTTCTTAGCCTCCTGAATCTCCACCAGTGTTTGTGAAGAAATCTAGGGGTGAACCTAGTTCTAAACCTCTTTCTTTGTCTTCTCCAAAATGAGTTGTAATTAAACTTCAAGCTTCTGTACAAACTACCAGTCCATCCTCCACTTTCAAAGCAACATGGAAGAATGATTTTCCTAAAGGATGTCTAGACATTAATGAATGGGTTTCCTCCTATGATATGAGATCACAATTGATTAGTTTTCTAGATGGCCCTATGCCTAGATTCGATTAGCTTATGTCTTTGGGTATGTATCATACTTTAGAAGGAGATATTGTGTTTGTTCAAATGGCTGTGGGAACAAAATAATTTGTTCCTAGAAAGAATATGCTTGTGAAGAAACTACCTATCTCCAGAGAGTATTTCCAATTAATGGGTGATTAGGTATTTTCTCTTATTTTCTTTTGTGGTGTAATTCTCAAGAACATACACAAATTTTGCATGGGTTGGGCCCCCTATAGAATCCTGATTTTTCTTTTTTCCATAATTAATAAAAATTAAACTGTTAAACCAACACACATGCTTGAGGATAGATTTAAAATTATATCAAAGAAATATAAGAGTCTAATGTATTATATAAAATTACATTCATACTTGAAAATAAAAATTCAAAATAATGTTCAACTTTTATGAAAAAGGAGTATCAACTATAATGAGATGGAAAAGTTGTTTAGAGAAAACAAGCCATGCCTGCCCACTAGAATTCATGGTTTTAGCCTTATCTTCATCATATTTCTCCTCCTTTGGTTTCCTTTCCATGTATGCATCATATCTTTGAAATAACTACCTTACATCCTCTTCATTTGGAGATGTGTGCTATTGAAAAATCAGGGTCTACCATTTCAATGCATCCCCACATTCATCCATTCTTTGTTTATGTTCCCATGACTTTCCTTTTAGTTATGTAATTCTACTCTCTACAACCATTAGTGTCTTAATGACATCATAAGAGAAGTTTTTAACTCAGATGTTTTTCTCAAAAGAATTTATTAGGGAGTCCATTTCTAGGTCACCATAACTCTTTTTGAATTCATCAAACACCATGTCTTCCAATTTCATATCTATGGTGTCAATGTTTTGTCAACCCATTTCTAAATTACCTCCATCTTTTCTCTAACTTCATTCAAAACTTCAATCCTAATTTTGGAAAAATATTCAATTGCATATTGAGTTCCCATAATTTCTAATGGCACAATTCCTTCCATTTTAACTAATTATTCATCTAGTTGATTTATATGCTTTAGATTTGGAAGGATTCCTTCATAGTAAAAAAGATCATTGTTACATTGTTCAATTAACTCATCAATTTCTCCAAGTTTAGTCTTAAGATCTTCATATAAAATTTTGGCTTTCTCAAAAATATTCTTCCCTTTTTCAAATAACCTTTCTACCCAATCATCAACAACTTTAACCTTCTTGACAACCTTTTCAATATGTCCAATAACTTCATAAGTAACAATAAAGATATCTTCTTGTTCTTCACTAGATTGGTCCACCAACTATTGTAAGCATGACTTCAAATATGTGACCTATTATGTCAACTACCTTTATAATATATTTTCCTTGTCTATTTTATGCAATAAGCCTTGGAATGGTTCTGAAACTTCTTGTTTCAATATTTCCCTTAAGGGGTTTCCCAAAGGGATGATCTTGACATCATAATCATTTGATGTTACTTCATTTTAAAAAATTTCTTTCATGTGGGATTGCAACCTCTAGGGTTTTAGATCCATATGCATCTACATGAGTTTTAGTAATAACCCTAGCCCTCTTTAGAGTTTTTTTGGCTTTGGTAAGGCCAAGGTTGTAATATCTATAGATTTCTCAGGTAAAACCTCCTCTTCTTTTTCTGAGATCAACCCCCCTTCCAACCAATAGGGTAGTCTTGAAGACACTAAAATTTTCCTCCATAATTTCTATTTCATTAATGTATGTATTAGGAATAGGATGTTGTTAAGTATAATTAGTAGTGGCGTCCGATAGAAGATAATGGCGCTGCTGGTACGATGCCGCCAATAATGTATAGTATGGTAACAGTCAAAGTACAATACGAATGTTGTGTTAAAAAGTAAATATTTTTCGTAAGTGGTTCGGTAATGTTAAAATGTGAAATTTAGGGTAAGTAGAGAAGTAGGGTCTACATGATTAGGAATTAGAAATATTATATTAGTAATAAGGAGAATGAGTGATGTCATAAATGTTTTGTGTATTTTATTAGTAAAAATTCTAAGAAGGTGGAACCCATGTGAAATGATAAGGTTTATCTTATCTTAAAAGATAAGCTTACATGTAAAGATAAGAGTTAATGTATGGAATATGATTCGTCAGAGTAGATTTATCATCCTATCTTAGAGATAAGGTGGATAAGCTTGAAATTTCTATAAATAAAGAGGCCACCCCCCTCATTTAGCATAGAAGGAAGTAGTGAGAAATATTGTATGAGTAAGCATGTTAAAGAAGCCATTAAGAGGTGTAATTGTTAAGTTTCTCCCACAGTTATTGTTGGAAGGCAAGTGAAGTTAGTAACACTTGAAGTACCTCATGGGTGAGATTGTAACAATTTCATGTTGATATTATAATTTACACTTATATTTCAGATTTTTCATCATTCCTTCGTATCATAGTATATGGTATTCATGTGTTATGTTTGTTGTTGTGTTTCTAGATTACACCCACCAAACTAAAAGTTGTGCATTATTAAATAATCATAGCACGAGGAGTTCCTGGTGGAGAATTATCATAGTGTTGGATTGGTGATGACAGTCCCCACCTTTGTCTCTTGTAATTCATGTTGGGGTTTCCTAGGGACAACAATAAATTGCTTAGATGTTTCCTGGACATCTTGTGTCAATGGAGATTTCTGTCGTGCCTTGCTTATTCCCAATGTTGACACTTTGGATCTATCTTGTTTTGTCATTTCCTTCGACTACTCCTTTCCTTGATCATGAACTTGCGAATGATTACTTGCCTTTTGGATCACACTACCAATTGGAGCATGTTCCTCATTTGTTCCCTTATCTGGGGTATCCATTACTTCTATATTTTTCTTTAGGACTGCTTGGACTCGTGTTGTTGCTTTAGGAAATTTTTCTCCTTTTGTATTATCTACCTCCTTTAGAGGTTGATGTTCAGTGTAAACATTTTCATGAACTGGTTTGTTAATAACCTTTTGTTCTTTTAGTTCTTCCTTTTTTGGCTCATTGTGCTTCTCTCTGGTAACTTGTCTTTCACCTTTATCAATGGTCTACACACTTTGAATATCATCAATTTCCACATTTGCAGTGGCTTCCTTTGTAGTTTCTACCACCATTTCCTCAGCAAAATCTGTCTTTTAAGGTGCTTCATTATTTTTCATGAAATTTTTTTCCTCATGAGGTCTCTCTTTAGTTGATGCAGTAGTATCCATACCTATTTCACTTGTAATTATTTAATATCTGATCTACCTTCTTCTGAAACTATTTGGCCTTTTGACCCATGGTATTGGAATTTCTTGTTCAATAATTAGTAATTTAGTGGGTTAGTTCATTTCTTCCTCTGACTGGGGTACTTCTTCTCTTGTTACTATAGGTGGCTAAATTGACATATCAAAAGGTTATAGTATAGATACTTATCCACTTATGTCTATGTCTACTACTTCAACCGGTCTCCTTGCTTGTTCATGTGATTGTTCAGAATGGGGTATATTCACACTTTCAAATAGTGTTGCGTCAGCTTTTTCTAGTAACTGGCTTTCCATAGAAATTTCTGACTGGTTAGATGAGGGAGATATCTATGTTAAAAACTCTTGGATTAATTCATCCACTATTCCTCCTAGAAATAAAGATGGAACAAAAGATATTAGTCATTCAATTGGATTGACTTGGGGTGTCCCTTGATCTGGTAGTAGTGTTATATGATGAGCCAAGGAAGTAGCTACTCTCCTCTACTCTTCAGTCAAAATAGGAGGGTCAATCACCTCAGGATCTCCATGCTTGTGCTTTCTTGATGCATGGCTACCATAATCTCTAAAAAAATTTGTTTAAATAATAGTTTAGCTTTATTCTTAGTCCTTTTAAAGATCTTGACATCTAGTGCCTCTCTTCCTTTGGAACTATGTGATTTGGATTGGATATTGGAATTTTTTATAGCTCCTCTCATCATCTTTTTGGTGCCAGATGATCTTGGTACCACCTTAGAGGGAGTTGTTTGTGAAATCAAGCCTTTCCCTTTTGCTTGGATTGGAACTGCTTTAGTAATGGGGGAATTTTGCATGGACTTTAGAATAATTTCTTCTTTCTTCTACTTTAAATCAAACATGAAAGTCCCAATTTTACTAGTAACAATAGTCCATGTTGTACAAGAACCTTGTTCTCACATGGGTGAAAGTTGATACTGGAAGCCACCAAAAACTTAAATTGATGGAGGGCTTAGGACCTTAGATGCGGATATGGATCTATGGGCACAAAGAAGATAGATGTGTGATACAAAGAAGATAGATCTACAAAATTGAAACATATGTGATTAGATAAAAGTATGTGGGGGTTTCCCGAACAATCTTAGTTCCAAGAGGATGTTAAATCCTTTAGAGGATTTTCAACTCCTGTGTCCAAAAAGATAGTAATAGATGATAAACAATAGATAACATGCAAAAATAGTGAAATACAAAATGACAAGTAACTGAAATAATGAGCGAACTTAGCTTGTGCTTTGATATGGAGATGAACTAGGCATCAGGATGGCAAGATGACAAAAAATGTCAAATATTTCTCCCACATTCGTCACCTTCTAACTTATAACAATGGAAAAGGTTAGCCTTGACCTCAAACTTGCAGAACTTCACTAAGCACTTTCTTCTCCTCTCCTTTCTGGGTCTTCTTTTGGTTTTGGTCTAGGTCTAGGTCTTTCGGTCCTCTGGTCCTTTCTTTTTGGTTCCATTTTGAAAGAGGGGGAAAACCCATATTTATAGCTTGGAGGTGAGGTTACATTATGGTTAATGAGTAACCAGGGTTTGATAAATTAACCCAGATTAAGAGACATGATGTGATCATGTGGGGCCCATGGTTTGACTTATTAGATGGAGTGGGGAGCATTATTGACATGGTAGGTGAGATAATAGATTCCATCTTTTGAAATTAAGAAAGGGGTGTCAGATGGGTATATTATTACCCATGAATTGAATAAAATTGATATGGGAGATAATGCCAAAATCTTAATCATCAAATGGGCCCACATGGAGACCATTTTATAATTAATTAAATAAGGTGAGTAAATAGATGGAATTTACTCAAATTTAGGAAAGATAAAGGTGAGAGGGGAAGTTTCATGAAGGAGAATGAATATGGGATGAACGAGAGGGGTCACAACAAAAATTGGTGTCTATATTTTCCCCTTTTTATTGAGTGGTTTGTGATAGCAAGCGACGAGAAAAAAACAAAAAGAATTGGATGAAGTTATGTGTCCAAGGATGGATGAAGACATGATCAAAGGCAAGATGCCCTAAGCAAAAATGATCACAATAACAAAGAAAAATATGGCGGTGACTCCAATATCACATTGGTAGAGGACAATTGTGGTCTCAACAGAGACAAGCGACAATGTTCTATAGACCAGTGAGTTGGTGAAGACCACTACAATATGGATGTAAAATGCGGTGACTAATGGGTCATAGGAAAACATCAAAATATGTGCAACTGAATGAGAAAGGTATGCACAATCCTTTTTCTGTGAGGAACCGTGCAAAAAATCATACGTCTGCAAAAGGGACGTGGAGAAGGAAAAAATGTGAGTTATATGCATCGACAAGTACACGGATGAAAAGGTGCCCCAACATAGGACACGAAGATGACATAATGGGAGATGGATGTTGAAATAAAATATCCCAGGGGGAATGAGTATGGCCATGAACATGGATATGAAGAACCGATTGGATGAAATGCCCTAAGAGGGATTTAAATAGGATGTTGAATGCACGTTTCTTAAGAAAGGTTTGCAGTTGAAGAAAGATGAATATTGTGGTGAAGAAGAAGGAAAACAGTCCCGCTTCTTTGAAAAACATCCATGGAAGAGAACAAGCTCAAATATGTGATGGTCATTATGGTATCCTCCAAGACAAAAATTTCGAAGGAAGATGGGAAGAGATTCTTATAAATGTATATGATGATGCCTCTACGAGAGGACTATTGAAGATAAAATATGTGACAAGGTTCTAAAAAAGAAAAGAGCTCAATGCTATAGAGAGAAGAATGAGAACGGTAATGAAATGGATCGACGGTGGTACATAAATAGAGAAACATTGGCATTTACCATGAATGTCAGGTGTGAGGGATGTGTTGAATGAAATAATGAGAAAGAGAAAAGGGAATGGAAAGCAGGAGTAGTTGATTATGAGAAGATCAAGAAAGTTAGAAGGTGAAGGCAACAAGGGTATGGAATAGAGGGACGGAGATGTTGAGTTGTGGAGCTCGATTGATTTAGTTTAACATGTAATAGAAACTTGCTGGAAAATACGGTAACCATCATCGGTTAAGGGGTAACTGGCATTAGTCACCTAGGACTAGAATCGGTCCAGCAAGCAAGGAACCAACATCGATTAGGGTTAATCGATATTGGTTACCTGTGCGAGGATGTTTTAATTAACTCTCAGGAATTAGATCTATTTTTAGCATTAAAGTATATCTATTGATTGTAATTGCATGGTTAAGTGCCCTAAGTCTATAAATGACTATATAAGCATAAAGTTAGGGTTTAGAAGTAAGAGATTAACAAGAATTAGAAAGAACTTGCAAAATTTGGTGAGAGAGAATTCTTGGTGATGAAGCAAAATCTTGAGGAAAAAAAGTATTGTACATCTGAGAGGTGTGGAAGATTGTAAATATTCATTTTATATCTTGTCAAGGCTTTGGATAATATATTGGCTTGTTTCTTGGTGGACGTAGCCCACATTGGGTGAACCACGTTAAATCAAGTTTTGATTTATGTCTCTTGTTTTGTATATTTCTTTTGGTAGAATATCTGTTTTTATTTGCATGTATGCTTAGATCTAATATATTAACTGTACAACCGGTGTGTTAACCCCAACAACTGGTATCAGAGCTTTGTTTGGAGGTTTTGTGTTGACAAGATTTACTCATAGAGTTTTTTCTGATTGAGTGGGAGCTACAACAATGGCAGAAGAAAAAAAATACAAGGTAGAGAAATTTGACGGCCAGAAATTATCAATTGTGGAAGATGCAGATTGAGGATTATCTGTATCAAAGAGATTTGTATTTATCGTTGGATGAGAAGTCTAGACCTATGAAGATGACTGATGAAGAATGGAAGATTCTTGACAGAAAGACTTTGGGATCTATAAGATTGATCCTGACAGTATCTGTGGCTTCCAATATTACGGAAGCGGCTTCTACGGTAGAGTTAATGAAATCTCTTACTAATTTATATGAAAAACTTAGTGCTTCAAATAAATTTTATTTGATGAAGAAACTATTTAGTTATAAGATGCATGAAGGTGGATCTGCATCTAGTCATTTGAATGATTTCTGATCTATTGTAAATCAATTAAAATCGGTTGCAATACCATTTGATGATGAAGTAAAAGTTCTTTTACTCTTCTGTTATTTGCCTGATAGTTGGAGATTATTTGGTAATGGTTGTTAGTAATACAACATTTGCTAATAATATTTTAAAGTTTGATGATGTGGTTAGTATAATCTTGAATGAAGAAATTCGTAGGAAGAGTACAGATGAATCATCATCTGGAAATGCTTTGAATGTAGAAAGCAGATGCAGGTAGAAGGAGAGATCCAAGAGTAAGAGTAACGAGAAATCAAATTCAAGGGATAGTAGATCTAAATCTAGAAGTAAGGGAATTACTTGTTGGAAATGTGGAAAGAAAGGACATGCAAAGAAAGATTGTTGGTCAAAGAATAAAGAGAACCAACAACCAAAAAAAGGTAAAGAAGCTAATCTTGCTACATCAGAGGTAATCCAAGATGCTCTTATTCTTTCTTTGGATAATGGAATTGAATCATGGGTTTTATATTCAGGAGCTTCTTTCCATGCAACCCCTAATAAGGGTTATTTCAGAAATTATGTCTAAGGCAATTTTGGGCATGTTTATTTGGGTGATGATGAACCTTGCAGTATTACTGGTAAAGGGGAGGTTCATCTAAAATTACAGAATGGAAATACATGGGTATTGAAAGATGTGAGGCATGTGCCAAGCCTCAGGAGGAATCTTATTTTTGTATGGCAACTAGGTGAATCTGGTTGCATGGTTACTTTTACAGGAGACTCTTAGAAAGTCACCAAGGGTGCTTTTGTTGTGGAAAGAGGTAATAAGGTAGGAACATTATATTTATCTACCTGTATTACTGATTCCTTTTCTACATTATCTACTTTAGATTCAGATGCATGCATGTGGCATAACCAGTTGGGCCATATGAGTCAAAAAGGAATGTTGATCTTAAAGGAAAAGGGTAAGTTATCAAATTTGAAAGATTTAGATCTTGATTTCTGTGAGCATTATAACTTTGGAAAGAAAAATAGAGTGGGATTTTTCAAAGTTGGGGCAACTAAGAAGGAACAAAAATTGTAGCTTGAACACTCAAATGTGTGGGGACCAGCTCAGGTAGCTTCTCATGGAGGATACCAATATTATGTTACTTTCATTGATGATGTTATAAGAAAGGTATGAGTTTATTGTATTAAACATAAATCTAATGTTTTTGAGACTTTTAAAATATGGAAAGCCCTTGTTGAAAATGAATTAAATTCTAAGTTAATGTGCCTTAGATCTGACAATGGTGGTGAATACTGTAGCAAGACTTTCAATTATTATTGTTCATTGAATGCAATATGTAAAGAAAGAATGGTTCCAAGAACACCACAGAAGAATGGTGTTGTATAAATAATGAACATGAACAATCATGGAACGTGATATAAGTATGAGGATACATTCTGGATTTCCCTAATAGTTTTGGGCAGAAACAGTTGATACGATCAGTTTATTTAATTAACCATGCGGTCCTTCAAGTTCAATAGATGGAGGAATACCATAGGAAGCTTGGAATGGAAACAGAGGTAGATCTTTCTTTTCTTAAAGTTTTTGGTTCAAAATAGCTTTTGTGCATGTTGATAAGGAAAACAGGAAAGAAGTTGGATGCAAAATCCTAAGAGATGCACTTTCATTGGTTATAGATTTGGTGATTTCGGTTTCCGTGTTTGGGATTTAGAAAATTCTAAAATTATTAGGAGTCGAGATGTTGAATGGAATAAAAAAATAATGTACAGGGATCAAATTTTGCTACCCAAGGATGAACCGGTTGAGAATTCTGTGAATAAAAATGAACTCTCAGATTTAAAAGAATTACCGATAGGGTTACACAATAACCAGTGTCGGTTGACCCCTTACCGGACACTGGTCAGATGAACCGGTTTCGGTTACAGAAGTTCGAAACCAACATTGGTTAGAATAACCAACATCGATTAGAGGTGACCAGCGGCGTTCACTGTCAGATTTGGATAGGAATGTCCAGGAGGTCCAGATTGAGCCTTTGGTACCCCAAACTCCTACGATAAAGTCACAAAGGGTAAGTAAACCTCCAGAAATACTTACACCTTATCTATTTTATTCATTATTAACTGATAATGGTGAACCAGAGAGCTTTGAAGAAGAAATGCAGGATAAGACCCACGTCCAGTGGGAGCACAACATAGATGAGGAGATTGACTCCTTGGAATAGAACTAAACATGGGATTTGGTTAAGTTGTCAGGAGGTAAGAGAACATTGCAGAACAAATGGGTTTATAGGATCAAGGAAGAATATGGTGGACATAAAAGATACAAGGAAAGACTTGTAGTAAAGGGATTTACACAGAAAGTAGGTATTGACTTTGGTGAAATATTTTCTTCTATTGTTAAGATGACTTCTATTCGTACTGTATTGAGTTTAGTTGCAGTAGAGGATTTGTATTTAGAGCAACTAGATGTGAAGACGAATTTTCTTCATGGTGATTTGGATGAAGAGATTTATATGCAACAACCGCTTGGGTATGAAGTCAAGGGTAAGGAGAAATTAGTGTGTAGGTTGAAAAAGAGTCTATATGGTCTTAAACAAGATCCAAGGCAATGGTACATGAGGTTTGATAGTTTTATACAAGAGCATGGTTACTTGAGATGTGAATCTGACCATTGTGTTATTTCAAGAAGCTTAAAAACATGAGCTATATTGTTTTGTTACTATATGTGGATGATATGTTTATTGTAGGATTTAGTATACAGGACATTGGTGATTTTAAGAGAAAGCTAGCTCACACATTTTCTATGAAGGATTTAGGAGCTGTAAAAAGAATCCTTGGCATGTAAATACACAGAGATAGGAAAAATAAGAAATTGTATTTATCTCAGGAGGATTATATCTACAAGGTGTTAGAAAGGTTCAATATGTAGAATGCAAGACCTGTTAGCACACCTATGGCTGGACACTTCAAATTAAGTAAAGATCAGTGTTCATCATCACATGAGGAGGTCAAATACATGACACGAGTGCCATATGCTTCAGCAGTCTGGAGTCTCATGTATGTTATGGTTTGTACCAGACCAGACATTGCATAGGTAGTGGGAGTGGTGAGTAGATATATGGCCAATCTAGGTAAAGAGAATTGGAAAGCAGTCCAATGGATACTCAGGTATTTGAAAGGGACATCTAGCATGCAATTATGCTATGGAGGTTCAGATATTTCTTTACGTGGCTATGTTGATTTAGATATGGCTGGAGATGTGGATGGTAGGAGAAGCACTACGGGATATATTTTCATAGTAGGTGGGACAAAATTTAGTTGGATTTCAAGATTATAGAAGGTTGTGGCTTTGTCTACTATAGAGGCAGAATATGTTGCAACTACAGAGCCTAGCAAAGAGATGATATAGATGAGTAGGTTCATGGAAGAGTTGGGAAAAAAGTAAGGTGATTGTAAATTGTTTAGTGACAGTCAGAGTGTGGTTCATTTGGCAAAGAACTTAGTGTTTCATTCAAGAATGAAACACATTTAGTTGAGGTATCACTTCATACGACAGGTATTGGAGGATGGACAATTGAATTTGGAAAATATTCATATGAGCAAGAACCCTGCAGATATGCTAACAAAGCCATTATCAAAGGAGTTCATTTAGAGCTACATTCCACTTCTATTGGTCTTCAAGTTTGAGACTTGTAGAGGAAGACAAATAGCTAAGGAAGGATACAAGAATGATGTTATACATGTATGGTGCAGTAATTAATCTCCAAGTGGGAGATTGTTGAGTTATGGAGCTTAATTACTTTAATTTAGCATGCAATGGAAACTTGCTAGAAAATACAGTAACTGTCATTGGTTAGGGGGTAGTCAGCATCGGTCCAACATCGGTCAGGAAAGGAAGGAACCGACATCGCTTAGGGTTAACCAACATCGGTCACCTATGCGAGGATGTTTTAATTAACTCTTGGGAATTAGATCTATTTTTAGCATTAAAGTATATCTATTGATTGTAATTACATGGCTAAGTTCCCTAAGTCTGTAAATGACTATATAAGCATTAAGCTAGGGTTTAGAAGTGAGAGATTAACAGGAATTAGAAAGAACTTGTAAAAGTTGGTGAGAGAGAGAATTCTTGATGATGAAGCAAAATCTTGAGGAAAGAAAGTACTGTACATATGATAGGTGTGGAAGATTATAAATCTTCATTGTATATCTTGTCAAATATTTGGATAATAGATTGGCTTGTTTCTTGATGGACGTGTCCCAAACTGGGTGAACTACGTTAAATCTGGTGTTGATTTATGTCTCTTGGTTTGTATATTCATTTTAGTAGAATATCTACTTTTATTTGCATGTATGCTTAGATCTGATATATTGTCTGTACAACTAGTGTGCTAACCCCAACAAGAGATGGAGGAGGAGAAAAGAAGGAATGAAAGGGGAGGAACAAGATAACAAAGAAGGATTGTAGAGGAAGGGGGAAATGATGAAGGACAAGCAAAGAGAAGACAAGAAAAGGATAGAGCAAAGGGTGAAATTATGAAAAAGTGAGAGAGTTATTTAAAAAGAAAGGCATGAAAGAGGGTGAAGTAGAGGAAGATAGAGAAGTAATGGAAAATGAAAGAGATGGTAGAGAAAATAAAATTGAAGGAATGTGATCATAGTGAAGAAACACAAGGCAAAAAAAATGGAACTGACCACATGGAAATGCATGTGGATGGTGGGATGATAAAAAATATGGGACAATGCTAAAGAGTCAGGTTATCGATGGGTAAGAAAGAAGGAAGTGCGAGGTAAAAAAATAGATGATATAGAGGAAGTGAAATATGACAAGGATCATAAAGGAGGAGAGTAAAATGGAGAAAATTATGCAAAAAAAAGGGAACCAAGAACATATATATTTGATAAAGAGAGAAGCATAAGGGACATAAATAAAAGCTTGAGGGGAGGAATGACATGGATTGGAAAGGATGTGGAGATGTATGAGATGAGGATAAGTTGATGACGAGAAAATAGAGAGGGGGTGTATGATGAAGACAGTGAAGAAATTGACAAGGAAGAATGAAAGATGGAGAGGTGGGAAGGAAAAATAGAGGAAGGGATAGGAGAGACAATGCCAGTGAATAGATCTTAGGAGAAATCCACCAATAATGATTAGTAGGGAAGGATGTGAGAAAAGGTGTGAAGAGGGGGAAAGTAAATGAGGAATGGAAGGGGGAATGTCAATGAAGGGATGTTAGGAGAAGTCCCCCGATAATGATCAGAGGGCACAGAGGAAGGAAGGAATGAAGATAGAATGTGGAAGATCAAAGAGAAGGATCCAGGCTGTGTAGAATGGGGATGAGTGATTTTTTGGAGAATTCCACCGATAATTATTAGTGTGGAGATAGAATATGATGATGAAATAATTTTAGGGTGTGAACAATGACAATGACGGGTAAGTATGGGGGTAAATATGTGGGAGAACTCTAGAAGATGAGTGGAAAGAGTAAATAAAGGAGGGATAATGATGTGTGTGAAGATGAAGGTGAGGAGAGGATGTAGTAGATGATAATGAATGAGAGAAAGATGAAGAAAAAAGACATGAAATGAATGGGGAAGTAACGATTAAGTAATATTATAAAGCAAGGGATGATGGAGATGAACATGGGGCAAGTAGGAAGTGGTGTTTGTGAGAATGAAAGAGGAGGTGAGAGGCTGTGATGATGGGGAATGACGAGAAAATGTATATGGTGAGGGTGTGGAGTGGTGGACAAGTCCCCAAGTGAGAGACATGCTTAAGAAGGCATCATTAAGTAAGATCACCATGCTTCAGGAGGAGAGTAAGATTCATGGCGATTGGAAGGAGAAAGACAACATTGTAATACAAGTGTGGAATGGTTGGTTGGAGTAGATGAGTATGATGAGAGGTTGAGAAAGATATGTTGGGATGTGGAAGGGTCAGATGGAAAACCATTCCTATGAGGGACTCTTAAGTAATATTTCCATGCGGTAGGGATGGTTAAGTAGGATTGCCAAGCTGAAGAAGAAGAATGATGAAAATAATGAGAAGTGTATACCAAAATGGGACAAGAGATGAAAGGAGGTGATATCAAGGTGATAACAAGGAAACAAAAGAGTGTGATATTAGTAGATGGAGGAACGTCATAGATGGCCGAGCGTAAGGGAAATCCCTAATGTGGCATGCCCACGGTGGGAGTGATCATGTAAGATTGTTAAACAAAAAAGGAGGAAGATCAACGTTTGTGGTGGAGTGTATATGAAAGAGGAAATTGGAGAAGCCCCTACATGTGGGAGGATCCATACTTAAGGAAGATATACCTTAACTAACATTCTCTAGATGATGGAGTTAAGTAAGATTATCAAATGAGTGAGGGAAACTCAAGGAGGCAAGTAAGATATTCGGCATGAAAGGGGACAAAAAGGTGACAAGGATAATCTGGAGACAAATGGTGATGAGTGGAAATGGGGAGCGAAAGTAATGGATCAAAGACATTGTTGAACATATTGGAAAAGCCAAGATAATGAACTTTCCTGAGAAGGATCCTCAATGTAGGAGTTCGCAAACTACAATGGCGATCAAGTAGAAGTAAACTGAAAATATTTGCGAGCGCATTCATGGATATTACGGATGGATATAGAATTCATACGTGGATGGTTTTGATAAAAGATGAGGATAAAAGATGATCTCGAAGTTGAATGAAACATAATCAAGCAAGGGTGTATAGGGAAAATCACATGGATTGGAAGAAAGGTTACCACTCAAGGCATTGCACTTAGAGCCAATAACGGGTGTTAACACATAACCAATGATAATTAGAGACCGTGAGGGAAAATGGATGAAAGGTCGATAATCCTAATGGTGATATGACAAAGGGATTAGAGGTAAACTCGGGAAGAAGGAGTTGGTGAGTCTATGCCCCAGTGGGAAAGGGGAAGAACAATGGAGATGAATCTTTTTGAAAATGTTGATTATGATCAATGTGAAACCTTCCAAATGCCATAATAAAAGAGCACCCATCCTTCAATGGTATGGTCTAATATATACATATTATGGATGGCAAGAAGAATATATATGATAGCCATCCAAGGGATTGGTCTTTATCTTTCTATTTTGTTTTGATTTTGGATGCTTTTCCTTTTAGTTTCTTTTTTTTTGCGTGGTCGAGGGATCAATCTATTTTTTTGATCACTTTGATTTTTCCTTTTGATGCATGAACTTAATCTTCACATGGGGGAGAGCTGAATAGCGAAGTAGACCACTTAGGAGGGAATAAAAGGAGGAAGCATGGTCAATTAGGTAGAATGAAAAGTTGGATGTAATGGTTATGGGGTTATCAAAGCAATGAATTAGACCACATAATTTATATCATTACAATGACAAATGGAAGGGGCTAAATGGAGGAGGATATAACTAAGTGCTCATTGGTAGATAGAAGACTTCGCAAGTATGCATTAAGAGGTTACATATTTGGTTTAACACCAAGAGATGAAGACATTAAGTTCCAAAGGATTAGATGTGAAGATAAGTGAGAAATAAAATTATGTCCTTAAACAAGCAAAAATATGACCACAACGGTGGATTTGGATGAAAATTGACACCCACTAAAAGATCAAATATGGCAAGACAAAGATTGGTGGACTTTAATGAAAATGGAAATATGGTCCCTCAATAAGCACAAAAATGGCCACAAAAGCAGACTTATGAAACAAATGGTGCCCCGACACAAATATGGCAAGGGTGGGATTTGGTAAAAATCGATGGAAGGACAAACATGCTCAAAGGAGGACTTTGATAACTCAAAACAATGGTCCCTCACAGAAGGACAAAAATGGCCACAATGGTGGTAGAATGAGATATTGGGACAAAATTAGTTTATATTGGATGAGATCATGAGAGAGGTAAACAAAATAATGTCAAAGAGCGAAGTCCCTTAATAGTCAAGGGAGTTGTATGGATGAAATAATCAAAGGTCAGGGAAGGCCACTCTCCAATGAATTAAATGTGAAGGATTTAAAGGATCACGAAAGAGTTTAGATGGGATTGTTTTATATTTGGCTGGGATAAATGGTCGGAAACCACAAGAGTGCTTGGAAAGATAAGTAGTATTGATGGATGATGGAGCAACTTCCTTAGGAGGAATTTCATGTGTAGGAGGGATGTTAAGGGATGAGTGTTGATGAAGGAATCATAGGAAACCTGACATATGTGATATGAATTAGATTTAATGTAGATGGAAAAGGAACTTCCCCTGAATGAGGAAATCATCTTTCTCAATAAGGTTGTAGATGATTATCTAAAATGAATTACAATGTTTGATGTCATGGCCCGAGGTACGATGATAAGTGCATTTGCAATAAGGATTGAACCATGATCACTTGGGCTCAATAGAAGGATTAAAAAATTGACAAATCTTGGTTTTGATTGAAGTGTGATGGTTGAGGATCATTGGGGGCGAATTTCGAAGTGGTAACTGCGTAAGACAACATTTAAGTGTCAAAGAGAAAGTAACTCTTGTGGGTTTAGATAGAGGTATCTCAGCTTGGAGTGGTGGGATTGCGAGGAAGTGGATGTTGATTGGATGGGCCAAATTTATGAGGCCTTGGGAGAGTTGTCAGATTTTATTGGAAGGATTTTATTGTTTGGATGTCGGATTAGCTAGTAGATGAAAGAGGGTGGTATTCATTCTATGACAAGGTCATACCTCTTCTATGAGGTTATGGATGATGGGTTTAAATGGTCTTACATTGTTTTGTGCCATAAATTTAGGAACACGATGATAAGTACATAGATGGCGTTACAAATCATAACCACATAGGTGTTCCACCCACATGAAACAAAGGATTGTTGAGAAGAGGGAAGGGTAATTGCGGATGTTTGGATGAGGTAATGCACAGGATATCATTATAAAACCCAATGGGGGTTTTCCAGGAGAGGTAGACTTGACAGGAAAAAGTGGTGCCTTACTCTTATGCAGGCTTTGATAGGGGCCTAATGGGTTCTGACTTTAGAATTTCAAAGTGGGGAGTGGATGGCTATTGATTTAGAAAATGTTGGCTAAAACAAGGTGAGGATGCTTAATGGAGAAATAGGGCATAGTCCCAAAATGGATGGGAGAGGACCTAAGATATATGTTTGAGATGTTGGATGGTTTTGGTTTTAGCATCCAAAGCTTCGAATTTTGGAGAAGCTCAAACTTCTTATTGCTTGGATTTAAGTGGAGATATTTTTTAGAGTAGATGTTCCAAAGGGTATCGTGGATAGGGTATACAGATTGAGAAGATTTGTACCCTTGTGCAGGGATCAAAATGATTTCAATGAATATTGGGGTTGATCTTTGTGAGGTGGCCATTATATTATTTGGGTATAGGTTGTGTTGTCAGATGTGGGGATAAGGGACAAAGATAGTTTTTGATATGATAGATACACGAGTAGGTAAGATGAGATAGAGGTTGTTGGTATATTTCATATGATTTGGAGATGTGGTTGATGTAAGATAACTGATGGTATTTGACATTAGAGGTAATGCAACAAATGGCATTTGGAGCATCATTTAAGGTGTAGAAGTCAGATGGGATTGGTTGTTTCATAAATGTTTGGTAGAGGTTAGAGATGATGTCGATATGGTCATGGGATTCAAATTTAGGATGTGGGGTATAGGTAATGGTGTATGGAGTGGAATTATGGAAATGTAGGTACGGATGTGAGTAAGGTAGGTGTAGTAATATAGTGTGTTTCAAGATGGATGTGGATGATAGGAATAGTTATGAGTAGATGTAGATATAATATGTAGATGTAAGTTGTGGGCTGAAATAGGTGCTAAGGATGAATATAGGCGTGGTTATAAATGTGGTTGTGATCACAGTGAAGGAATTAGGTGTGGGACTAGTAAGATGTGGGTACAATAGATGTAGGTAAGGAGTAGGAGAAGGTGTAGATATGATTGGAAAATGTAGGTGTAGATGCTGGCATAGGTATGATAGTTGTGGGTGCAATAAATGTGGATACAATAGACGTGGGTGGTGATGTCAATAACTAAGGTGGGAACCTGCAGACTATGGTGATTATATGGGCATCAGGTGCTTGCACATGTGGGAGATCATATAAGCATGGTTGATTTTGGTGGATGATGTAGGGAAGGGACTGGCTTGAATTACATCCAATGGCTGGTTAGGTAAATTTTGAGCATTCAAATCTGTTTAATTGGAGATCCCCACAATTGATAAACCAGTTGTTGGACATGGGTCCTTGAAGGTAACAAAATTTATTAGATATCATGGACCTTTGACAAAATTGATGATGTTTACAATAGTGGTCCTCATGATATCATGTGGGTTTGGGACGTGCGAATCGTCAACGGGGCGGATATGGGAGGAAGTTGGATAAGATGTGTATGGCCACTGAGTTTGTCAAATATGAAACTATATGATTCTTCGAGAGGAGTGTAGTTGTGGACTTTCTGTCGAGGAGCCCTATTGTGGAGGATCAACATGTGCTAGATGTATATGCAGAAGAAGCTTTGACGACCACATGGCATTGGCTGCATTCTTGGATCTTGTCATTATGTGCTGGATGATTTGGTGAGATTCAGTCTTTAGGTATTAGTTGGAGTGAAGCTTGACATGGCCTTTCTCAATGAGCACATAGTTTCTAATTTGTAGGCCATGGTAAAATCCTCTATCAAAGGTTTGGAAAGATTGGATTTGGAGGGTGGATGAGATATGTTTAGCACATGATATATGAGAAGATTTCAATGAGTTTGGTTTGGGGTAAGAGAGAAGGATAATTGGTTAATGATGCCATGTCACCTATGCGATGAAATAAGTGATTGACTCATCGTCAAACTGTTTTATGGTTTATAGAGGTCAATGATAGTGATTTTACATGCAATATTCATAGAGAAGTACTCTAATAAGTGTTGCGCAAGTTGAGTGAAAGAGAATATGGAATGTTATGGGATACTATTGTACTAGTCTAATGTGGGACCAGACAAGGACATGGGGAAAGTGTGAAGAAGTAGATCATGATCATGTGAAATTAAACAATGTACATGTTTAAATGCGAGGAGATGTTGTTGGGGATCTTCCTTATTGTTGAAATTAATAAACTTGGGAGGTTTCCAATGAGGAGGGTATGGTTTGATTGGAACCAATGGATGAATCAGTTCGTTAAATATTTGTTCATGGGATAAAGTATCCTTAGGTGCCAAGGTAATGGTTTCTAAATTGGCCAATTGATTCATCAAAGCATGAATATGATCATTTGATCTGGTGTTAGGTTGTGATTGGATTGGTTGTGTGGTTTGAAAAGTATTTTAATAAGGTGAATGGTATGTTTGTGGATGTGTGGGTAGTTGGGGAATCGTTTAATAAGGTGGTTGATAAAATTTTGGGTGGGATGTTTGATAAGACAGTCAATAAACTTGTGGGTGTGCAAGTGTGTGGGGAACTACTTGGTAAGGAATAACATGTGTCATGGGTTGAGATTGGTGCATAGGATGAATTTGAACAATAGGAACATGATGTTTTTGTTGAAATTGGATAGGGTGTTGTGGCAAATGATAAGTGGGGATATGTGTGTTAAGAGGTTGATATGGTTGGATCATATGATGGGCAAAAATGTAAGTGTGAAGAGGTTGAGATGGTTGGACATGCATATTAGTAACAAATGAAATAAAATTGTCGAAATGAGATGTGGGTGGAATGCAATCCACCAATTTAGGAGATTGGGAGGATTGAGAGATTGTGGATGATTTTTGAAATAAGAAATCATATATGGGGTTAGGAGGAGGCCTGAGTGTCTCTAGAGGAGTGGGAAATGATGATGCAGTTAGTTTAGGAAGACTGACTTGATGAGGGATATGAGGATTAGTTTTAAGATAGGGATAACTGTGCATGACATGGTTCTTAGGAAAAAAAGGTCATGGAGACTAGAGGTTGGGTAACTGAAGGCATGGTTTTGAGTTTAGAATCTTGTTGGGTGAGATCATTGGGAGAAGTAATGTCATTGGGTGGAACAGATTGTTGCGTTGTTTCGATTTGAGAGAGAGTGATAATAGACGTGAAATAGAGAAACATCTATTTATGTATTTTGTTGACAAAAAAATCAAGCAACATATTTTTTCTCATTAAGATTAATTACGAGATGTGAAAAAATAGTAAAATGGATAATGAAGGTGCCTAAATAACGGAATTCTAAGGCTAGTTTTAGGTAGTTTTGGCTAGGGTAATGTCTAAGATGGTTTCTGTATGCCGGAGAAGCGACAAGCGAGCGTGGGAATTTACAAGCGACTCTTCGGCGTACCCGACCTCCCGAGGTCGTGCCGAGACAGCCGGTGGGGATGGAATACAGGTAGTATACGGATAGACTAGTTAGGCAATCTAATATCTTCGACACGCACTAATGGAATCTGTGAATCTAAGGCAAAGAAGGCCCTTCTAACCTGGACCGGTGTGATAGATCGATCAGCCAGGATGACTACTCGAAGGCTCCAATCAATATCGAGCTATGGCGTGATTCGATCTATGGGTTGTGGGATGCGTGGAAAATGACCCGGGATGGTTTCGTGTATTTCTCCTGATAGGGTCATATGGTGAATATAGTCAACTCTATGGACGATTCTCTGGCCTAGTCCAAAATTCTCTAGCTTCGTTAGTTGTTGTGTCCAGTAGGGATAACTGTTGAATGATGATAGGTGGAATCGGAGTAGACTGAAATACTAATGTGCGTAGGCCAGTGTCTATATCTAATTCTCTTATGGATTCATTAGGCTGTGGGATTTGTGGATCACAACCGTAGACTCTTGGTTGTTGCGGTCCTGTTATGGTCATACGCGAGATCAAGTCCTAATCCCTAGTATCCAGTAATCATATGCTTTCTCAGCCTCTATGTTTAGAATCAACAATTGTGTGATTTTCTCAGAATACCTCACAGGTGTTCTAGCAACTTGAATTCTTAAGCTGGTATCTATATCTACAAGGGTGTCTCCAGCGTCTGGCTGTGGAACTAAAGGATCGCACCCGAATATTTGTTCTCTTTCAAATCCTTCTATAGTCATGCGGATGTTTTCTAGGATAACCTGTAGTTTGGCTGATTTGACCAAAATGTGTGTGCTTGGTCGTCTTCTATGTTTAACCCTCTCAACTGTGACCTGACCTGTTGGAAGTCTGTTGTTGTTTGGAAGACTTGTATCCTAAGGTTTTGGTCAATGTCAGTTATTGCCACTACGATATTGGGCTGGGGCACAATTGGCTCGAAAATGTATTCCCTGGGCTCCCTAGGTCCCGTAATTGTCATGCAAAAGCAGTAATGAAACAAACTATAATAAAGTAAAATCTAAGTACACTTCTAGCATATATAATTTCTTTTTGTATTTTCTGGAAATTTATAAGAAAGCAGCTATTTAAAATATTTAGAATTGACAACTAAACTAAGAACGTAAAAAAAACAAAATGGCCGAGTGCAGCTATTTGTCTGTGCAATTTTGTATATCTATTCTAAACAACGAAATAACTAATCTATTTGCAAGATTCTCGATCCTACCTCAGAAGTGAGGAATGAATCATAGTTTCTCAGAAACTATCAATCCCCACAACTTCCCTAGCAATATCGAGAATGGAAATAACTGAAATAAAGCGATTAACTACTTTATTTGATAAGTTCAAACTAAAACTTTGAAAGATGGAACCTGGACTTCGTAGAACAGTGGCGAATCTGACGGTGTGTGTGTGTTCTTGTCCCCTCAGTATGATCTCTTCGTTCTTTGTGCTCACGTGAATCCAGAAAAGTGTGTAATGCTTGCATCAACAGGAAAATATATATTTGGATCAATGGATAGCCTTCAGAATGCAGATAGAATAGAATGCGGATAGGAGAGGGATAGCGCAAGAGTACAGAGCTTGGCCTATGCAATTCCTAGCGGGGTCTACTGCGAATCATGCAACAAAATGCATCCAGAACCTGAAACTAGTCTGTATGAAGAGCAAAACCTGCAACTTTACTGGCTGCCTAAACTATTCTACTCCAAAACAATAATACTGTTTGCACAAGTTGGATCTGTGGCTTACCAACAGCTGAGTAATGCAACTAAGCATGTAAAGGATTTAAACTATCAAACTTAAGCAAACTAGAAGACTGAACTACTGAAAATGGTGAGGTTGAAACAAGAATGAGGGGCCATTTGCATGTGCACAAACCATGCATTTATAGGAATTCAAACACCCAAAGATCAAAACCAAACTGAACTCCTAAACAATAAACAAAAGAAAAACACTATTCCAGGGGACCAAAAACATAAATGCATGCTCAAGTCGGTAAGAAAAGCTAGTGAAACGTTGAACTTTGCGTGCGTTCCGTCAAAAGAACGTTCTGGAAAGCGCGTAAAGGACCGCCGCCCTGCTCAGGGCGGCAGTTACAGGACCGCCGCCCTGTTCGGGGCGGCGGTTTCGTCACTGAAGACCAAAAGGCCAAGAAAAGAGGGAAAAAGGGGAAAACAAAGCACGTGGGGGCTAAGCGGGGCATGCGGGATGTTAACACATATCCGTAAAGCTTCTCTGGATCCCGAACACCTTGCGAAGAGACCTGTATCATCATTGGGGCATTTATTACACCATTCCGCAGTACAGTACCTTACAATTTTGGGTACGTACATATTGCCCCCTCAGAGAAGCGTTTTAGCCATGAAGAGGCATAAAACGGTGGGTCCGAGTATGGCCGTCCCGAAATGGGGAGTTAGAAGTTATACCTTACACGCCCGTGTGTCGAAATGACGCCATCCAAAATTCCCGCTACCTGCAAAATGAAAAGAGAACTCAAGTGCAGCTAGATACAATGATTTGGAAAACAAATACTAAAATAACAGGGAAAGAGGACGTACCATTTGTGCGGGGATAGGAACTTACCTCCGTCGGCGCTCCGAACCTGTGAAAAGGGGATTTAAAACGAATTAGAGCGCTATATATATGAAAGTGGGCCCATTTTCCTATTCATTTGCGCGAGTTGATTTGATAGATTTTGAGCTTTGGGGCCCACGGTAACGGTTTCTCATGTGAGTAGAGTCAAAACGTCCACAGCGAGATAGTGATCATGCCTCCACGTGCAGAACGCCACCCCGCGAGATCACAGGTTGGTTTTCTTCAATTTTGTGCTTTTCCCCCTTCAAATTTGAAATGGCAATTTATTTGCAATGGGGGGGTTATTTTTGAAAATGTTAGGCTTAAAAGGTCCATCTAGGGGGGCGCCTACTGGGTAGGCCCCATTTTTTAATTAAAATGGTCGTTTTTTGCCAGTTTTTGGCTTTTTGGGGTTAAAAACCCACGCGGGTTTTCGGACCGCGACCGCCGCCCTGGCCAGGGTGGCGGTTACATGACCGCCGCCCTGTCCAGGGCGGTGGTCACGAGACCGCCGCCATTAAGGCGGCGGTTACAAAACCGCCCCCCTGCCCAGGGCGGCGGTTTTGCACAGAATGCAAAAGGACCTCTTTTGAAAACTTACACTTGTATTTTTAGCATTTCTATATGTTTTTATGATTCTCTTGATATCGTTCAGATACTAACTCGCTCTGTTTTGTGTGTTTTTAGGTGTATGCAGGCAAAGGAGGAGTATATTAGATGGAGCTGGGAGAGAGAGTGTGACTGGCTACCCAGGGTATTGGATGCCCTCTCAGCAGATGAGGAGGACACATTGTACAGAGCTGGCATATTGCGTATATCACATGTGCCTCATGTCGCACCCTCGAGTCACATCCTTTGTGACTTGTTTTCATATTGGGATGCAGATCGGAACACTTTCTGATTTCCAGGGGTCCGCGGTGAGTGGACCATTACTTTGGAGGATGTTTATCGTATCCTGGGGGTCCCGATTATTGGGAGGCAACCTTACATTGGAGACAGCTGGGTCCACGGGCACAGATTGCACAGTGGGCAGGCATACATGGGGGATGCAGCTCATCTCCACAGGGCCGAAGAAGGGAGTGAGAGTCAGATCCATCAATTCTTTGCCCATCCCCATTTTTCGACAGGCCATCATGGGGATCCTTGCCTCGAGACTGATTGGGGACAAGGGAGGTGATACATTGTTATAATATTGGGGCCCGCATCATTGCACAGATAGAGGGACATGGCTGGAAATACGCCTGGGGTGCAGATATTTTTGGGGACCACCTACCACGATTTATACAGGGTGGTCCGGTTACAAGGACAGTCTTTGAGCCACCCCACTCTAGTTATGAGTTGGGTGTATGAGCGCTTCATTCCTTATGGCAGAGGTGTGGATGGTGGCAGATCCCGGGGCTATGAGGGTAGCCAGATGGTCAGATATGTCAGTGCTTAGAGCACCTCACCAGCCAGTAGCCACCCTCACTACAGCAGACATGGAGGCCACACTGTACCAGCTTATGGCCGACATATGGGGAGAGGAGACTCATGACATTGGTCTCTTGTTCTATCACAGGGCAGCTTATCGACCGTGTGGGACGGGTAGAGGTACATCCTTTCAGCAGGGTTCCTCAGCAGTTTGGCCTCCCATATGTGGGCATGCTTCCTCTAGTAGCACCGGTTTTATAGATCAGTTCGGGAGGCTAGAGGGGGGGCCCAGAGGCCATGGTTGGACAATGGTCACTCCTGGCATTCCTATTACAGCCAGGGGGATAGTTCGGGCCAGAGGGAGAGCTGGTACGCCTCAGGCACCTTTACTTCGGATTACCGTGGGTCCTGCTCATAGTAGTGATGACCCTATAGATATTGACTCCGATTCTGAGGAGTCCACAGAGGGAGGGTCAGAGGAGCAGAGGGACGAGAGTGATTCTGAGTGGCATAACACTTAGGATATCATACAGGCAGAGAGGGCAGAGCAGAGTGCAGAGAGAGAGACTCTAGTTTCCGAGGAGCCACTCTCCCAGGGCCATGGTGGAGATGATGAGTCCGTTGTGGGGTGTCATGTTGCCCCAACTACAGGAGCAGCTCCTCAGTCGCCAGCGGCATCTGCAGCGGGTGTTAGCCCTAGTGACCCATCTTGGAGGCCCGGTGACCCGAGTAAGTTATCATTTCTTCCTTTCAATGGTTATTTGTTTTAGGATTTGTTTTTAATCGTTAACTCCTTCCTTATATTCGTATCGTGTATACTTTAGCCTCTTGCCTAGCTTCTAATTCGTCTTTCTTTCCTTGTTTTGTGGAGACTGTTGACGAGTGGCGGGATCTAATCCATACGGTATGCATTGATTCTCTGATGATCCCTATGGATAAGACCCATGCAGAGTTATCTGTGGATGCCGGGGAGCCCTTAGCAGCTGGCAGGCACACTGACGTTTTCTCTCCCGTTTGGCATGTGGCCAAGATAGTGTCAACTCTCCATATAGAGTTGGCAAGTTATAGGGACAGCCGAGCATCTTATGAGGAGCCGCTCTCATGGCAAGACCCGCAGACTGCTCCTAGGGACCCTAAGCCCTCCGTTCATTCAGAGCACCAGATTAGCCAGAGTCCTAGGTGAGGGCACTCACCTTCGGCGGGATCACGTAGGGGTTGAGAGGCCACTTGGCTCCTCTGTATTTCTATGTATTTTAGATTCTTTTGTATATCATGAGCTCTTTGAGCGTTTTGACCATGCCTAGTGCATGATGGCATTGTATACAAACATTGATTATTTATATATATGCGTCGAATTTTAGATCAAAACTCGTCACTCGTATTCGTTCTTTCTTATTTCCGACTACTTTGTGTATACTACGATGTATGTTTATATGCTTTCTAGAATGTATGCAATGGAAAACAGATGATGCAAATGTTTGCTTTCTTTTTGTGTTTCATGATGTTGATATATGATATTGTAGATATACCATGATCTTGAATCTTAACTTTTGTTAGCAATTTGGATAACCTGTATGTTATTTTGGCAAAGTGATGAAAATGACCAATATGATGAACCAGATTAACTTGCCCAACTCCTAACTCCACGCAACTAGTAAGATATGAGGGCTCATCACCAAGAGCCAAGAAGGGTGCAAGTTATGAACTGTGATGAAATGATAGTGACGAAAGATAGATGAAGCTTTGGTGTGAACCAAATAGAAAACTACAAGCTTACTCTACCTGAATGACTTCACAGTTTTGGGTGTTACTTGCTTTGCGGTTTATCCAGACTTAGACCCGTAGATGGCCACATAGTAGACAAAATCTCATTTTTAGGATTTTTGACTCTCTTGGGATTTTGAACCATCTGATTCATTCGTCTTTGACTCAAAATTCGAATAGTTTGAATTGCTTCTGTATGACCATTTATACGTTTGCATTGTCTTAGAGGACCCCCCTACACCTTTGCCCCATGCTACTAGTAAGAAGCGTGGATTTATCACCGTGGGAAAAGCGTAGGTGAGTAAGGGCATTTCCATCCTTTCCCAACCCTACGTCACTAGTAAGAGATGCAAGCTCATCAC
The DNA here is from genome assembly GCA_019776745.2 of Taxus chinensis. Taxonomy (NCBI): domain Eukaryota; kingdom Viridiplantae; phylum Streptophyta; class Pinopsida; order Cupressales; family Taxaceae; genus Taxus; species Taxus chinensis. The sequence goes on from CM034156.1 coordinate 105,286,903, forward strand.
CGAAGGTTGGTGGGGCAGGGAAATGTGTAAATTTAAAATTTTCTGTTGTTTGATCAACGTTTTGACTTGTTTGTTTGAGTAAAATGTCAGTATATGCTTGTTTCCAAGGAGATGTATATATGGGATAGATGTGACACCATGAAGCTTCTAGAACAGACCATAGGCAAGACACCTATTCTAAGAAGAAATCCAAGGCGAGAACAAGACTTGCAGATCTTGGTATGGTTACCCTTAGGACTTCATCATGTTTGATTTTATTTGATAAAAGATTCTGAAGATGACTTGATGATATCATGAACATGGAGAGATATGATTAGAGAAGTCTATGCCAGACAACATCATGAGTTTGTAGTGAATTGCTTTGAGAACAGATTCTTTGATCATAATTTGTGTAAGAACAAGTGGACAAAATGATCCTAATCTATATGAAAATGCAATGTAGATAGTTATCTAAGTAGCCCTAGCTGCCTTATGTGTAGAAACGTTTGAGGTGGAGGGAATTGACTGTTTTGCCAAACTCCTCACTTTCTAGCGTGCATAAGAGGTATGCACCATTTCCATAGTCCTTTATGACTCGGTATGGGCCCAACGATTTGGGCCGGAATTTCCTTCCCTCACCAGTCTTCTTGTCGATCCGGCTATCTAGTCTTAGAACTAGATCGCCTTCGTATATGTCACGTTCATAGACTTTCTTGTTATACTTCCGGCACATCCGGTCGGCATAGACTCTATGTCGTTGTTCGGCATCTAACCTAGTTTCATCCAGGCTTTCTAATTGAGAAATACGTGCCTCTCTGTAAGCGTCTTCATCCAGAATCCCTTGTAGTGAAATGCAGAGACTGGGTATTTCGACCTCGAGTGGGAGAACTGCTTCTGACCCAAATACCAGTGAGAAAGGAGTTACTCCTGTTGGTGTTCTTATCGAGGTTCGGTGGGCCCATAAGGCCGCGTATAACTTCAAGTGCCAATCTCGCTTGTTTTCTTTCACCGTTTTAAGGAGAATGGCTTTCAACGTTTTGTTTGTTGCTTCAGCCTGTCCATTGGCTTGGGGATAATACAAGGAAGTCGTATGATGGCTTATTTTGAATTTACTACATAGCTCATGAACTTATTCGTTTTTGAAAGAAGTTCCATTATCTGAGATAATGATTTGCGGGATACCATATCTGCAAATGATTTGGTTCAAGATGAACTTGGCGATTACTGAACTAGGTACGGTAGTAAGAGGCATGGCCTCCACCCATTTGGTAAAATATTCAGTGGCCGTAATTATAAAATTGTGGCCGTCTGTGGATGAGGGAGAGAATTTCCCTATTAAGTCTAGGCCCCATGTAGAAAAGGGCCACGGAGTAGTGATTGGTTGCAAAGCCTGTGCCGGCATGTGGATCTCATGAGAGAACTCTTGGCATTTATGGCACCTACGTACGAACTCTATTACGTCACGTTCGAGAGTGGGCCAGAAATAACCCATTCGGTGTATTTTTTTGAGTAGTGGCGTGGCCGCCGAAGTGGCCTCCACATACCCCGCTATGAGATTCAAAGAGAATCTTCTTGGATTCTTCTGTGTCAACACATCTTAAGAGCATTCCATCGCACGCCCTTCGATAGAGAACTTGCTCTATAATAACGTACTTAGTTACGATAATGCGTAACCGCCTTCTTTGTTGCGGTGTAGCTCCTTCCGGATACGTATGGTCCATGATATAGCTGATGATATCAGCGTACCATGGGCACTCAGATATAGTAGGTCGGGTTTCGATGTAGTATACGCATTCATCTGGAAAATCCAAATCTACTATATCTCCCCCCATCTAGCGGGTTATCGGCTAACCAATCTGCAATGATTTGTCCTTTAACTGACTTTTGGTTTACAAAAGTTAATTCGAACTCTCCCATTAAGGTTATAAAACATCCAACTTTTTTGGACAAGGATCCCTGTGTGAGAAAAGTCTGTAAATGGTCTGTCTTTACCATGACCTTTGTTTCTTGATTCAGCATGTAATGTCTTAGGCATTTAGTAGCAAAGACTATGGCGAGACATTCTCATTCCGCTTGTGTATAGCACGTTTCATAGTCGAGCAATGTTCGGCTAATGAAATAAATCGCACGTTCTCTCTTGTCATCGTCTTCTTGGGCCAACATACAGGCCAGCGAGACATTGGTAGCTCGTGAATATAGGATTAATGGGCGATCCAGCTTAGGTGGCATTAGCGTAGGTGGTGATAGCAAGAAACGCTTGACTGCGTTAAAAGCTTCATTGCAGTCTTCGGTCCAATCAATGCTATAGTCTTTCTTGAGTAAATTGTTGATTGGATGAATGACGAAGCTTAGGTCCAGGATGAATCTCCGGATTGCACCTAACTTTCTGAGAAATGATCTGATTTCGGATTCACTCGAAGGTGGGACCATTTCAAGGACAGCCCAAATTTTGTTTGGATCAACATTGATTCCCCGTGACGATATGATGTAACCTAGGAGCTTTCCTCCTGTTACACCAAAGACGCATTTCTCTGGGTTTAGGGTAACTCCGTATTATATTAGGCGTGAAAGAATGATGCGGAGTACTTCAGGGGTGGTCACAGCACTTTTTGGCCTTAGCTAATAAGTCATCCACGTAAGATTCCATGATTTTATGAATTAGATCGTGGAATATGTATGTCATGGCCCGCTGGTAGGTAGCACCAACGTTCTTAATACCGAATGGCATAACAGCATAACAATAGGTTCCCCAAGGAGTTATAAACGTGGTTTTAGCTTGATCTTGCTCAGATATTCTGATTTGGTTGTATCCCGAGAATCCATCCATGAGAGACAAAAGTTCAAACCCAGCTATTGCATCAACAATGACATCGATAGATGGCAATGGGAAGTCATCCTTAAGAAATGCTTTGTTAATGTCCCGGAAATCTATGCAAATGCGTATTTTTCCATTCTTCTTGAGAACGGGAACGATGTTTGATACCCATTGGGAGTAGTCAACTGGCTTGATGAATCCTACTTGAAGGAGTTTTATCACCTCCTCTTTTACCATGAGAGCTACTTTGGGCTTCATGGGTCTTGATTTTTGTTTAATAGGTTTTGCACCTAATTTAGTGACAAGGTTGTGCACCGCAATGTGGGGTGCGACTCCTATCATCTCTTTGTAATTAAATGCGAATTCCTTTTGATGTTCTTTGAGAACCTGAGTATGTATTTCCACTTCTTCTGGTGTTAACGAAGAACCTAGCTTTCAATATCCTTGGCTCATCTTCCATTCCAATGTTGACATCGATCGTTTCTTCGATTAAAGAGGCATTACCCTCTTCGAACTCGGGTGGTGCTAGAGGTAAATCTAAATCCTCCCCATTTTCTATCGCGTATATGCTAGGTTCCCTTTGTGGGGGAAGATCTCGTTACGAGGATTTCCGAAGTAGGAAGACGAATGTGGAATCAGGGATAAATCTAGCATGTGATAGGAGAGATGTAATGCCGCATAGGCATTTAAATAATCCAAAGTAGCCGCATCATTTCCAACATGGTCTAGGATGGTGGATTGACTTCCACTAGAAAGAGGGTTTGTCATTGTTTTTATTAATGGTTCGTCACGAACGGATACTGTGAAGTGAGTGTCTTTTAGCTCATTGCTTGGAGTAAAACATGACACTGAAGTTGCTATCGAGTCAGCGAGGAGATTTTTCTCTCGCAGGACCGCTTTCAATGGATATAAAGTTAAACGCCTTACTTAAATCTAACACAGCATTTTTATAAAGTTGCAAGTGTTTGGCTTTAGTTTCATATACTTCTGAAACTTGGTTTGCTACTAATTGCGAGTCTCTTAAAACTCTGATATTATCAATACCAATTCTTTTGGCTAAAGTGAGACCAAGGAGGAGGGCCTCGTACTCAGCGCTGTTGTTTGTGCATTCGAAATTGAGCTTGAATGCAAATGGCATGAATTTTTCTTCTGGTGAGGTAAGAATTATACCTGCCCCCGCTCCATAATGACACCTAGCCCCATCAAAATGGAGTGTCCAATACTTAGCTAGGAATATAGAGGTTGGGGTATTTATTGTGTTTGCGCATTCTACCTCGACCATGCAAAGATCTTCTGCTGGAAGAGAGCCAACCCCTAGGGAATATCCTATGCCTACCGAATCAAAGGGTAAAAACATTGGTAAGTCTTGTTCTATTAATTTGATGATTTTTGCAGTAGTCCCTAATGATACAGCTTCTTTAGTTTTACCACCAGGAATTGGGGTTGTTTTGGCTACGCTGATGGTTTCAAGATCCATCGTAGGTACCAACTTATCTTTTGACTTTGAGTTAGTAGGTTTATTCAGTTGGTTTGTTGGAAGTTCAAATTCCGAGTGTACACCTGGTCTTTTCTTTAAATCAGCTAGGTGCACGTCAAATGGCTTTGGATCACCTTTGGCTACAAATACCTTTCCTAGATGCAAGAATCTTACTTCTTGAAATAGTGTAGAAGGGATTGCCTTCATGCGGTGTATCCAAGGTCGACTGAGGATCATATTATAGTTGGTTTCCCGATATATAATGTAGAACTCGGTTAGGATTTTTTTAGGTCCTAAAGTGACCGGTAGTATTATGGTTCCTATCGAAGTGGCTTTAAGGCTATCATAGCCTCTCAAGGTATTTCGTGTAGTAGAGCAGTTTCATTTCTCCATATCCCAAGTTTTTGGAGAAAACGAGAAGGGGACTATATTAATCGCAACTCCATCGTCAACCATTGCCTGGTTTACATAATTATTATAAACATGTACTTGCAAATGTAAGGCTGGATCGCCTTGGCGTGTGATCTCAGCATCTGTAGGCATTTTACCTATTTCGAATATGAATTCGACATCTCTATCCGCCTGTCCTGGAGGATAAACATCAAAGTCTATATGATTTACCTGTGCTTCAGGTGGCGGAGTGATATTGACTAAATGACCTAAGCCTAACGCTTCTAAAAGAGTGGCCCTGTGAGCAGGGGAGTTCTTTAGTAAGTGAAGAAATGAAATATGCGAAAAGGTTTTTGTTAGATCATTAATTAAATCGTAAACACCCACAGGTTTTACTATGGTTTGCCGGATGTTATCCATTTCCGGAAGATGGCTTGGACTTGGTTGAGATAAATAATCTCGTGTTCTTGTTATTGCTTCAATGGGTAATTCGGAGTCTAACTCCACTAATCCAACTACCTTAGGTCATGGTTGACTTCCTAGCTGTGGCGCAACTAACGGATTTAGCAAAGTCGAGGCCTCATGATCATTGTTTCCTGTTATTGCACCTTTGTTTTTTCCAGTTGATTTCAACCTATCGCTATCATGATTTGGGAGTGGATCATTAAAGATCTTGAGAGGGGTATTCTGAGGAGAAACTACCCCTGCGAAGGTACTTGTCGTTGGTGACGTAGGATCTGCTAAGAACATATCCATAAAGAATTGTTTTTGTTCATTTGGCAAGCGTTGCATGAATTTGTTGTAGTCACGACACATTCTAGTGTCATGACCCTCGAATTTTATGGAAACCACAATAAGAATTGGGGTTGTAATTCCTATTTTGTTGGTTTGGTGTGTATTGTGGCCTAAAATTCCCATCAAACTGTTGCCTATTAGGACTAAAGTTTTGTTGTTTCTGGTTTTGAATTTGGTTTTGATAACCAAAGGAGTTTTGGCTTGGTCCTTGCACGGGATTTTGCTGTTGTTGTTGTTGTGGATTATTAAAATCCATCGTATTGACCGTTGGGGTAAAATTGTTGTTTCGTTGATTGTTTGTTTGTGACGGAGTATTAACAACATTTATCCTCTTGGGCTGGTCGGTTAGCCCATCCGTTGTTACCCCATGATTTTTATTAAGGATTTTGGGTCCTTGATTGACGTTTGCGATAGTTGTAGTATTTTGAGTAGAGGTGATTAACCTCCCGTTTGCTCCATACGTTTTACGACCACTATCTATTGCTGCTTGGTCTATTCGTAGAGCACTCTCAAGTACTTCATCATAAGTCTTTAGTGGGAACTTCTGGACTTCTTCCTTTACTTCTCTGCTGAGAGAATGAAGGAATAAATCGCATAGTTCCATCTGATCCATGTTTGGAGCGCTTTCGAGGAATAAAGAACTATGTGCCACCTTTGGATGAAATGGGTGATAGATTCGTTATGTTCTTGCTTGATATGCAAGAACTCCCTGATTCCTGTCCTTAATAGTTTGTTCATGTCGAAGGCTTTGATGAACTCAGACACGAGTTGTTTGAACGAATGTATGGAAGCTTCGGGTATTCTGTAAAACCAATCGAGAGCAATGCCTTCTAGCGTTTTGGGGAATATTTTAGCAACAACCCCATCCCAAGGGAGTAATTCTCGAATGGCTGTAGCGTAAGCTTTGATATGCGCATTTGGATCTCCTTCTCCTTTGTATTTGGGCAAATCAGGGAGAGGTCTTGGAAGCATGACGCTTCGTATGGTGAAGTCTAAGGGTTCCTTTAGATATTCTAAATAAGTCCCTATCGCATATGTCTCAACCATTGATGGTGCCTGTTGAGGAGGCGGTGGCGGAACGGGTTGTTGATATGGCGTAACGTACGCGTTGGCAGGGGCATAAGGCAATCCCTGTATTTGAGTAAACATGCCGGGGGATGAGTACATATCCCCTTGTGGCGATTTGGAGTACATGTTTAAGTACGAAGGGGTACTATCCAGGAATGGATTGCTCTGTACTGGACCAGGAGGAATAGTGCTAGTGATAGTGGGTCTAGTTGGCACTTGTTGTGAATACTGAGGAGTCATACCTAATGTGCCTACTCCTGTGAGGAGATCTACTTGACCAGAGTGGTATGGAGAATTTTGACTTGCTTGAGCCAGTTCTAACCCTCTCACTCTTTTCTACCAGACGTTGAAATGACTTCATTTGGTGTAGCCATGGTACTCGTGCCTTGAGCGGCGTCTATTGTATACCTTGGCTGTTGTAAAGGTATGTGATATCCTGTCTATAAACTGATCGCTATTTTGCCAAGTTTCTCCTGAGAATATTTTCTATACGTGATGGAATAGAGGTATTTTCTTGAAAAGAGAACTTCGGGTTGTATTTAAAAACCTCCTATAGATGGGTACATGCCTCCGGGAGTGTTGTTCATTCCTAGGATAACGTGTTTGACTGTACTCATCATCTAAGACCAGAGTATGGATCTGATTGCCTACTAATTTGTGGTCTGAGTAACATTTGAGGAGATGAAGCTAGATTCTCCTGGTAAACGTCATATTATTGGAACCTGAAGGTTCTATTTGTTGGGTTTGAGCGGGTTGATCTAACTCCTCGGTTTGAAAAGACGAACTATATCTGAGTTCTTGGGGTTTGTGTTGACAACTGATTAGTTGAATAGTTTTCACCCCAAACTGAGAGCGAGGGTGATGATTCCCTATTTTGTTGGGCGTAGTATGCGTCAAGGCCCATGAGGGGTCTGCCATATGCATCAAATCCTGACATATTCGGGGGGGTATATGAATACCCACAGAATAATGGGAAGGAACGAAGGTGTTTTGAGAGAAGACGAAACTTCTCAAAGAGAAGGTGAAACAGTTGTTTGTTTCACGTCGGATTCACCAATTTTGTTGGTGAAGCTGATGTGAAGGCTAATGAGATGGAGAAGGTGAAACAGTTGTTTGTTTCACGTCGGGTTCACCAATTTTGTACGCTAGAAAAGTGACAAGAAAGCGTGGGAATCTACAAGCGACTCTTCCGCGTACCCGACCTCCCGAGGTCGTGCCGAGACATCCGGTGGGGATGGAATACAGGTAATATACGGATAGACTAGTTAGGCAATCTAATATCTTCGACACGCACTAATGGAATCTGTGAATCTAAGGCAAAGAAGGCCCTTCTAACCTGGACTGGTGTGATAGATCGATCAGCCAGGATGACTACTCGAAGGCTCCAATCAATATCGAGCTCTGGCGTGATTTGATCTATGGGTTGTGGGATGCATGGAAAATGACCCGGGATGGTTTCGTGTATTTCTCCTGATAGGGTCATATGGTGAATATAGTCAACTCTATGGACGATTCTTTGGCCTAGTCCAAAATTCTCTAGCTTCGTTAGCTGTTATGTCTAGTAGGGATAACTGTTGAATGATGATAGGTGGAATCGGAGTAGACTGAAATACTAATGTGCGTAGACCAGTGTCTATGTCTAATTCTCTTATGGATTCGTTAGGCTATGGGATTTATGGATCACAACCGTAGACTCTTGGTTGTTGCAGTCCTGTTATGGTCATACGCGAGATCAAGTCCTAATCCCTAGTATCCAGTAATCGTATGCTTTCTCAGCCTCTATGTTTAGAATCAACAAATGTGTGATTTTCTCAGAATACCTCACAGGTGTTCTAGCAACTTGAATTCTTAAGCTGGTATCTATATCTACGAGGGTGTCTCCAGCGTCTGGCTGTGGAACTAAAGGATCGCACCCGAATATTTGTTCTCTTTAAAATCCTTCTACAGTCATGCGGATGTTTTCTAGGATAACCTGTAGTTTGGCTGATTTGACCAAAATGTGTGTGCTTGGTCGTCTTCTATGTTTAACCCTCTCAACTGTGACCTGACCTGTTGGAAGTTTGTTGTTGTTTGGAAGACTTGTATCCTAAGGTTTTGGTCAATGTCAGTTATTGCCACTACGATATTGGGCTGGGGCACAATTGGCTCGAAAATGTATTCCCTGGGCTCCCTAGGTCCCGTAATTGTCATGCAAAAGCAGTAATGAAACAAACTATAATAAAGTAAAATCTAAGTACACTTCTAGCATATATAATTTCTTTTTGTATTTTCTGGCAATTTATAAGAAAGCAACAATTTAAAATATTTAGAATTGACAACTAAACTAAGAACGTAAAACAAACAAAATGGCCGAGTGCAGCTATTTGTCTGTGCAATTTTGTATATCTATTCTAAACAACGAAATAACTAATCTATTTGCAAGATTCTCGATCCTACCTCAGAAGTGAGGAATGAATCATAGTTTTTCAGAAACTATCAATCCCCACAACTTTCCTGGCAATATCGAGAATGGAAATAACTGAAATAAAGCGATTAACTACTTTATTTGATAAGTTCAAACTAAAACTTTGAAAGATGGAACCTGGACTTCGTAGAACAGTGGCGAATCTGACGGTGTGTGTGTGTTCTTGTCCCCTCAGTATGATCTCTTCGTTCTTTGTGCTCACGTGAATCCAGAAAAGTGTGTAATGCTTGCATCAATAGGAATAGATATTTGGATCAATGGACAGCCTTCAGAATGCAGACAGAATAGAATGCGGATAGGAGAGGGATAGCGCAAGAGTACAGAGCTTGGCCTATGCAATTCCTAGCGGGGTCTACTGCGAATCATGCAACAAAATGCGTCCAGAACCTGAAACTAGTCTGTATGAAGAGCAAAACCTGTAACTTTAATGGCTGCCTAAACTATTCTACTCCAAAACAATAATACTGTTTGCACAAGTTGGATCTGTGGCTTACCAACAGCTGAGTAATGCAACTAAGCATGTAAAGGATTTAAACTATCAAACTTAAGCAAACTAGAAGACTGAACTACTGAAAATGGTGAGGTTGAAACAAGAATGAGGGGCCATTTGCATGTGCACAAACCATGCATTTATAGGAATTCAAACACCCAAAGATCAAAACCAAACTGAACTCCTAAACAATAAACAAAAGAAAAACACTATTCCAGGGGACCAAAAACATAAATGCATGCTTAAGTCGGCAAGAAAAGCTGGTGAAACGTTGAACTTTGCGTGCGTTCCGTCAAAAGAACGTTCTAGAAAATGTGTAAAGGACCGCCGCCCTGCTCAGGGCGGCAGTTACAGGACCGCCACCCTGTTCAGGGCAGCGGTTTCGTCACTGAAAACCAAAAAGCCAAGAAAAGAGGGAAAAAAGGGGAAAACAAAGCACGCGGGGGCTAAGCGGGGCATGCGGGATGTTAACGCATATCCGTAAAGCTTCTTTGGATCCCGAACACCTTGCGAAGAGACCTGTATCATCATTGGGGCATTTATTACACCGTTCCGCAGTACAGTACCTTACAATTTTGGGTACGTACAGTTTCCTGTTGGGTGTTCAAGTCCCAATCAGTTAACTAGGTGAGAGGAGTATTTCAATGTGTTGATTTTGTTTGTGAACTTTTAGGTTGTGTGATATTGTGAGATGTAGAAAGTTAAACCCCTATTTAGGCTATGTGAGCAAGCAGGATGCATGAGGTTTGTTTTAGAAAAAATTCAAAATGTGAATTTTGATGTAGATAATCACTTAGAAAAGGGAAATTACAATGTAGAAAAGGGAAAATAGGGAAAACTAAGTAAAACCTAGAGAACACTTTCCCCTATTATCTGATTGCATGTGATAGTGGCATCTTTTAAAAATGCCAATCGGTGGTCTAGAATGCCTGAGTACCCTCGTGGATTTCATAGACTGCACCTAGAGATGTTTTTCCCTGTTATTTGATTAAACTTGATGATGGCGTAGTTGGAAGTGACAGTCAGTGGCTAGGAATGTCCAGGTACCCTAAAATTGCACCGTTTATAATTATGGATGAGGTTGGTGAAAGTGTTTTGTGCAGTGTGTTTGATTTCAATACTGGTCTTTGACAATGTTATTATTATTTTTAGTCGCAACATTGTGGAGGTCACCTGTAACAGAAAAGAAGACACTTAGTCACTTAGTCAAAAAAGATCTTAAAATGAGTGATTGATTTTCAAAATAAAATATTAAGAAAAATAATAAATCTAAAAATGATCGTGTATCCAATAATAAGGCCTAATAAGTTGTGAACGAAGTTTTGTGGTAGATGTTATCAAATTTGATATCAATGTAAGTACAAAATCTATTACCAACTTGATAACATAGGTGAAGGAAACGTGGAACATATTACAACTTAATTAAGGACATTGAACTACCTATGGATGAAAGAGAAAAGTAATAATGAATTTTATCTAAGCAATGAATCAAATTATAATACCCTAAATAACAATAATAACGATTACTGAGATTAAAGTAACTAATCAAGAAGGAATGAATAATGATAATTAAAAAAATGTTTTGAATATTGAATGATATTATAAATCTTAATTGAATTGATTAAGGAGGATCAGTGAGATTAGCAAAATGTTTCCACTATTGAATTAGATGATTAATTTTAATTAAATTGATGAAGGAGGAGTGGATTGATATTATCTACCACAAAGACGGAGTGGAACAAAGTATATCCACTATGGGTGGGTTTAGTTGATCATGTTTGGGATTTTCATATATGGCATAGTCTATGACTAGAGCGATAACCAACCATGCATGGCTTTTCTCCTCACAGCTTGGCAATGATAAAAGCAACTTGATAAAGGTGGAACGTCCCAGGGAATACGTGGCCCAAGAAACAATTTAATAGGTCGTTTATACCTTTTAAAAAGTCTTATCTATTACGACCACCCATGCATGTCGAAAAACTAATAGACCTCCCACCGAACAAAGCACTAAGGAGAACTCCACATGGACGAAGGGGGGGTGGAGCTTTATCAAGTTTTTATCATTGACGGATCAGTTCTAATCGATGGCAGATTAATTTGAATCCCTCTTTACATAAAATCAATGTGTGGAGGGTGTGAGTTAGTGGTGAGAGATAGGTGAGCAGTGGGAAATCGATCGTTTTATTCTCAGAAGATGTCACTACAATGATTACGAAGATCAAATAATCTATATACCCATTAGATTGAATTTATACTAACATAATTACGATAAATGCAGTAACTGCGATGTTAGGTTGTCTTCGAGATAGTGAGAGAAGAAAAAAAAGTTGAAACAAAGTGAAAAATATCCAAATAAACTCTTTGATATTTTTGACAGTATAGCTTAGCAGCTGTGTGACGGTGGATTATGGGTTTAGTCGATTGTAAATGGATATGGCTCTTCACATGTACGACGGTATAATGAGAATCACAAAAAATCTAAACGAGAAATATTTAATTGGATATGGTGCCAGAAAATGTGTAAAGAATTATAAGTCAGTCACTGTAAAAGGATTGTACAATAGCTACTTACAAAGCTTGTGTGATTTTGAAATTGAGTTGTAGACAATTGGATGTATCGCATATCAGAATCTTGTAAGTCTGTGTGAAACAATTATTGGGTAAGTGCACAAATTTTGAGTGTCAAAAAGCGGACAAGAATTCAAAAAAAGAAAAATGCGCTCGCATTTTAATTTGTTTGGCTCAGGAATCACCGAACCTATAATGCATACGCGTTATAACAAGTCAAAATGTGTACGTGTTATAACGCGTACGCATTATAACGCCTATGCATTTTGTGTAGTGTGGACCATGCATATTTGTTTTGGTGGTTTATACTTACAAAAAGAAATGCTCAAGTATATGATTTCTTTTATTATTTCATATACTTTTATTATTTCTTATACTTTAAATTTATTTTAGTAAATATAAGAAATTAGGGTCACTTTGCACCTTATGGAAGTGGTCTCGTAGCTCCAACAGTTATAATCTGGAAGATAGTTTTTCAAAATCTAATCTGGTCAGTGCTTACTCATTTTTAGGATTTCAACAAACGACCTAAAACTTTCAGAGCATATATATTGTAGTCGGTCTTTGTTTTGGGAAAGCATATAGTCATTTTTTAGGTTTTTTGACCTTCTAAAATGGATTTTGGCCCTACCACTTCTTGAATTGGTACCAATTTTTAAATTTGGTCCATAATTCACTTTAGTGACCATGAATTAACTCTATGATGTGTGTCTATTTCTTACTAAAAAGAGATCCTCACTTTGTAGATAGAGGATTGTTCCTTGAATGGGATTCTTGTCCTATGTCCAAAATGAGGTGATTGTAATGTGCCTCCTCCTTAAGGTGTGATACCACTACTAGGTGTTGAATAGTTGTTACGAATAGTACCAAGTGAATTGCATCAAGTGAACTCATATGATTGCTCATTCTCAAAAACATGGTGCTTCATATAAAGATCATCCCCTCACCTTTCCTAGCTCTAAAAGCATCCTTTCATGGAATAAAATTCATGATTCTCATACATGATTTTTCTCATATGTCTCTTATGGAGACAAACAATGCCTTAATACTTCACAAATAATGGTCCTTGATAACTCGGTGACATGACTAACTCGTTTTAGCTTGTTTTGAAGGGCGTTCAAATAGCTACAAAATGGCCAAAAATGCCTTTTTAGGCCTTCAAAGGAAGTATTCTCTCATAAAAACTAAATGAGTTGATGGATCACCTTAAACACTATTCCCTACACACTGAAACATGCTGAATGATATTTTTAGGACTTTCCTTTGGGTGAGGGTTTAGGGTTTAGGGTTTAGGGCTAAGGGTTTAAGACTCAAGGTTTAGAGTTTAGGGTTTAAGGTTTAGTGTTTAAGGCTCATAGTTCATATTTTAGGGTTTAGGGTTTAGGGCTAAAGGCTTAGGGTTCATGGTTTAGGGTTTATGGTTTAGGGTTTAGATTTTTGGGTTTATTGTTTAGGGTTAAGGGTTGAGGGTTTAGGGGTCAAGGTTCAAGGTTTAGGGTTTAGGGGTCAAGGTTCAGGGTTTAGGGTTTGTGGCTCAAGGTTCAGGGTTTAGGGTTTATGGATCAGGGTTGAGGGTTTAGGGTTTAGGGTTGAGAGTTGAGATTTGAGGGTTCAAGGTTTAGTTTTTAGGGTTTAGGGTTGAGGATTTAGAGTTTACGGTTTAGGGTTTAGGAGTTAGGGTTTAAGGTTTAGGGTTGAGGATTTAGGGTTTACGATTTAGGGTTTTTGAGTTAGGGTTTAAAGTTTAAAGGTCGGGGTTCAGGGTTTAGGGTATAGGGATCAGGGTTTAGGGTTTAAGGTTTAGGGATCAGGGTTCAGGGTTTAGGGTTTTGGGTTGAGAGTTGAGGGGTCAGGGCTTAGGGCTCAGGGTTTATTTTTTAGGTTTTAGGGTTTATGTTTGAGGGTTCAAGGTTTAAGGTTTTGGCTAGGGCTTATGGCTTAAGGCCTAGGGTTCAAGGCTTAGGGTTTAGGGTTTAGGGCTCAAGGTTTAGGTTTTAGGGTTTAGGGTTTAGGATTTAGGGCTTAGAGTTTAGGGGTTTAGGGATTAGGGTTTATGGTATATGGTTTAGGGTTTAGGGCTCAGGGTTTAAGGTTTAGGGTTTATGGTTTAGGGTTTAAGGTTTAAAGGTCAGGGTTCAGGGTTTAGGGAAAAGGTCACGGTTTAGGGTTTAAGGCTCGAGGTTTAGGGTTTAGTTTTTAAGGTTAAGGGATTAGGTTGAAGAATTCAAGGTTTTAGGGTTTAGTGTTTAGGGCTTAGGGTTTAGGGCTTAAGGTTTAGGTTTTAGGATTTAGTGCTTGGGGTTTAGAGTTTAGGGTTTAGGGGTCAGGGTTTAGGGTTTATGATTTAGTTTTTAGGGTTTAGGGACCTTTAGGATTTAACATTTAGGCCTTAAGGTTTAGGGTTTATGGTTTAGGGCTTAGGGCTCAGGGTTTAGGGGTTAGGGTGCATGGTTTAAGGTTTATGACTCAGGGTTCGGGGTTCAGAGTTATGGGTTTTAAGGTTTAGGGGTCAGAGATCAGGGCTCTAGATTTAGGGTTTAATGCTCAGGGTTTAAGGTTAAGGGTTTAGGGCTCAAGGATTAGGGTGTAGGGTTTAAGGCTTTAAGTTTTAGGGTTTATGGTTTATGGTTTAGGGATTAGGATTTAGGGTTAATGGTTCATGGTTTATGGCTTAAGGTTCGGGGTTTAGAGTTACTGGTTTAAGGTTTAGGGGTTAGAGCTCGGGGCTCTCGATTTAGTATTTAGGTTTTAGGGGCTTAGGAATCAAGGTTTAGGGCCTAGGGTCTAGGGTTTAGGGTTTAGGTTTTAGGGTTATGGGTTTAGGGTTTAGGTTTTAGGGTTTAGTATTTATTGTTTAGGGTTTAGGATTTATTATTTTAGTTTTAGGGTTTATGGTGTATAGTTTAGGGTTTAGGTCTCATGGTTGAGGTTAAGGGTTTAGTTCACAGAGTTCAAGGTTCATCGAATTTGTAGGTATAACATTTAAAGAGAGTCATCAAAATTTGATGTTTTTCATCTATTGATATTTTGAAGGAGGGAAATGTCATATTCTTGATTGTCGAATCCTTCCAAAGACCCCAACAGTCCTCAATCCTTGGATGTACAGGGAGACACTATTACTTGGCTTCTCATTTATAATGATAGAGATATCTATAAATTCATGTTATGACGTATAAATTTATATGAATTTCAAGTTTCTTGGAAATCACATCACACCCTTCACTAGGATTGATGACTACCTCTATCTTTTTGTTTAGGGGATTTTGAAAACATCCATGGGTTTATCATATAAGGAATTATCAATGAATGGAAGGTCACTTAGTTGTAGGCTAGGTAACTCCCATTTAGAACTAAATAAGAAATATTTACTAGGTGATTGATAACCCCTTAGTGTTTTTATCCATTCCCCCGTTGTTATACTTATTTTGAACACTTTAGGAAGTTCTGTCAAATTTACTATCCATTCCAGTAGAACACTTGAACTTTATCTTTCTCCGGAGGAGAGGATACTACAAGAAATTCAATTATGATCCTACACCTCTTCATTGATATATTCTCTATGTTTCTTTGTTTCCTTTAAGATTATTTTTTTTGTTGTGATGATTATTTTTTCCAGCTTCAAATGGGTCATCTTGGCTTGCATAAACCATACATGGAAATATGATAAATGTGAAATTTGTTTCAAAGTGTGAATAAATTTACATTTAAGAGCGCAAGTATATGTGGGGAGAAATAAGTTTGGAAGAGATGGGTAATATATTCATTACAAGGCACAAGGTAGATATGTCATATCCATTTAGTTACTTATCCCACCTCTCATAAATAAGGTAGTTCTATAAGCAGACTCAATGATGGTTCTAGGCAAGCGACTAGGAAATATTGATGAAATATGGTTTAGGGTTTAGGGCTCATGGTTCAAGGTTTAAGTTTTAGGGTTTAGGGTTCAAGGTTATGGTTTAGGATTTAGGTTTTAGGTTTAGGGTTTAGGGTTTAGTGTTTATGGCTAGGGTTTACAGATCGAGGTTAAGGATTTAGGGTTTAAGGTTTAGGGTTTAGGGTTTAGGGTTAAGGATTTAGTGTTTACGGATAAGGGTTTATGGTTTACAGTTTAGGTTTTAGGGTTTATGGTTCAGGGTTTAGGGTTTAGGGTTTAGGATTTAATGTTTATGGATTAAGGTTTAGGGTTTATGATTTAATGTTTAGGGATTAAGGTTTAGGTTTTATGGTTTAGGGCTCGGGGTTTAGGGTTTAAGTTTTAGGGTTTACAGTATAGGTTTTAGGGCTTAGGGCTTAGGGTATATGGTCTAGGGTTTAGATTTTAGGGCTCAGGGATAAGGGTGTATGGTTCAAGGCTTAGTGTTTAGGGTTTAGGATTCAGTGTTTAAGGTTTACGGTTTAGGGGTCAGGGTTTAGCATTTAGGGCTCATGGTTCATGGTTTAGGGCTTAGGGCTTATGGCTTAGGGTTTAGGGCTTAAGGCTTAGGGTTTAGGGATCACGAGTAAGGGTTGAATGTTTAAGGTTTATGGTTTAGGGTTTAGGGATCAAGGTTTACAGTTTAGTGTTTATGTTTATGGCTTATGGTTTAGGGTTTTGATTGTAGAAGTTAAACACTGAAAGATTTAGGCTGAATGCTGAAATCCTGAAAAATTACCTATGTACTAACCAGATTATACTTTAAAAAACTATCTCCTAAACCATGACTCATGGAGTTGAGAGACTAATTCCATAAGGTGCAAAGTGACCCTAATTTCTTATATTTACATAAATAAATTTAAAGTATAAGAAATAATAAAATATAAATAATAACAAATGAAAAACTTATACTTTTATTTATGTAAATAGAAGCATGTCAAAAGCATGCATAATGTTTATACTACACAGAACGTGTATGCATTTTGCATTTTCTCTTTTTCCAAGCCATGCCTCAAGGCTTAGGATCCAGTTTGGATCCCCAAGCCTAAGGCACAGACCTGCACAAACACAACAAACAACATGTTTTTACAAGAAAATGTAAAAATGCCACTTCCTCTATGGTAAATCAAAATAAAACAATCGATTCATTTAAAAAAAAGTATACCACGATGTAGAGCAGAGTCTCTTCTTTTTATAAAAATATAATTTTTCTATTTTTTTGAATAATATAAGGTTTCCATATTATTTATTTTCTAACTATGCCTTTTTATAGCTATTTTTTGAAGTGTAAATATGTCTATCTTTCATGGTGTATCTTTTTTTGGGTGATCAAAATTTAAAAAAATTTATACTAGCCCAAACTAGGCATAATTCTTTACATATTCATAAAAAATAATCTAATTTTCAATATTTTTTGAGGTAGTTAGGGGGGGCACAGTCGGAGCTCTATTATTTTTCAAAACATAAAATTTCTGTACTAGAAAAATCATAAATAAAAAAATATTCGCTAAAAAAATCTTTAAAAAATGGAGTCCAAACTAGATGCTCCTAGCTATCTTTCTACCAAAGGGTTTTCAAAAATACTAAATGGCTCTCAAAAAATGGTGGGGGCACGAAAGTCACTCTATTATGTTTTTTTAACAAAAATATGAGCATCTGTTGGTATTTTAGTTGTTTGACCCACTTAAACTTATCCGTTTGCAAAGAAAATTAGTAGTTTAGAAACTAGACTCAAAATTCTACGATTCATATTTCCACAACATCTTCCAATTTTGAGTGTAACTATTTCAAAAAACTCAAACACGTTGAAGTTTTTTTTAGAAAAATGCATCCACTTAAGACCCCCTTTTGGCCCCCCAACTTGGTGCACTTACCCTATTGGAGGTTGTTTTAGCCTTGATGAGGACTCCATCTGGATTCACGATTATCCTCTGATGCTTAGACAAGAGATCAAGTAACATCATCTATGAGGTCATCATTTTCATGATCAAAACTAAAAGGTAAAGCATCTGATACATGATAAGCAATAGTGTTTGATTGATCATGTAGTGAGCCATTATGACGAAGGTTGTACATTCCCATTGCATATTCTTCATTAGTGAAAGGGGGTAGTAGAAAACCATGCACATACAACCACGTAAGGTTTTGTGAATAGCCAAGAAAAGAATCATCGCAAATAAGGCCAAAGCTAAAAGGCATAGGAAATGAAATGTCAATATAATCAGGATCTAAGGTGCCCCCAGTATAGTCAAGACAAGATTGTCCAAGTGTAAGCAGAGTAGAACGAGGAGCTTATGCAATAAACATTGTGAGATGAAATACATGAATCCTGTAAGCAGTAGTGATTTGGATGAAACCATGATAACAATGAGGAGCATAGGGTGGGGGAAAGATGTTGTTAACCGCAAAGCCTAGCCAAGCCAAGCCATCATGTGTTCATATAGTGTCATCACAAGTAGGATCAAATGGAATATGCTGCCAATAAGAATCATTCGTGAAAATATTATACATACATGTAGGATGTGGTAATGGTAGATGCACATACGATGGTGAAGTACGTGGAATGACATCCGGTGTGTGGTTAGGTCCCCGATAAAGTACCATATAATTTGTAGTAGTGGGTGGGGGAGATGACATGGATGGAAGAACATCCAACATGCAAATAGTAGCCTCTAAGTTAGGAGGAGGATCCATAGGTTATGCTTCATCAATAGCAATAAATTATAGAGTGGGGATCGTAGTGGTAGGATCATGTGTGTAATATTTGAATGGTTCACTATCAATAAAAATGATGTATTCAATACCCTTATATAAGAACTTGACACATCGATATACTGTGGAAGGTACATTTTGCATGGCATGAATCCATGGTTACTGAGAAAGCAATTATACGAAACTTGAAAGTCCATGACAAAGAAAACTGTATTAAGGGTTTTGGGCCCAACAATAATGGGTAAAGTAATATGGCTGATACATAGACAAATGAAACCATCGTATACATGAAGAGAAAAAGTTGAATTACTGAAATTAGCTATTGAGATACCTAAAGCCTTAAGGAAGGTAAGTGTGCACAAATTAAGTTCTAATTCATTATCAACTAAAAATCACTTACACCAATATTATGGATGCACATCATGATGTATAAAGGAGGATCATTATTGAAAGAAGTAAGATCAGTAGTAGGATTATCTTGAAAATCAATGGGATGAGAAAATGCATATGCAAATATGTTATAGACTAAGTCTAGATGAATTTCAAAAGGAATGCGAGAAGTAGTCAAGAGAGTGATGATCTTAGCCCTTAGTTCAGGATGGAGGAGTAAGAAATCATGAA
The DNA here is from genome assembly GCA_019776745.2 of Taxus chinensis. NCBI lineage: Eukaryota > Viridiplantae > Streptophyta > Pinopsida > Cupressales > Taxaceae > Taxus > Taxus chinensis. The sequence continues at coordinate 105,306,198 of CM034156.1, forward strand.
TAGAAATATTCATGATGAGAGGATCTTAGAAAGATGTAAGAAGTGAAAAGAGAAAGATCCTAAATGTGTTCGAAAAGGTTGGGTTCACGAAAATTATTAAGATAAATATGGAAATATATGCCTAATTTGATTGCTTTTATAGCAATAAACAAATGAATGATTAAGTATAGAAATTAACCCAAGTAAACTAAGCAATAAAATGTGAAACCACAGTTGTAAAAAGGGTAAGAAGCACCTTATCTAATTCACAGTGATCCTTGGATTGTGCCAAAGTGAATATCAAATGAACAAAGATGAAGAAGCATTGCACAGAGCCTCAAAAAAGTTGTGAGATGATGATCTGCCTTGACTAGGGTTCCTGGAGAGGGATAGGGGCACCTGTAGGCACCCTAGACCTGTTTCTAAGCGCCCATGCTTGCGAAAAATCTTGGGAAACCTCCTTTGAGTGGTCGTGAGGTATTTTTTTGTTCACCTTTAGTTTCTGTGAGGTGGCACAATGATCACTAAAGTCACTCGAAATCTGTAGCAATGAAGAAATGACCTGCAAAACCCTCAAAGAGACATCAATCCTAAAAAGGAAAGATGTAGAAAGAGGCATCAGACTGTCGTAAGCTGTCACAATGGTGAACTTACAAGTAAGAATTGCACTACATCTCAAACCCAATGTAGTTTAATGTGTGTGTGTGTGTGTGTGTGTGTGTGTGTGTGTGTGTGTGTGTGTGTGTGTGTGTGTGTGTGTGTGTGTGTGTGTGTGTGTGCAAAATTGTGCCCTAGGTGGCTCTTGTGCATGTCACACTTGATAGTGAGAAAATTAGCTAGATGTACAGAAATATAATAGATTTGTGTATGGGGTAGAATGAACTTCCCTCCTATGAAGTGTATGCAGAATAAATAGCCTTTGTGTCCCTTGGATGACACTAAATGGATGCAATGGAGCTCTTAGATGCTTGATGGATGCAACCTTAGGTGGTGATGCATAATGCTTAGTGTTTGGTCCTCTATCATGATCACATAACTTTATATTTATATGATTCCTTTTTTCAAATTTGGTAATTAACCTCAAAAATGCCGACCACGAAAAAGATAAGATGGTCAAACGGCTAGAAAGGACCTAAAAAGTGTGAACAAATTATACTGAGGTCAAGGGCACCCCAGAGGGAACGAGGGCACCTGATGTTAGCATCCTAGTTGGGCATTTGTGTCTAGAATGATAAATGCCAAGGTATAAAAAAGGTAGACTGAGCAAGTAAGGGTTCAAGTTAAATGAAAGTAAAGAAAGGTGGCCAAAGACATGGGTTAATTAGTTCTTTTCTTACTGAAGAGATACCCAAAGTGCGTGATTTTGTGTCTACACCAGTTTGGTCAACATATTTCACAAGGATTGTGTTGAGTGTTTTGTTAGAGGTTTCTTCTTGACCATTTTCTAGGGATAGTAAGGAGATGAGAAGAAAAGCTTGACGTTTTAGGTGTCACAAAGTTTTTAAACCTTTTTATTTTTGAATGAATTTTCATTATCTGTGATGATTTTGTGAGGGATGCCAAAGCAGAAACTAATGTGATGATGGACGAAGTCAACAATCTCATTAGCTTTAGTAGAGATGAGGGGGATGGCTTCCACCTATTTAGTGATGTATTCAATTGTTGTTATGATAGAATTATGTCGTTCTGATGAACAAGAGTTAATGAAACCAATGAGGTCAAGTCCCCATCGTGAGAAAGGCCATAAATCTTGGGTGAGTTGTAGATCTTGACTTGGGATGTGAGTAATATCACAATGGTCTTGGAAATTTTGTTGGGAATCTAAATAAACTTGTTTTCCCTTATTAATTGTACATTCAGTAGAAAAATTAGAGCAATTCCAACGATCATCATTCAAAAAGGTGTTAATGAGAAGATCATAAGAAATTTCAAGACCAACACATGTGAGCATCATTAATAGTTTTTTTACTAAGGGTAAATGGTTTTTAAGGGGACCATACCCTATAGTACAAAAATCTCAAAAGCCAAGATATACAAAGAAAGCATAGTGTTTTTCTGATGAGTGGGGGCCACACCCTAATAACCGTAGCCTAAAAGAGCTAGATAAAACATAAGGAAAAAAGGTAGGGGTTAATTTCCAACAAGAAGCCCTACTACAGAAAAAAATAGTGAAACGACAACAACAAATCCGCATACAAAAATTGTCGAAGAAAAAATCACCACATGACATAGACCAATTTGAGAAAGGTGTTGAAAAACTTCTGTGCATCCCTCAGAGCCTTGTACAGGGTGATGGCAAAATACTGAGAAGGGTTCTGTCTACTAGCAACAACGGTCTTCTTCTTAAGCCTCCCTCCCTTCCAAGCCTCTTTCGGTATGCCACTCACTTCACAAATTTGACGAACTTGGGTTTGAATAAAATCTAGAAGCGCTTTCTACAGGGAAAAGTGATTGATCTGTTTGTCAACAACCTGTTGCACCCTCTCATTTAGGGCACTGAGATGATTAGTTAGAGCCTCCAATTTTTTCTCAATTTTAGAGATAGTAGTGGGGTCTAATTCCTCCTTGGTTCCTTCATCAAGCATGAAATCAACATTGCCTTCAATTCCTTTGATGGTGCCGCCTGCTACCTCAGTTGGTCTCTCATGTCCAAGGTAGCGTCATTAATAGTAACAAGTTTCATTTTCATATTTTTTAAAGATGAATTAAGGGATTGTTGACAAGATCAACCAAATTGGAATTTAATATAACATTTCTTTTGGCTAGAATCTAAAACCTAATTCTTCTGAACAACACAATAAGAATAACATGTAGAACACAATGAGCACCAAATATCACACACAATAAAGAGGGATAAGAGATTTGGAACAACTGGATTACATAATCCATATGAAAATCAATTCCATCACCAAATTTTTTGATCTAACTTCAAAAGCATGTACAATTAATGCATCTTCACTAATGTAAATGAATCCCTACACATTGAGTATTGATGTGGGTCATACTCACGTATATTCAAAAAGTAGTTTTCAACAAAGATATCACAACTAATTGAATCCCTTTTTAATAAAATGAATATAAATTAGTAAATCAAAACTAATTTAAAAAATGAATATATACTTTAAACATTATAAAGCATAATTAAATTTAGCATAATTAAGACACTTGAAAATACTTGAGATTAATAATTTTTTGGAGTGATGATTTTCTTTCACAATTCAAATGGCAATTTTTACGAATAGATAGTAGAATTCAAGTTCAAACACATAAGAAAAATAAATTTACAAATATTAGAAAAATAAGAGAATGTAGAGCATAAACTTATTACTCTTTTAAATCACACAAATAAAACCCTATTTATATAGATATACAATAAGAAAATGTAAAATTTATCTAATGATTTTTTTTTTTGTACTTCTAAGATTTAAAAACCTTGCTCAGTTTTATAAAATAAATTGGAGTCACTACGAAATACACATCAAACACTCATATATCCACAATATTTTGCAAAAAAAAAAAAGAACTAGAGAGAGAGTTAATAGCAGTTATGTTATTCCTCTATTATTAGTATCCCTCTAAGATCTTGAAACGTTTAAGAATGAGCACATTAAGTATAATACACTTCAACATATAGTGGACGAGAAACTTATTAGATAGTAACTAATATCGAACCAAAAAGTAGTGGCTAAAGGTATGTATGTAGTTCGAGTTAATGTATGATTTGAGGATTGAGCTGGCACCGTCCAACGAATTTCATTACTTATGAAATAAATAAGAGCTGCAAAGTCAATTTTATGGCCGCCCATAGAATGTGAGTTGGTAAAAATTCTGTGACCATGAATGAGTACACAAAAGCAGAAGATATCATTCACACCAAATCAAAACTATTTGACATCAAATCAACTCCAAATACAAATAAATGGAAAAGCCAGTAATAATGGAACCAAAACACGAAATACTGGAAACATGGCTCAAAATATGAGTAGAGCCAAAAGTATATTAATATGGCAGACCATATGCATGTTGCTACCGTGTTAAAAAAATTCTCATGGTTACAATAAATAAGGTGAAGCGAGAAAAATTAAGAGTTGAGAGAGAATTCAGGCGATATATAAGCTGAAACTAAAGAAGAGTAGTACAACGACATTAAAAAAACAGTCACAAGGTCTTAATGTGGACAGAGAAACGTAAAAGATAGAATTTCAAAATTAGTGGCTTGAGCTGACATCGTCCAATCAATTTTGTGACCGCGAATAGAAGGTGAGAAGTTAGAAATTCTGTGACCATAAGTTCGCAAAAGCAGAAGATATCATTGATTTTGAACTATAAACAAATTGGTAATTGACAGGGAAGTCACATTTTGTTCAGTCCGAATAAGGGGGGAAAATGACTGATATACTTCTTTGTTGAAAAATAGTAATGTACGAATTCCTAAAAATATGTAAATATGGATTGTTAGAAAAAGACAATAAGGTAGGGTCTGGTAGAGGGTGAGCTGGTTGTTTCATGACAAAATAAATTTAAGGAAACAAGAAATTTTAGAATCGTCTCCTAAAAACAAAACAAGGAGGACCATTTTTTTAGGAGGAGAGTTTAAGGGGATGGTAAGGGGGGTCCCATGCTGGGGGGCTACTGTGCTTATTTGTATAGGAAATGTGGTCCTAAGTTTAAAATAATTATTGCTGCTGCTAAAATTTAACAATATTCCTAAATTTTTTGGCAACTACAATTTAGGGAGAGGATTTCACACCCAATTAAGCACATGGGGGCACACAAAAAAATTGTTGCTTACAAATTTTAGGGAGTTTTTGTGACACTTGGCATTTCGATTTAAGTTTCCCTATCAATTTTTCCTTCTAATAATTTATTTGGGATTCATGGGACCATATTTCTATTGGTGCTAAAAACTCATATTTTGTTTTTGTAGAAACAACTAAAAATTCTTGGGACCATATTAATGCTAAAATATATATTTTTTCTCTCCATTTCTTATTCAAAAGAAAAACCCTTTCCTTTGCATGTGACCGCATCGTAAATAGGGGGAGTTAAAAGTTACCCCCACCAACTTCTATTTTGTAGAAACATGTTATGCCAAATGCCAATTTATAAATGAGTTGATTCCATTTATAATTTTATTGCAAATTAAATATGACATTTTTAAATATTATCCCTCAAAATTTACATCATACACTCAAAAAACTTCTATACCATGAGACTGCTTTTACAATAAATATTCCTAAAATTACTCTCCACAACAACTAAGAAAATTTAGTAGCTCCTCCTATGGGACCACTTTCTAAAAGTCTCTTCTTTGGGGATTTCCATAGAGTTAATCCTCATCACGATAATTTAGTTAAAGGAGAAACTGATTTATATGTATATTTACTCATCTAATACTATTTGATGTAATCTTATTCTTAAGAAAGGTTAATTCTACCCAATAGTTATGTGAAATGGAATTATCAGTATGAGAATTTTAACTATAATTCATTTTTAAATTATTTTAATAGGGGTTTCTTATAAGGTGATTATCTTTTATGGCTAAAAAAAAAAAAAAGTTTTTTAAACACATTTTTTACTAGCCATTAATCCATCTCACAAATATAACTAAGTCAGTTCACAAGAACTGAGCATGTTAAGGCTACACAATGCAATAGTAAGCTAACAATTAACAATATCAAGAAAGGAATATTCTAAATTCAAAAATGGATTAAAACACAACTCATAACTCCAATATTAATCTCATGAGAGAGAAAACTAAATCATCCAACAAGGAGAAAGTCCAAATACTAGTAAGAACAAAATTACATAAATCAAGTCAAGACCTTATGGGTTGGGAAAAAGAAAGTCAAGAGTGTTGATATCTCCTTCATGTAATGCTATGGGTTACGTGATAGGAATCCAAAATTTACTCCATCCAACTAAAGGGGTCCAAGAAAAGACAAAGCGTACTAATTATGATCGTAGGGGCGAAGCAAAAATGACGTTATCCAATTCTTCCAGGGGGGCTTCAAAGTAATATGGGTTCGATGCCCTTAAAAGAACACAACTATAGTCTTGGTTTTAACCAAGGAGTTTACCACTACCTCCTTATCGGATTTCTTAAAACGTAGTACTAGTTAACCAAAACAAATCCACTTTTCCAAACGCGTACGAAAGAGACACAGAAAGGGCCATTATTCTACCAACAAACCCTATCCTAATCGTCAACTTCTCTACATAATATAAGGGAAGACTAAACCCAAAAGTCGTTAATAATTTTTTTTATATAATTCAGACAATGTCAATAAACATTAAAATAAAAATTGATTTCCCTAACAAGGCCACAAACTGGGACCTTTTTGTAACCAAGTTTGAAGTATACGGTATTCGAGTTTGAAAACAAAGGGATTCGATACACAGAGGGAAAAACACCAACGATGCCCCAGACTCAAAAGACCTTACCACGAGTACAAGCACAAACCAAGAACCAACGCACATAGCTATCAGGAAGGTTACGCAGTGCAGTCAGGCCTAGAAGTTCTATGGACTCCTTGCCAAAGGTATAGAAGATGGAAAATTTTACCCGATCCATGTGGGCTTATCGAGGAAAAGTCTTAGCAAATATCAAACAGATAAATATAACAGCCACCTATGATATTATCACTGAAATCAGCTGTCATCTAACAGGAAACGAGTTCACGAGTCCAGTACCATGGATTCACCTACAATTTTTGTTTCAGTCCAGCTAGTAATAGCTTGCTTGAGACCCTTAATAAAAATTGTAGAGATTTCATTCAGTTAAACTTACAATGTTTCCCCTTGCTTTAATCAAACAAGAGTTTACATCAAGAAATAGGTATAGTAATTCTCTCAACACGTGGAGGCCAAAATAGATGCCAGGTTATCCCTCATCTAGACTAGGTACAACAGTCAACCATGTACAGTTCTAAAACAAACCCCAAATGCCATTTTCTAATCAAACATAAAGTAAGGAATGCCCACAGGCTTAAACAAGTTTTCAGAACACAACGTCACTATTAATGTACCTTTTAGCAAAACAGGAGAGCCCTAAACAGGAAATGCGTATTTATTCAACCAAAAGAGGTATGTAGGCTTAACCTTCTATTTAGTAACCTTCAATTATAATAACCATCACAGAATTATTTTTTAAGAAAGTCATATAAGCAAACAAAACTCAATAATGTTTCCTTCCCTACGAACTAGACTACATCACTCAATATTGCAGTAACCCATTTAGACAAATATGAAAAAGAGTAAGCTATAAGAGAGGAAGGAACATTCCAAGCAAAATCAGCGAAATTGGAATGAGATTTAAAGGAACAACCACACAATCAGGCAGTGATATAAACAACCACGAAAACATCTAGTCTAGGCGCCATTCAAGAGGAAAGAAAATTCATTTCAAGATACTGAAAGAAGGTAGAAAACTATTACAGGGAGTAGATTTAACATGCCTGGTTTAAAACGCCATCTCCATGCATATGATTGTTTCAATGCCGTTGCTTGCCTTTAACCCAAAGTGCTTTGCGAGCTCGAGCTAGCGCCACAACCACGCAGTGAAAAACAGCTACAAACCAACCCCATGATTTGAAGCTCGGACACGAGACAAATTGATTACACCACGCTCCTGGCTCGGGTAGGCATCTACCGTGATGATACACAACCTTTTCCTTCATCAGATTTGGGGACAGCATCAAAATTTCGGTGCAAACATTGCAGCTGTAGCTTGTAAGGTGTGATAATTTCAACAGCACCCTTTATGCCTGCCAACATATTGACTCGTAGAAGATGCTCATATAGTTGCAAGGCAAATTGTGCTTCATGAATATTCTGATATGAAGCAGATCGGCCTTAAAAGATTGCAAAGTTGAACCCTGCCTACAGGAAAACAAACAACTAGCAAACCCTAAACCTGTGAAGGACCGTTGTCTCAAAGGTAGAGTGCTCAGCAATGCTGATGGAGGTCCTTGATTTGAGTCCTAGCCGATCCATGCCTTACAACATTATCATTAGCAAAATTCTAAGCAAAGTGATCTCCCTGAAATGAGGTAACAAGATGGAACAATTGTCCTTAGTTCTCTGCACATCCTTCAGGCTCCTACAGGCTAGAAGTAGTCCCACTGCTAACTGAGTTACCATTTCTCTTGATCAAGCAAACCATCATGGGTTCTTTCCTTGGGCTGATATAGTACAGATCCACGCCTATGAGATTCTCTCCCATGAGTTACATCGTAAAACAAGTAAGGAAGCAATAGAGAATCTCATTAATAAATTTCATCCGGTCTGTTGGTAACACCCTCACTGTCCAAGGTCAATTTGGAGGAACAACTCAGTACAGATCTGGATCTGAAAGAAAATATCCTGCTACCTTCATCTCCCAAGACATTTCTCCAACATTGCATAGATCTCCTGTGCCATGGGTGTGATCTGTCTCCTTGAAGGAGAGTCCCAAATTCGAGGGTGTAAACGATGCTGAACAAATATCAACAAGGTTGGACCGCCTGCTTGTTGGAGTGCTCAACTCGGCTTCTACTAATGCAACAAGCCTGCTGCCTAGCTAATAATTGTTACAGGCAGTTGCTGTGGATCTCGAACAAGAACACACCATATAGCACCCAAAGGACGCGGAGGTAACACGCCTACCTCCCTGTCTTGTAGCTTCATCTGTAACCGCCATATCAAACCCATGGCCAGAACAACAAGGAACAGTGGTGAACACGATCTCAGCCTCATTGCAAAACTTGCCTTAAGGTTTGATCGGGCTTCTTCTATGCGAGATCTGCCACCTGGACAGAGGCGACTTCCCAAAAAGAAAAGGGCAAGACAGCCCAATCTATAACTTTATCTCGTTCTCCTACTATAGCTACGAGATTTTGCAACAGCCGATCATGGCTGTGGTCGCATGCAATGTCCAGAACAGAATGGACAGAACGCCTAAAATGGTCAATCCCGCCAACACGTTGCCCTTGCAACACTTTCACTGTCACTTCGTCGATTGAGAATGTAACCAGAAGGGGAAAGACCCGAGTTTGAGGATGCAGTCGAACTGAACAGACAACAACATAGCGGACAACCTGCACGTTGGAAGTGCTCGAGACAGCTTCTGCAACAGCAGCAAGATTTTGCAACAACTGAACATGACTGTATGAATTCATCTGTTACAGCATTTGATGGGGCACAAACAAGCATTCGTGGTTAAGGCAGAAAACAACAGGTAGACCAAAACAAGGGGTGGGGACAGAGACTGCAAATCCTTTTTGCAAAAGCAAATAGCGATGTGACCTGGAGCTGTTCGGCACGCAAGAGGGGGAAATTTTAATGTTTTTCTGGCAGGTGTTGGTTGAGCCACCCACCCCCAACTATGATTTCCACCTAAATTCTTTTATGAGCCTCCATGAACATTAAAGCAGTTGTTGGGTCAGAGTGAACCACCTAATGAGAACAGTTCAAAGTTCAAATCTACCAAATCAAATAAGTGCGAGTTGATTGATAGAGCTTTGAGATTTTTGTCATCTTGGGAATAACCATAGAAAACAGGGCATTACATGGGAAATCATAAATATGGAAAATATGTATCATATCTAATGCATGCCATTAAAAAAAAAATGAAAGGAAATATAAGTACTTCATTGTAGGAATGAAATCCCATGTTGAATTGTTATCCATAAAACTAAGTTGACAAAGTTTGATTATGTAAACTTCTTTAACATTGACTAAAAAACTTTGCCTAATGATTGATAAAAATTTTAGTATCACATGTCATTGTTTCATGCCACACTTCACGTCATTAAAACAGGGCATTACACACACACATCCAACAATTTAAACCTTATCTTATATGTTTATAATGATTATGACAAATTCAAGAGTACCTTAAGCCATAAAATACAAGACACGCCAATCCACGGCATTATAACACAAAAAAAAAGACTAACATTAATATCCCAAATTATTGGATAGGTTCAAACCTAAATGTTAAATAAGAATGACTTGAATCATAACTTACCCACAAATGTGTGGTCGAAAGCATACATGATAACTGGTTTAATGTCGTTTGATATGGTTGAGACCATTCCAATATAAAATAATTGTGCGAAAGGAGATTTTAAAGTAAAATCCTAAGCTTAATAAGTTTATAACCACGTTTCATTAATAAGGGAGCTAATTTCTGAAATAGTATCCATGTTTAATAGTATGACTACTAATGGATTTACTAATATAGGTTTTCGTTAATAACAATATACTATTGTTGCTTCCAGTATATTAGTAAGAAATAAACTGTACCACAGCCATTATCATCTGTGACAGACCCACCCCTTTATGATACTGTTGCCACTGACTGCTCTGGATTAGTTCTCTTCACAAAGTCTTCCTCAATGCCTTGTACGTGAAGACAAGAAGCTCATCTTCTTTTTCATAGCTACCAATATCTAGGAGAGGGATGCAATGGCGCGCTCCAAGGGTACAGGGATAAAATTTGTTTCACGAACATCATCAGGAAAGAAATCCTCTTTTTCAAACAAGGAAGTAGTTCAGAAAACACTGACTTGGAAACCACAAGTTTAATTCCTTTCCACATCAATTTAAGTGAGTCCGCAAAGAAGTGAGCTTCCAGCGGTAAAACGTGGCCATGCTAAAACCTTTTTGTAGCTGCTCTTACCAAGCATTGTATCTCTCAATACTGAACAGACAGCAATTCAACCGGACTGTTGTAAATGCCACCCCCGTCTTCTATCGATTTGATAAAAATCTCTTAAAGGCAGAACCCAAGCACGAAGGTGCATTCGATACTGAACAGATTACAACATAGTTGGACAACCAACTTGCTTAGGCGCCCAAGGAAATTAGTTAACGGAGCAACGAACCTCGCCCGTAGCTCCTGCTTCACCCTCCCCAGCAACACGCGCGGCCAGGGCCAAGAAACCACGAACTAGCGGCCGTTCCATTGATCTATGGCTTCCACTGCAAGCACCTCGCCCCTTTCACGTGGTCTGAGCGGATGAAAGCAGCGTTTCCACCTGCTACACTCGCCTGTAGTTCCATCTATCAACTACCGCATTAACTTTCCTTCTTTCACGCGGCTCAGGACAGCCCATGTACATCAGGTCGACCTTGTGATATTGGATTTGCAAATCAAGTGCAATTAATTCGGTTGAGCGACCTACCAACCAAAGGATTAAAGCGCCATTTGAAATGTTTCCCTCTTTTGAATTCTTATTCCTATCAAATTGTAAATGTAGGTATAGGCGGTTAGACTTATTGAGTATGATTTTTGATAATATACCTATATATATATATATATATATCACTTAAATAAAAAAAAAAGTATCTAATTCTTTGTTGAGAAATATCTAAGAAACTAAACCACTTAGGATATGGTCAAATAAGGTTTCACTATCCCTACTGATAATGGATCTTTTATTAGAAGTGTACTTATTAGGATAACACATAATAATAACATGTTTAAAAAGAAATTTTGCACGACTAACTTCCTTAGGTCATTGGTTCATATATTTGTTATTGTGTCTAGACGTTGCTACCATCCCAATCATGTTGCACAACACCCTTACCCCAACATCTTTTGTTCTCTATAGAATTAAGATTCCCTAATGTGATTAAGTATGTCGATAAAAATTCAGAGGGTATGGAGTCTTGGGATGAGCCTTCTTGGTACGAAAATAGTTACCATACACATGATGGTATCATCATCGTGTGCAAATTTGAGAATGGAAACAATAGGGTCTTAAGATGGACTGGATATATTTAAAGAGGGATTTATTTGACATCTAACTGTTATATCATGGGACGAATGCATCAAATATTGAAGTAAATCTCTAGCGAATGGAATTGCGACGATCATGTAGTTCTTGTGTTGTGATCGAAATACAAAATAAAAGATTGAAGCTTAGCAGTTCCCAAGATCAAGCAGGCCACAAAACTTGCGATTAAAATAAACCAAACAAGGACCACTAACTTGCTTACTCTTTCAAAAAAAAATTTGTCACATTTTCGGGACGTTTGTTTGTTCGCGGCGTCATCGTCGTCGTTGTCGTGAGTGTGGCGTTGGCTATTTCGCGGCGTTACAAACTCACTAAGGTATCATGACTTGTATAAGCATTATCAATATTATGGAATTAGTTTAATATTTTTCTTCATTACACACAATAGAGATAGTTTATTTGAATGTATTATGCACATAGGAGTTTCTCGTGACAGGTAGAATCTAGTATAGATGATTAGTAGGTGTGAGGTGCTAAAAAATAATTCCATTGATAACTTTAGCTATAATATTTCTATTATGTAGCTAGTTGATAAAAATGTTTGATATATTTGAAAATTTAATTGTTAAAAATTTTGAGCTAATTTTAAAGTTTGAGTTTTTAGATGATTGAACGGTGTAACAACAAAATGCTTATGATAAGATTGATGTGCTAGGAGAGGTCTCCCTCTAAGGTAGGTCATCATAGAAGGAGGATGGTTGTTGAAGAAGGTCGTTCATAGATCTTGAAACCCTAGCCTTCTAAGATATTGAATTGTGAAGGTGGTACAACATGTGGACAAAATTCAGTCTCTCCCATTGCAATAGATCTCAGGACCTTCATGGATATGGACGATGATTTTGAGGTTGATGATGAAGGTCTCACTAAGTCAAATATAGAAAGTAAATGAAGATACAATATTTGAGTATGAACAAGGTTGTAGTAACGAGGATATCTTGCGGGATGAGAGTAGTGACGATCGTGGATTGGAGTCTAGTTTTTTAAAGTTGTAAGGCTTATCAAACAAGCATCCAGAGGTGGTCGTTGATGAAGAAGGGTTATGTAGGTGTAACAAGTTAATTGACCCGAGTTAAACGATAAAATTTTATGACCGGTCCTGAGTCTCGATACATTTTCATTTTCCACCAACTCCTCATTGACTATTAGTAAGGCAGAGGTCCCATGGAGGGGGCTGCTGCTCCTATTTTCATTCAGTAGGTGGTCCCATGAGAAATAAAATTGAGAGAAAGAGGAAATTTTAGAATCTTTTCCTAAAAATAAGGAGCACCACTTTGGTCCCATGAGGAGAATAAAATTGAGGGAAAGAGTGAAATTTTAGAATCTTTTCCTAAAAATAAGGAGCACCCATTTCTATTTTTTAGGATCAGGATTATGTTTAATGGGGGCGGTGATAAATGAGGGGGGCTAAAAGTTTCCCCCACCCATTTCTATTTTTTAGGATCATATTATGCCAAATGTCAATTTATAAATGAGCAGATTTGATTTTGAATTTTATTGCAAATTTAAATATAATATTTTAAAATATTTTCCCTAAAAAATTGCAGCATACTCTAAAAAACTTTAATACCATGGGACCGCATTTACTATAAATACTCCTAAAATTACTCTCCACACTAGCTAAGAAAATTTAGGAGCCCCCCTCCCATGGGACCACTTCCTAAGACATAAGAGTTCTATATATTGAATACACCGAGTTTAATATTGAGTAAAGGAGTTCTCTGGAGTCTGGACATTAAAGTGTTGAAGGGCGTGATAATGGCAGAGCCAATTATTGTGTATATGCTCAAATCCCTGCTCGTATACTCTGCTTTTTGTTCTATGTGGTTGATACGTGTAGAAGGATGTCATCCGCATGAATTGAAAGCACTTTTGCATTTCAAGGCCAGCTCGAATGACTCTGCTGGAGAGCTCAACTCATGGGAGGGAGAGAACTGTTGTACGTGGAGAGGCGTGGGCTGTGATAAAATGGAACTCGGGGGCCATGTTACTGAGCTGGACCTCGGAGGCTTTGGGCTTTCAAACGTAAGTAATCGCTTTGATTCATCCTTGTTTCAATTGACACATCTGAAACATTTGGATTTGAGTGATAACTTATTTTGGTTCGTTCCATTGCCGGCCGGTTTGGGATCTTTAACAAACTTGACATATCTAAGTGTAGCCGGAACGTGGTTTGCGGGATCAGTTCCAGCTGCGCTTGGAAATTTGACTTCCTTGCGCTATTTAGATCTGTCTGCTTGCACTGACGGATATTGTCTTATCAGTCCCAATTTGCAGTGGTTGTCTGGCCTGTCATCACTAGAATATCTTCAATTGAATGGTGTAAATTTATCCAGTCCACATACCAATGATATAGGTTGGGGAAGTATAATCGGTGGTCTTTCAAAGCTTAAGCATATAGGGCTGTCTGGATGTGATGTGAGAGGAACCACCATCCCCATTCCTTTGTTCAATCTTTCCTCCCTGGATTTTCTGGACCTGAGCAAAAATGGGATTTGGGGATCAATACCTAGTTGGATCGGAAATATGAGTAGATTAACTTCACTTGACCTGAGTGGTAATTTCTTGAATGGCTCCATACTTCTAGTTTACCACAGCTAAGCTTGCTCGAGTACATTGACCTCTCTGAAAATGGCTTTGTAGGGACTATTCCCTCAATTGGAAATCTCACTAGGCTTGAATATTTAGATATTTCATGGAACATGTTGTCTGGTGAAATACCTCCTTTGCGGCATATCATGGGGAGCATTTCTTATCTAAACCTTGCAAACAACCAAATAGAAGGTCCGATTCCACCTATATTGGGCTCTCTCTTGAGTCTTACTCGCATAGATCTTGGCTCAAACAAGCTTAGTGGCCCGATTCCCGCCTCGATTGGTAATCTGCATGGTCTTAAAAGCTTATTGTTATTTGACAATCAATTGAGTGGAAGTCTTCCCCAGTCAATTGGTCAATTGTCTTTCCTAAGAGAATTTGATGTTAGTATTAACCGATTGAATGGAAGTCTTCCTCCCTCACTTACCTCACCAACTTCTTTGAGGGTTTTAGACTTATCAGAAAACAAACTGTTGGGAGAATTTTCTGAAGGTCTTTTCTTTCAGAATACCAAAAGCTGGAAATTTTTATTTTGTCGGACAGTGGATTGAGCATCAATCTTAGCTCATCTTGGATTCCAAAATTTCAACTGCAGCAGTTGTTTTTGAGAGGATGCAATGCTACAGGCCAGATTCCAGAATGGATTTCAACTCAATATGTACTTCAGCATTTGGACTTATCAGAAAACAAACTTCAGGGAGAAATTCCTTCTTGGGTGTGGAAGTTTTCGTCAGAGTTGAAGAGCCTTGATCTGTCCGATAATAACTTTGAAGGTCCTTTCTCCCCCCCGTTGGTGGAAATAATTTTGCTGGATGTGTCTAGGAATGAATTGAGTGGACATTTAGAGGCTGATATAGATGAGCGCTTGGGAGCTGTACAGATATTTTTACTTGCAGGCAACAGATTCGAAGGAAAATTCCCACTTTCGTTAGGAAATATAAGCCTTCTATATGTTCTGGATATGTCAGGAAATCGGTTCTCAGGCAACCTCCCCTCAACAATGGGTGCTTTACTGTATCTTGGTGTGCTGCGCTTGCAAAATAATAATTTAGATGGAGAGATACCCGCTAGTCTAGGTGACATATCAGGGATGTACATCTTTAATATCGGCAACAATCATTTCAGTGGTGAGATTCCTAAGGAGGTTGGTATGCTGACAGGACTCGAGTCATTCCGCATGGGAAGGAACAAGTTGCAAGGACATCTTCCAGCTACTCTAAGAAATTTATCCGACTTAAGGGTGCTTGATATTGGAGAAAACAATTTCACAGGGGAAATCCCAGATTGGATCGCTGATTTCTCGCACCTGCAGATTCTTGTGATGAAATCCAACAAGCTTGGTGGAAAACTTCTTCCCCAGATCGGCCAAATGCCCGAGCTTCAAATTTTAGACCTTTCATCAAATCTTTTTTCTGGTGTGATCACAGATTCATATTTCAATCTCAAAGCCATGGGCCAGATACAGGAAAACAGCTTCAAGCTTGGAGATAATAGTTCTGATTTATCATTTGGCGAATATTTTGTGGATGGTTTGAGACTATCTAACTGTAGAAAATCTGCAGTCTTATACAACAAACAACATAAAAGAAATAAACAGAATACTTAAATAACTTGCATAAACAGATGAATATTCGAACCAGCACTGCTGTGCATAATCTCCATTAATAAAAGCTTCATCATATTTAGAGCTTCAGCTCTTTACAATCAAGCTGTGCGTGCAGCTGTGTGCTTTCAATGCACATCCTTCCTTGCTTGTGCAGATTTCACACCTTTGTGTGTGCATTCAAAGCAATTACAATTGCTGTTATTTAAATAGAATAACTCACCCACTAACAGCTCTTCAACTGAGCATTCTAAATCTAAACTCATGCTTTAAAATAGTTGCATACTATGCATGAATTAAAACAGATTTATTTGAATTAAATCTAATGATAAAAATAAGATAAAGCTAACTTAACTAAAGCAAACTATAACAAGACTAAAGCTAAAATTAGCTTTCCCAAAAAGCTGCGGTTGGAATTAAATATGCAACACATGCATATTTCCAACACTAACAAAGGAGCAGATAGGGCTTATACCTATGTACACTCTACATTGACATGCATTGATTCATCAAATAACAAATTGAGTGGCCGTCTTCCGCCTGCGATAGGAGATTTAAAAGGCTTGATGATTCTCAAACTCTCCATGAATTCTCTGAGTGGGCAAATACCAGCTAGTGTGGGAAATTTAGAACGGTTGGAATCGCTGGACCTTTCTCGCAATAATTTTTCAGCGAAAATTTCATCACAGCTTGCCCTTCTCAATTATTTGGCATTTCTAAATTTGTCTTCCAACAATCTGTCAGGAAGGATACCATGGGAAGGTCATATGACTACATTTGATAACTCATCATATTTAGGAAATCCAAATTTGTGGGGATGTCCTCTTGAAAGCTTGAAGTGTTCTCGCCCTCATAGACAAGCATCACCTCCTTCAATATACGCAATGGATGGGGAAGAGGAGACAGATGAATGGTTTCCATGGTATTGGTTGAGTTTTGGATTGTCAGTAGGAATGGGATTTTGTACAGTGGTGATGGTGCTTACATTAAAAGTAGAGTGGAAGATAAAACTCTTTCAACTAATGGACAGAGTTATGGTATGTCTGTTTACCAAGCTTGTCAAGTGCTAAAAGCTAAGATTCAGTAGCTTTTATGGCTGGCCGCGACCATATATGAATAAATCGAGGGAGTCTTCAAACATATTGTACTACCGTTTTAGTTCTAGATTGTAGTATAATATCTATAAGGTTATATCCAGCTTCATATATTCTAAGGAGCTTTGTTTCATAGATTGTAAGGTGCTTTGTCGTCATAGATTTCTGCAAGTGAAATGAAGTAGTGGATAAGGTTATATGTACCTTTTCTTTAGAATTGTTTATTGACAAGTACATGAAAATTGTGTTTTTTAAATGTATTATGTTGTCTCACCTTTGTCAAAAATTAAGTTTTTGATTAGGGGAAAGGGTCTATACTTGTACATGTATTAAATTATGTATATTTGATTTCACTATAGTTTGTTAAAAAAATATTAATAGTTGTTAGTGTTTTAATTAATAGTATTTTAAAGAGTCGATTACAGTGTGAACGGTAGGTGAACGAGTAGGTTGACCAGCATGGAGGTGGATCTGGATTGGTGGGGGTGGTGTTACCGTGGCGAAGGGAGTGCAGGGCTATGCGGTGAATTGGTCCAATGTAGATAGGTCGGGGTCGCTGCAGACAAGGGGGTCCACCTATAAATTTGAATTCAGATTTTGAACTTAATGCTAAAGGTGATATTGTGTCCGGTTCTGCTAAAGCTAGCCAGGATCTAACAGGAAGTTGTTTGAATGATGTATGCCGAGAGGTGGAGGTAAGGGGCACTTTCAGTGACCATTCCAATGTCAGATCATGCGGTCTTGTTGAGCGGTTTGGTTTTATTCCAACATTTCAATACCGTTTAAATGCGGTTGGTGACTCCGTAGTGTGCAGATCAATGGCGGTTGTGTGTTGCCCCTTGTCAAGTCCCATTGGACCGATAATGGATGAACGAAGGATGGATGATGTTAAGGGTGAGCTAGTAGTCACTTTCAATATAGATGGTGGAAGGTTGGGGGAATCTGCAGATCCCATGGGTGGGGGGTATGGGTGGACTACGTCTCACCCCAAAAAGCTTTCCCATTCTGTCCAAGTTACGTGAAGTTGCTCTCGGGAAGCTGATGAAATTTGATCATGATTCGCACAAGGTCAAGCTTTCTTGACCTGGCTATCATTGTTATGTCCTTTGGCTTGCTCTCTCGCCTTTATTGACCTTTCTCTTCTTGTTGATGTTTGTGATTGTTCTCTACTTTTCTCTTTTCAATACTGGTAGAGATAGTGTCTTGTTTCCTTCTTTGTTATATCTTCTCTCTTGTTGTACTGGTGGGATTTTTCGTCCCCTCAAAACCGAATATTTACCTACTCTAAAAAAATATTAAAATTACAATGTGACACATAGGGTATTCAATTATTGTTACACTTCTCAAATGTTTTATATCAATTATCTTTGTACTAAATCAATTCAAAAATCTATTTTCCTTTCTATATTATACACATGAAAAGAAACTTGTTATGTGGCACGATCATATGCTACATAATAATAATTTTATGGAATGAAAAGATATCTTTATATATCTATGTTCCAGTAAAATTAATGTTAATATTTATGAAGTCCTCTCCCCTATACACATTCTTTGAAATTCTCCATGTAATTACACTTACTATGATCTTCATACATTTGTATGGATTTGAATATTGACTACAAATGTATGAGATGGATCTCAAAACCATGGTTATTATTGCACCAAATATTTGCTATTATTTTTATACTAGACAAACATTCTATGCTAATATTTTGGCGATTTGGACCCATATATGAGTGGTAAAAAGTTTGGGCAGATGTTGAGCATGAAAACTTACAAAATTAGTAGATCATATTATGGCCAAAGCATAATACCCTATGCTATTAGGTTTCTTTAAACAGTTTTTTAAATTTTATTATGAAATTAATATTACAAAATATAGAGAAGAAAGATACACTATGTCAATGCACGGGGGGCTCACTTTGTAAAAGTATGGTATAACACATTTGTTCGAAGGGTATTAAATAATACCTTTAGTGTTGCTTTTAAACTCTAGATATTCAATTGATATACTCCCTCCCATTATATTATTTAAATGAAAATACATCCTATTTTTCCCATGTACCTTACCCATTTTTTCATTACAATTTTATTTACGCTTTTTTATTTTTACCCTAATAAATCAAACAAAAAATATATCATGTTTCCCACTTAAGTATTATTATCTTTATACACCTTTTTGTCTAGAAAAAGAGTTTAAAGTTATTCGAGAACTATTACCACTAACCTTAATGTCAATCTTTAATCATTTATCAATAGTTCTTCAAATAATTAAGATGGTGAAATAATATCACTTGTGTCAAAAAACACAGTCAATCCTAGATTTCTACCATCTTAAAATTTCTTGGTTAAGAATATCGTAATTGAGTTTTCCTTATTCAAAAAGACATTATAATTTAACTTTATGACCACACACATTTTATAATTTTAAGATGTTTAGTTTTATAAACTAGGGGTCACATGTTTTAGTTTTATATAAAAATTAACCCTACCTCACCTATGGCCCACCTCTCTACCCTACCCCCAATACCTAAGTGGCCACCGACTTCTATTTTGTAGGAACATGTTATGCCAAACGTCAATTTTTAAATGAGTTGATACACTCAAAAAACTTCTATACCATGAGACTACTTTTACAATAAATTCTCCTAAAATTACTCTCCACAACAACTAAGAAAACTGATTTATATAGAGTTAATCCTCATCATGGTAATTTAGTTGAAAGGATAAACTGATTTATATGTATATTTACTCATCTAATACTATTTGATGTAATCTTATTCTGAAGAATGGTTAAGAAGGGTTATGTCTACCTAATAGTTATGTGAAATAGAATTATCAGTATAAGAATTTTAGCTATGACTCATTTTAAAATTATTTTAATAGGGGTTTCTTATAATGTGATTGTCTTTTGGCCAAGATTATTTTACTAATTTTTATTTGACATAACTATTTTGCAATTACAATGCATTGGGTCATAATCACTTTGTAAGAAAACTTTAATAATTCTATACATTGTTAATATAATTGATTTATGAAAAATAGTTAGATGTGGTAAATAAAGAGAGTTATAATAATTGTGTAGTGATGGAGAAGTTTATTATTAGATACGTAGACATGTGTAAAATAATAAGTTGAGTCTTGCTTTCTTTTCAAAAAAAAAGTTGAGAAATGAAATAAATGCTTTAGTTTTACAAAAATGGTCAATATCACGTAGTAATGTAACCTGAGACACAAAGGTTGGAAGTGTATTTGATGCGTTCTCATTTTTAAGGATTTTAAAATATTTTGAAACATGTAGAAATAATATGCCAACTTCCCTCTACAATGATACATGCAAAGTGGTTTAAAGTTAAGAGATCTTTATATTCCAGGTATTACTTATTAAATAGATTTCAATTCCTCTTGCAGAATTAGATGTTACAATATTATGTGACAATTTTTTTCTACAATAATTGATTATAAAATTCGAACATAACTACAAAAATATTTAATGTCAAACATAGATTATGAATCCATTAATATTAATAATTTTATATTAAATTATTTTTAATTCCTTATTAGTGTTGTTTTAACAATTAAGTGAATTATTAGTTTATTTAAATCATAATTTAAAAAATGAAATACATATATTCAAATTTAATTGTATAAAAGAGTGTTTTAGGAATGTATTTTTAAAATTTCTATTTAAAATTGGATATATTTCATTTTTAATTAAAAAGGCAATGACTGTGACAACCACTCATGTAGCGAGTAACTTTGTCTCTCTTATGGGAAGGCATCCGAGTAATCGTCTGTAAAGCCCACTCCTCATCGACACTAATTAAACTAGGATTTTAACTTCAGTTGATTAGAGACATGGACCTAATTGCTATATCTTAGTTAGCATGTTGTTATGATACGAGAGACATCATGATTACTGTTGTGTCTAATTGTTACTTTGGATTGTATGGTTGCATTGTGGACCTTGATGGACATTAAGGATATGTTGATAATCTAGAATGATTACCTTGTTGTATACTGACATTTAGATTCTTGACGTATTGAGTATATTTAGAGTGTTGGACTTACCATACGGTCGAATTGATTTTGTGAATTGCTAACATATGATGGTATTGGGGATCGGTAATACGCTCTTGAGTGTATCTAGTAGTTGGGAGTTACATTTTTTATTATTATTGGTAAATAGTTTTTTTAGAAGGGACTATACCCTCATACAAAAAAGGCTCAAAAGCCAGATATTATAGTGAAACAACCCAAAAAGAGATCAAGATCAAATGCGAAAAGAAATAATAACAATAGTTAAGCTACTACCCAAAAAAGTACCAAAGCAACATTCAAACCGACATACAACAGCGACTAAATAGCCAGTCCACAATAAAACAACGACACCTCCAAGGTAATTGGGAGAAACAATGTTCTTGCCATTAGATTTTTTCTTTTTGTTTGTCGTCTTCCACTCGTCAGAGACCTCCTTAAAAGGGAGAATAACCTTGAGAGCTTCAATTGGTAGGTATTTGTTATTTTCCACTGTAGGAGGAGGAGGAATATTTTCCTTTTTCGCTTTACCCTTTGATAATGCAATTTTTGTATTCTCAATACTCTCACCAACAGGAATTTCTTTAGTAGGAGTTTCTAGGACTGATTCGACCCCAACATTCGAATCAACATTTGAAACCAAATCAACCTTAGTATAAAAAACCAAATACCCGGGAAGGGAATTTTCCCACCAATTGTTTCTATCAGTATTACGCTTTTCCAGCCCACAATCTAAGGCTGTGTGACCAAGAGCGAAACATCTTCGACACCTGAAGGGAAAAACTTAATAATCAAGTGGTTGCATCCATGTTCGGTTTTGTACTTTAAGTTCAATTTTTGTAGGCAAGTTTTTGGAAGTGTCAAGTTCAACAAGGATCTTGGCAAATGTTGTGTGGGTGTAATCTGTTGTTTGAGAGTCAATGAAAAGAGTAATACCTAAAACATTGCCTATGGAGGTCAAGTAGTCACTGCTCCAGAATTGAATGTGTAGATGAGGTAGTCTGATCCAAACTGGTTTGTAGGCAGATGATTCTGTGAGTGGGTTAAAAGAGGGAAACCAAGGCTTTAAAATGAGGTAGTGTGATTTGCATTAGATATAGATAATTTCATGATTATTGTGGAAAGTGAATTGGATTATTGATGGTTGTAAAATTATTTACTAGAGTAGAATTAAAATGTTAAGTGATTTCAAATGATTAATAGAAATTCATAAAATTGAGGATAATGATTTAGTTACGTTATATGACGATGTTAATTGATAAATACATGAGTTTGTTCTATTGTTTGATGTATGCCGAGGATTGTATGATGGATGTTTAATGTGCATTGATTCCCATGACATATTAATACAACCTTGAGGCCAGAAGGGTAATTTGTTTGTGTTCGTATGGACACTATATCATACACATAAAAAGGGGATAGGGGAAAAACCACAGAAGGATGTCGGGTGTTGTGCGACATGGCCAAATATGACAACTTGTGTATAATGTTATCTTATGTTGTTGCATGCTTTGTTAGGACGTTCCTATAGGAGGTGGGGGGTAACCTCAATTATGTGGCCATGGGTGTTATGTGTTCTATTTTATTTAATTGTTTGATTTTTTTGTGCATATGTTTAATTATTTGGTAAATAATGTTGCTTTATTACCACTTGCTAATGTATCTTAATTAACTAGTTTAGCTTAAATTTAAATTAAGTGGGAAAATATGTCATGTGGGCAATAAATTGGGTAGATAGTCCTTGTTTTGGTAAATGATGTGAATTTAATTAAATGAATTTTGGTTGTGTGTACTCCACCATCCTTCCCAAATTAGAATTTGGCCTTGTTGGCCACTTTTAGAGACTTTCCTTTTCTCTCACATCTCAAACTTTCCTACCAACCCTACTTATGAAGTATGGGACTTATTTTGACCATTTTGATGCATTTTTAAGTGTAAAAAGGGTCAATAATTACACTTGTTACTTACCACATTTAATTTTTTCCTTGATAAGCATGGTGTTGGTGGTCAATTTGATCTCACCTTGTTTTTCCTTGAAATTCTTCAGTTTGCGGGCTTTGTCATATTTTCTATCTCCCCATATTGATGTGTGAAAGCTCTATCCTTCATTTGGTTTCCATGATGAGTCATTTCCTTTGGTCGCGGATCACATTAAGTCCATAATTTGTTTTCCATTCCTATGTCCATGTGAAAATATTTGTAACTTGGGTGTAAATTCAAGTTTTTTCCCTTCCTTCCATTTTTCCACAGTCATGTTTGTTTTCCATGTCAATTTATATCTTAGCATCTGTGGAAATGTGGTCATTTCTGATTGGATGCGGCTCGGTGGATCACATTTGGGCCTTATATAAATTCATTTCCAAATTATTTGTCCTTAAAGAAAGATTCATTTCCAAACGTAAATGGTGAGGTTCCCTGCATTTTACAGTTTGACGGGTATGTTTTCCCTGTCAATTTATATCTCGGCACCTTTAGCTACATGGTCCTTTCTGATTGGACGTGGCTCGGTGGGGAATTTTAAAACTCTAAGGCCCACTTCAACTCAAGTATTGGACACGTGGCAGGCTGATGCTCATTTGAGGATCAGCCTTTGGGTCCCACCTTAGCAGTTACACCAAGGAGACACGTGGAGGTTTCCACTGCCTTGCCTAGACTTAGACATTTTTCATGCATCTAGTACAATGTTTTGAGAACATGGACATGTGGTAGGCCAACGCTTGTTTAGAGTCTCCGCTTTTGGGCGCCATCTCAAAGTTGCGCCAGGGAGACACGTGGAGGCTTCTGCTAGCTCCTATGTATAATGAAAATTTTCAAACAATTTTCTAAGGACTAGGACATGTGGAGGGCCCGTGACTGTTTGGGAACCTGCCCTTGAGTTTTATTTTGAAAAAGTTCCGAAGGGACACGTAGTGAGCCCATGCTCATTTGGGGTCTCTATTTTTGGGCACCATATCAAAAGAGCACCATGGAGACACATGGAGGCTTCTGCTCACTCTTCCCTTTCTTGGAATTTTCAATGGATGAGAAAACTATCTCGGACCCTAGACACATGGTGCCTTCCACTGGTCCCAAAAAATTTTCAACAACTCTGCCGGACTGAGACACATGGTGAGCCCGTGCTTGTTTGGGGTCTCCGCTTTTGGGAACCATATCAAAAGAGCACCATGAAGACACGTGGAGGCTTCTGCTGGCTCCTTTTATACCAAGACTTTTCAAAGACCAAAAGGCATTTTTCTTAGGCCCAGGGCACATGAATTGCCCACGCTTGTTTGGAAACTTTCCTCTATTCTTTTCCTTTGAAGTTGTGCCAAGTAAACATGTGGATGACTCTAATCTAAAGTTAAGAAGGGGCAGAATCAATGGTTGTTGTGCATTGCATCTATTTTTCCACCATTTTTGCTCTGAGACTCCTGAAAATATGAATACGCACTATTTTTATCATTTTTGGTGTAATTCCTTGTCGTTTTTGCCTACAAAGTTCAATTGAATGGATTCAGAGCTTAATTCATGAGTCCAAGGACTGTAGAGACTGATGTTTTGAAGTTAAAGTGGCTTGGGCACTTGCAAAAAAGTTAATTACCAGAGAAGCTGGACACAGAGTAGGGTTGCAGAGGGAAGAGTGGGAAAAGGATGAAGTGATGAAGGTTGTAGGAAAAAATGATGAAAAGGTGTTGCCTCAAGGGTGAAAAGGATTACCTTTTAAATCTAGCTATACAGGGCCACCGGAAAATGATTAAAACAGGTATTTCTCGCATGATAGAATAAGAATGATTAGAAGGACTGTCAAAGAGTTGTGACATGGCATCCTAGTCATTAGTTGAGGGTCTGAGAAATGTGATCAGTTCCTAATTTTTCCACCTAGCATATTTTGAACTTATGAATTTGTTAAATGTCACTTTCTGAGGAAAATTGGTAACAAGCAAAGGTTCCTCGAATATTCTTCTTTTTGAGGGGGAAATTTGGGATGAATGAGCAAATGAAATGTATAAATGCAAGGAGAATACTCTTGCAAAGGGTTAGGGGCTTAATTTTTATGAGAAAATTTGAGAAAGCCAATCTTCCTGAGAGACCAATATTAGAAACCTGTTAATTTCCCATGTTTTAGATTTCAATCATGTTAATTTGGTTACGAGTGTACAGCCATTGAGAAGCTCTGAGACTGTTCAAAGAAACTTTCCCTTGCTGATGAATCTAATCAACTTTGAATTAATCTGTGTCAATCTTGGGCAAATTTGTGTTTGATTTATTTCAGAATGTCTGCATATAGTTTTTCTTGTTCCTATTACAATCTTGTGTTAAAGTCCCTTGGAATCACATATGATCTCATCCCCATGATAGTTTAGTGGCATTTTCAATTTCATTACGAGAAGAGCCTTCATCTTGTAATGAGATAAAGAATTTAAAATCACTTTACTATCATTTGTTGATAAAGATTGTCTATAACCCTTTGAGTATATCTTAGGCGTGAGGAACCAGGGGTCTCTTAATGTTTAATTGTGTCTTTAGCTTGAACCTTCGTGTTGAATTCTTGAATATTGTGTGAAACTATGCAAATCTGGGCCTCCATTGATGCACACCTTCTAGTTGAAGGAATATTTTAGCTACTCTAAAGCATTATGTCATTTAGTTTTCCAAATGTTGTGAAGGTTCTCAAAGATCTGGTAGAATTAACTTTATCCTGTTTAATCTCCCACCAAAATTATTCAAAATAATGAATCCTACCTGAACTACCCCTGTATGCCCTATATGTCCACAAATGTATAAATTCTACTGCCAAAATATGTAGAAGCAATCAGGATTCCATAATGTCTCTAGTAACCTTAGCCCTGTTTAGTAAATATCACCATTCTTTAGAAGTGACAACTTGTGAGAGTTCAATTGTGGTGGATTGATCATATTTTCTCAGGGTCTCCTTTCAAATTTGTGAAAAGAAGGATATATTCATTCTCCTTCACCGAAAGAGGTTACAAAATGGGTCCTCTCACCCTGGTCGAAAGGCACAACCTAAAGCAGTGAGGATAGATCAAATCCTCAGTGAAGTTGCCATCCATTTCTTAGATGCCCGAGTGACAAAGAGTCAAACGAATCCCCTCCCTAGGTACAAAACGAATCATAATATGATCTGTCTATCTCTCAGTGTCCTACTAAATCAGTGATGGTGCTCAGTTTCCAAGGGAGAATCAATTTGGATACCAACACATGGTGTGCAAGTTGGAGTGTCATGTGTGCATGTGATAAGTCTGAAAAGTGTATTTAATTGCTTTGGATTTTGTTGTTTGACTTATGCATTGGAATGGAGGGATGATAAAGTGGCATCCTACATGGAGCCACCTCATCATCCTCACATCCATTTTCTATTTATTGGATGAATTTTATGGATTTTGGATTAGTTGCCTCATTTTTGCTTCTCTTGCATTTTTCACAAATG
Source organism: Taxus chinensis (assembly GCA_019776745.2). Taxonomy (NCBI): domain Eukaryota; kingdom Viridiplantae; phylum Streptophyta; class Pinopsida; order Cupressales; family Taxaceae; genus Taxus; species Taxus chinensis. The sequence goes on from CM034156.1 coordinate 105,332,718, forward strand.
GTCTTGGTTTGCATACTTGGATTTTTCCTATTTGGAGTTGCATATTGGACTGAGCTTGGTTTAAATATTGTAAAGCTTGTTGAGAAATGAACTTGGAATCTTGATGGAAAGGTAGGCTATCTTCTTTTTGTCATTTTGTATTAAAGTATTTTATGTAGACATTTTTCTTATTGCATTATGCATGGGTGTTGTGATTTGGATTGATTGTGGTTGGGTAGCTTTCCTTAAGTTGGGTGTGGGAGATAGATTTATGGGACCATTAGGGAGGGAAAAGGGAGATGTGAGGCATGCATTGTGGAGGGAGTGTGAGTTTGAGTTCCACCTATGGGGAGTGAAAAGGATAATATGGATATATTTTCCATACTTGCAAGTGTTTTTTATTAAAGGAAAATAGTTTTTTGAAAGGGACTATACCCTTGTACAGTAGCGCTTAGACGCCAGATTTGAAAAATTTAGTATTTCAAAAAGAGATCAAAATCAAGATATAACGACAAAGCCCAACAATAGAGAAAAATATGCCAAGAACACTACCAAAAACCAGCAAACTTACAACTAAGAAACAACTGCTCTATAGCAGCATAACAAGCCAACAACCCAGATGCAACAATGATAACACATAACAAGACAATATTCATGCCTTATCTGAGATAATGAGGGGTGCAGATTGAGAGTATCCCTTCTTTTTCCTATCCAATACCTTCCATTCCTCATTTCCTTCTTCCACTTAGATTGGAAGAACAACTTAAATTGATTAAATAGGGATGTGGCCCGCAGCAAGGAGTGTTGAATCTATTGCTGAATTAGCATCCTGAGGAGAGGAAACTTGAGGTTTATTCTCATAATTGTTCTCAGCTTGCGGGAGTTCCATAATCGGGTCAGTATGGGGATTTGTTTTTAGATGTTCAGGAAGAGAGTCCTTCCACCATGTAGTTTTTACCTTGTGTTTGGAATGTTAACAATCCTCTCAAATATGAACAATTTGAAAGCAATGTCGGCATCTAAAAGCAAGACCTCTGTAGTCCAATCTCTGTACCCAGATTCTATCTCTAATTTACAGATTAATTTCTACTGGTAGATCTTGAGAGGTATCAAGATCTACGAGGATTCGAGCATAAGTAGTATGTACCTAAACAAAGGTCTTATCATCAAATTTTACACATGATCCTAGAGAATGACCTATGGAAAAAAAACACGATCTATTCCAGACCTGAAGTGGGAGTCCTGGAAAACAAACCAAAACAGGGTAGGTATCAAAGGAATCTTTTAAGGGATCAAAAAATAGATACCATGGCTTGATCATGAGCCCATGTTCACCACAAACCCAATGTTATTTGAAATTAAAATCCCTATCCTCAAGGGTTTCAAACACAACAATGAAATATGATTTGGCACAAGGATAAAGATGAATCTTACCTTGTACTTTTTCTCTCCATATTTGTGTGATCCAGTCATGTAGCTGACATATTTTAGGCCAAGTTGAGAAAGATTTTCCTCCTCCTTTAACACCTTGTGAAGTAGATCTTCCTCTATCTTTAGTGTCAGTATCATTTGAGAGGGTTTTAGGGGTTTCTCCAAAGTCCTACCTCTAACCTGGGAGGTAACTGTTGACCAAAATAAGCTCACACTTATTTTGAGTTAGCTAACACCATTTTCCCCTTCTGTGATTCAATCTGAATTATTACATATTTTAAGCACTTAAGGCCCCCTAAAAGTGTTTCCATCAAATAGGAAATTTCTTCCACTTTCCAAAGATATAAAGAAGTCCTTCTAACTCTTCATATTTTTCAAGTTACGGGCCGACGGGCTTGGGAAGGATCTTTTTATCAAAAGTGGGCCGGTGGGCCTAGGGAAGATTTTTTGCTAAGTGGAAATCGTGGACCGGCGGGGTGGCTAGAGATATTTTTCCTTTTTTACACTTTTCAAAAAGGGGTACAAGTATAAATGTGGGCCCGCGGGCCTGAGAAGGATGAATTTTCGCCAAGTGGGTTTGCAGGGCCGCGGAGGAAATTTTTTGCAAATATAAGTTCGGGCTGGCGGGTCTGCAGGGGACTTTGAAACTTTCATAGTTTTTGTAAATGGCGTAATTTTCAAGTGTGGGCCCACGAGCCTGCGGGGTCTCATCGGCTGTTGAAAGTCACGGGCTCACGGAAAACTCCACGTGTCTCCTCAGTATAAATCCAAGGATAGAATCCAAAATGGAGATCCCAAACAAGTGTCAAGCTTCCACGTTTCCAAGGCCAAAAAGGGACAAGTCAACAATTGAAAAATCAAAATGGGATAGAGCCAGTGGACAGAACCACACATAACTTTATAAGTGAAACACAAAGCGGGCTCCTAAACAAGCGCCAAGCTTCCACATGTATAGGGTCTGAGAAAGGCATTGGCCCAAATCAGCTAAGTATTGCAGAATCACTGAAAGCTCCACGTGTTTCATTGGAAAAACACCAAGAATGGGTCCAAAGAGTGGGTTTTCAAATGTGTGAAGACTCTCCACATGTCTTGGGACCCACATAAGTCAAATGGATTGAGGCCCGAATCGGCTAAGTATAGAGAGTGAACAAATGGTGCCATGTGCCACATGAGTGCGAATTCAAAGGGCACGACACAAAGTAGAGACTCAAACAAGTGCTGGCCCCCCACATGTCTAGAGCCCGAAAAGGTAAAAGCAGTCATTGAAAATTCTAAATAGAGGTAGGCTAGTGGAAGGAGCCAAGTGTCAACATGACATAACTTGTAAAATAAAATTCGGAGTAGTTTCCTAAATGCGTGCTAAGCCGCCACGTGTCTAGGTTAAGACATATGGCCCTGCTAAGCAAAAGGGACTTAGCTAAAAACCAAAGAAAAAAAACAGACTAGTGAAATGAACCACATGTCTCTCTGACGCACTTTAAAGAGGTGAATCCAAAGGCGGTCCCTAAATATGCGCCAAGCTCGCCACATGTTCAGAGTCCAAAAAGATAAGGTCACCCGTTGAAACCTCCAAAATCCTGGGGAATCCTCCACGTGATTCGTCTACGAAACTTAAAAAGCAAAATCTAGGGGTAGTTTCCAAACAAGCACGAAGCCTCTACATGTCTCGGGTCAGGCACAATGTCTCCACCAATAGGAGAGACTAAGGGAAAATACAAAGGAAACCAAGAAGCCCATGGAAGCCGCTATTAGGAAATAAGGGATAAAATATGTGGAACAATTTCTCACAGAATCGCAATAGTAGAAACTAATATGCAAAAAATATTACAAATCTCAAATAAAATTGCAGAATAAGATAACACAACACAAATAAATAGTATTTAACGTGGTTCACCCAATTTGGGCTACGTCCACTAAGAATCACTTGCTTATATTTTATTACAAGCCACTGCTCTCTCAATACAATATCCAGATCTATTTGGAGCTATGCTAAACAAACTCTACAAAATTCACACCTAAATTCAAAACACATGCAATGTTACCTTATCCCTACCATATGCATAAAACCATATAAGTAGACAACTGTTTAAGCAGTTTTACAAAACCGTGGGTATTAAAACCATGGGCCAAAACCGTCCCATAAACCTATGGGTCAACAAATCCTACCGATATGATAAAAACACGTTTCTCAGTATATCAAGCAAGATTTAAGGCCAAAAAACTATGGAAAGTATACAATACTCTTAGTGTACAGTCTTCAACACTTTCACACATGAAAATAGGCTCCACAACCTAACAACTGCCACGTATCAATCAGACACAATTATAAGAGTGAAAGGACGGGATTGAATCTTCATGATGCATGAGGCTACCACCTGGACCCTGTATGGATAGACCCTTGCATATTGCGAGCCATGTTAAGTGCTCGACCCGAGGATCTTCAGACAACCATATCTTACGATTGGAAGCTCAGATTTGGGTGGGAGAGGATGTTTTGCAAAGCTCTCGGTGCCAGTTTCTCACCCACCACCATCATGATACATTTCACCATTTTCGAGGCTGTTGAGTCTCCTTCCTACCACCATAATGAAGGATAGACCACCTTCTTACAAAGCAATGATCAACACGTGAAGGCATGGACTCTGGCAGCAAATCCTGTCATTGTTGCTGGTGAATTTCAATGCTTCCAGGGGTGGTTGGAGTAGGTGGAATTCAATGCATATCTCAAGGTGGTTGAAGTAGGATTCATATTTTCCCTCTCTTTCTCTCTCATTATTCTATATATTGTAAAGAAAGGGCATATTCAAAGGGTTGGTCATTATTTCCCTCCTGCCCCCTCTCTCTTTCTTCCCTAGGTTAGAATGTGGAGTCTAAGCCTCCTCTCATGGCTCTATAATGGCACTTTCTTGCCACTTTCCAACTGATGATGTACTGTGTGAACTCTAGAGTAATAAAATTTGTTTCATGATGCATCTATCCATCCTTTACTTATTTTATTGTGTCTTCTCACCTCTCATTTTGGTAGGGTATACTGTGCATACTTCAGGAGTTTGATGTAGGTTCTGGGAACTGTGTTTAATGGGTTTTGAAGGGGTGTTCCATGTGAAGTTCATCTCTATTCTATGATGCATCTGTCCATCCTCTCCATTGCTCACCTCTCTCCCTTTTAGGAAGTTGGATTTGTGATCAGCCACTCCCTTTTCTGGTGTATCACCGCTTAGTGTAGGCTTTGTTTTTATGCATCTCTCTCTCCCTGTCTCCTTGGAAGGTTAGATTAGGATTAGATAGTTTTCTTGCACTCGAGTAGGTTGTGGCATGTAGTTTAGGAGGAAGGAACCAACCTTCTCTAGAGGTCCATCTCAAGCCCGCAAGTCCCATAGTCTGAGAGATGGTCTAATGTTGTGCAATCACATCAGATGCCCCAATTCAGACTTAGGAGATTCGGGGGTGTTGTGATTCTACACTAACAATTTTGGCACACCCAGTGAGAGAGGCCTGAAACACCTTACCACTTCATCTTAACAGGTTGGTGTGTTCCTATTAAGATTCAACCTTTTCAGCACATGCAAATCACATCTAGCAACTCCATCTGGTCAATAACCCATATATGAAGTTGCAGACCTTCTCCCATCCATTTTCATCTGTTTTTATTCCATCTCTTTCATCTTCTACCATTCATGAAGTTGTGCAATCATGGCTTCATTCTGTTCATGGAATTCACACCTACAACAGTGCAGTCTACCTCCAATGTATTTCCCAACTCCTCCAGATCAACATTATGATCAGATCCAGAACCATTATGCTTACCCATATGAGTAGGGTCAAAACCCGTTTGGCCATGAAGCTTATCAAGAATAAGGGGACACATATAATTGTGATAGCTACATGGAATATTCCGATCTACTGGAGAAGATTCAAGGGATGGATGCATGCATGGTGTAATCAAGGGCCATATCTCAGATGAAAGCATTCATAATTGGCTATAGGGCACCTTGTCCATGGGCCGACCCTATGCCAAGACATTACAGCCCTTGGGAGAAGATTGAATTCATGGTTGAAGTGTTGCCTCTACTTTCATAGTGGATTGAGGATATTGAGGCATATGAGAAAAGTGTGAGACAAACTTGTCAATGGGTGAGTCAGTCACCATCTCCTTGTCCTTCTTTTTCTCTTTCTCAAGCTTTACCATTTTAGTAGTGTCATGAGTCAAGCCCCTCACTCGCTGCCCCAAGTGTTGATTTCCCTTATCCATTTCCTAATCTTCCATCTCATCCCAATTCTTATGTGTTTTTTCCTTCCAATCATTCATCCCCTCTAAACAAAAAAGAAGTTCCACTCCTCTCTCCACCACAAACAATAGAAAAACTGGTTGAAACCCCATCCACTCCTCCTCTTGCCTTCCCAATCCCATGAGGGGAAGAGATCCCAAAGACCAGTCAAGGAGAACAACAAGAAGAGGAACCCAATAGAGAAGAAATGACATAAAATCTGAAGAGTTGGGTTGCTAGATTTGGGTTTACAAGGATCCCCTTGATGGTTAAGCCAATAGAGGAGGTCAAGGTTGAAGAGCCAGTGGTGACTAAGCCTGAGTTTGCAGCTGAACAAAAGCAAGAACAAGAAGGAGAAGATCAGCAATCTGTTTGCTCTGAATGCAGTGTCTATAATGGAACTTTGTCTGAAGAGGACACTGATCTAATCCAAGCTACACAATCAGTCATCAAGGAAGAAGAACAATCAGCTCCAAGTCCCATTGAAGAGGAGAAGCTGGGAGAGATCAAATCAAAGTTGAGACCACTTAGTGAAGAAAGCATTATTGAATATTTTTCACTTTCATTTGAAGGGCCTGATTTGATCAATGAATCCATCCGGAGGAGAACCATACAGTTCCAGAGGCTCCAAGTGTGAAGAAATCCACACAAGAACCTTCAATTCTTCCTCCCACTTCATCCCCTTCAAGATCTGATGTTGAAGAAGAGTTTGGGATTTCAAACTTCATGTTTGAGATGAGGGAAACCATGGTGAACAAGTTGCAGATAAGAAGAACACCATAGAGGAGGTAGAGCTCACGCAATAGGAAAAAAATGAGGAAAATTGTTTTTCAGAATTGGAAGAGTGCTTTGATGGAGAGGAGCTGTTATCTCTCGAAAGTGCACCTTGTGAGAGATGGATGCAATTTCTCTAGTCTTGCAAAATTGATCTCTCTCTTTCATAGATACAATGGAAAAACCTTAGGTCTATGGGTATACCTAATTTGAGGTGAGTCTCTGGGATTAAAAGGCCGGTTCCTTATTGGTGTATCTTTACTGATTTAGGGTTTAAAAGTAAAAGATGGCTGCAAAGTATTTAAAACTAAGGTGATACACCAAATTTATATGGAGACTTTGATTGAGTATATACACAACTGATTTTGGGAAGGATTTTTTGATGCATGAGCCAACAGTTTACTGCAGAATATTTAAGGGCAAACTCTTGATGATATTGAGGGAAAATCACAATAGTACTAATAAATTAACATGCACAATAAAATTAAGCAGAAAATACTAAATTTTGTAGTAGGGTAAGATGATTGATCATGGAATTTGCATTCACAAGAGTAATATAAACATACACAAGATTGAAAATAATTGGAAAGGTAGAAAATACTTCACACACACAGAAGACAAAAATGGCAAAAATTGCTTCAGTACTCCTATATCCAAAAATTCATCCCTTGTGCTTTGCAAAGGCACACAATATATAGCAAAAATAAAATTCGCCTTCTCTCTAAAAATAGCCTAAGGCTTGTACTCACCCATGCATCTTATTTTTAATCCTTTATTTAATAATAAATGAAGGAAAAAATAGAGCATGCAATTACAAATAGGCATTATTAGCCTTACTTTCATTACAGTCAAACTGAAGTTCACTGTTCTATTTTAAGAAAAGAAGGGTGAATAATTTGCTTAAAATTAAGGTTTCTTGCTAGGCAAGTATCTCTCCACGAACATGCAACTTTGTCTTTTTCTCTATTCTGTCCTGTTGCGAAGGCATGCAAAAATCAATTCTCTACCTATGAGTAAATAAATCTAAATATTTGTAATACTTGCAAAGCAAACATCCAATGTGGGGCCACCTGCCATGTGTACATATTATGATGCTAACATCTCTTTGGCTTCTAAAGGTCACAATAGTGACATACTGCCAATTACCTCTAACTCCTCCCTATGGGGACCACCTCTGCACTTCAAAATGGTTGGCCACCTTTGTGGGCTTAGCAAGAATAAGGGTTGACCATTTTACTTTGCATATATCACTATGGTTCTCACCACCTTTGATAAATACAAACATGTATATATGTGTTGGTCTTGCATATTTGGTAGTGTATTTTATGGTTAGACTTTGAAATTCTTTGTGATGATTATTTGTTTGATGGACACATGGGCTGTCCCCTTCTCCATGGTGACTCACCCCTTGGTAACTTGGCAGTGGAATTTGTAACCTGAGTTGAGTTTGTTGGAAATTTGGTGATGCTCCTGGGCCATCGATCTCTGTACCTTTATTTTGGCGCGGTCAATCCTTGGACTCATGGTTAGGGTTTCTGGTTGTGCATTGATTGTGGTCGGTGGGGGACTAACCGTGGTTATTCGTTTCAAGTTTTGAGCATGATATTTGGCCATTTGATCCTTGTACTTGGCGATTCTGAGCCATTGATTCTTCTAGATGTGGTTAGGGTTTATTGACTCACCTTCTCAAACTCTATGGTTATGTTGATTGGACCCATTTATGACCATTTCATTCGATCCTTCAGCTCGCAGGTGAAGCCTTGGCAAAATTTCTGTAGACCGCCATTGTTGGGGACTTTAACCTCTGATTTGTTTATTCGTTCTGCCTCTGTGAAGGATTTCACGGAATCTGATTTTCTTTTGAAGTGGCCAACATGGTTAATCACTTTGAGCTCTCTATACTCTTTCTGAGTGAGATTTCGAGCTCGGCTTTATGCACAAGATTTTCTATGTTCGTTTCTTCTATTAAGTTCTCTGTGAGATCTTGTGGTTGCCATTGTTGAGCTTTGTGAGATGACTATGCAAAATGTGTTTAAAGTATGGCAAGTTTTTATCTCTAAGTTTTTCACTGGTACTTGATCATTATCACTTCGATTTTAAAACTGATACCTGTTTCCTTTTACTTTTACTGGTGTGATCTCTTGGATGAATTTGGTCATTTGCAAGTTGAAATGATTCTGGGTTTTCTCCTTTTAGCTTTGAGCTCGATGAGATCTCAAGAGTCTTCTCGGCTTTGATTTTGCTAGTGAGTGTTTACTTCTCATTTAATTCAGCAACCTCTTAATGGGTCTATGATTAAAATTATGATCTGTACTTTACTTGTTCGAACTTCGATATTTTGATATGTTGTTGTAATTGATTGTCTTTGTTCGCTAAAACCTTGATGACATTTGTTGAGCTCTTGAGTTTGATGCTGGAGATTATATCTCTATTTCTGAATGTGCTTATGGTATGAATACTCTTTTTTACTTACTATTGATAAGCTTGTATCACCGTGGCTTACCTGGTTATCACTGTTTAGCTTATTCAAACCTCTGCTATCTCTGGATCTAGATTTTTCACTTGTGAGTTCATCTGTATAACTTTGCGGCCTGCATTTTCTTAGTTCTTTGACTTCACTGACCTTAAGATGGTGACTATAGGTATATGTCGATCTTTTTTGAAAAATTAAACCACTGTTTGAGAATTTTCTTTCCTGGAGATGCATTATGTTTTAGTTATGTAGACATATGTGACTGTAATTTGCAAGTAGTATTGGTTACATGCGAGGATTATTCATTTGAAATGTGAATTCTACTAGTAATTTCATGATATTACAGTTGCATACTTCCTTAGTCATCACTTTGTAGTAGCTGCAATTACATTCTTTGATTCTGAAGTTGATTTTGTAACAAAAAAACTGATCTTATTCGAACCGATTGTGGCAGGTTTTGTATCTTGTACGTGGCTTTCTAGAAGTTTGTAAATAATTCTTTATCTGTTGTAAAACCATTTTCAGGCATAAGCCTTGATTCAAATGCTTTTTTGACATACAATAACTTATTTCTTTTACTTAGATACTTCATTTCCTTAATAGTAGTATTTACGACATTGCTGAAAAATTTTAAACTTTGATTTTACATGGCGAAGCCCTGGCAAATTTTTTCCAGAATCATTTCTATAATGCATTTTCCGGGAATAGTAGTATTTACTGATCCAGAGTACAGAAAGTAACACTTTTCTTGCTGAACTGATATAGCAATTGAGGACCAAAAATATGTTAGCTATTTATTTTGATCATGTGATGCTTTTCTGCTTCCTGTATCACTTACTTGATTTGCATAGTTTCTTTAAAGCATGTAGTAATTGAAAACAAAATGATGAAAAGTTGTAAATGTTCATTTTACATGGCGAAGCCCTGCCAAAATTTTCCTAGAATCTTCTCTCTCATCTTGTTTCAGCTGTAATCCCTTCTTTCCATTTAGCTTCATATTCTTGAAATTTGATTCTCCCTCTTCTGCTGAAACTAAAATAAGTTTTCTCTCTTTCATTCTCTCTTTTGCATTGTAACTTCTTCCATTTCAGAACAGTTGTTGGAACTTTAATTTACATTCCTCCTTTTATTGCATGCACTTATGACTTATCTATTTTTCTTTTTGGCTGCAACCTATGCCTGCACACTTAGGAAAATAGTTAGAAAATAATTAGGCTTTTTGGCCTCTCTTATGTCCATGTTTTTTTTCTCTTCTTTCTTTTCCCCTTATTCTTTCTGAGTGAATAAAGCATGCATGTAGTTTGTTCTTCAAGAAGAATACATCTCCTATAAGAATAAGATTCATATGCACGAAGTAGGATAGTGTAGGAATATGGTTTGATCCCTGAGGTTATAACTGACAGTTAACCTCTTTTCTTTTCAGGTATAGGGGCTTCTTCAATAGAGATGAAGAAAAGCCTAGAGTAGAGATGCTTCGATTGAAGAAATAAAAACCCAAGGAAATGATGGGTTCACTCATACTCCTTTGCTTTCTCTTTCATGCATGTTTACCTTTCTTTTCAGTAGTTGTACTTTACTTTTTAGTTACATTCCACAGCTTGTGTGGGAAGCATTTGAAAATTTCTTATGAATAAAACATTGAATTTTGTAAATGAGTTGTATAGTTCTTTCTGCATTCTAGCTTCTCTGTATGGATTGTATAATGAATTAAACAACTCAGTCACATAGTTGAATGTCTTAATCATAAAGGAAAGAACATTGATGAGAACTTGTAACATTCAATAATGAACTTTGATTTCCTGTAATTTGCACTTATCTTTACTATCCCAAAACCAAACACTTCACCTACTGTAAAATTCGATGTCTTCATTAGGAGAACACATCTGTCCTTTGGGATTTTGTGTTATTTTACTAAAGGTATCATGAATTTGTAGACTATGTGATCTGTTACATTTTGTAACAGCGCACGTAACTACAGGTTTCACTTAATCATTAAATAATTCAATAGTAATAATAACATCAGAACCTCCTTAGCTTAGGTATACTTCACCCATGACTTTCATCATAACGATGAAGTTTCGAGTTGTCCATTTTTGCACAAGTGCAAAAATTGTCAACATTTCTGGCGATCCTGTGGGGAAAGCTGCCTGCTAGCTTATAAACCAGTGCCTTGCTCATGTCTATTGGGAATGGAGTCCAAATATGTAACTAAAAATTGCCTTTCCGAAAGGTCCAACCCTTCTTAAAAAAAACTAAAACTGGGAAAGGATCTGGTGAACTAGATCACGTGCACATATGCACTTATTGAATTGAAAAGCAATGCAATGTGCAAAAACTGCACTTATTGAATGGAAATCCTACTCTAACAATCACTATAAGATATTCAATAACAGTGTTTGAGAAACATACCATTCACAGGAATGGGAAGTTCCTCTCCATTCAGCTTCAAAAGATGAAAAGAATTGTGCTCCTTGCTAGCTAAAATAATGTAAGGACCACTCTAGAGTGTATCAAACTTTGAGTTTCTTCCTGGCTTTGCACGATCAACATCCCATTTTAACACAATATCTCCTTCATTGAAGACTCTGAATTTGGATTTCTTGTCAAAGGTCTTCTTCATTTGTTTTTGATTCTTTTCCATATTTAAATGAGCTTGATATTTTAGCTCTTGTAATTCCATTAACTATGCATAACGAACCTGTAATGGTCTATTCTCAAGCAGCTCCATTTGATGTAGAAAATCTAATGCGGATAACGCAACTGAAATAGGAATTCTTGCTTCTTTTCCATACACAAGTTTGTATGGTGAATTGTCAACTGATCTTTTAGGAGTTACCCTGTTAGCCCAAAGTGCTGAATTCAAAATCAAATGCCAAGCTCTTTGATTATCTTTGAGTGTTCTTTTGATGATCGTTAACAAATTTTTGTTAGTACTTTTAGCTAAGCCATTACCTTATGGATAATAATTAGATGATGAGTTTAAATAGATTCCTTGGTTGACATCCCAATCTATTATCTTAGCACCAAGAAATACTAGAGCATTATCTGATATGATAGTTGCGAGAACACCAAATCTGCAAACTATACTTTCATAAAAGGATAGTATTGAAGTTTGATTAGCATCTTTCAATGCTATTGCTTCAGTCCACCATGTAAAATAATCTGTAGCAGTTAAGATCCACTTGTGTCCTTGTGAAGAAGGTGGGTTTATCATGAAAATAAAGTCAAGACTCCACTGCATAAAAGGTTGATCAACTGAAATAGGCTGTAAAGGTAGTGAAGCTAAATGTTCTTTTCCAATAAAGAAAGCACATTTCTTACACTTTTTAATCCATTCAAAGTAGTCTTTGAATATGCTAGGCCAATAGTAACCTGTTTTCATGATTTTTAAGGCTGTAGTATGTGTTGAGAAGTGACCTCCTACAGGTCCTTCATGGAATTATGATAATATTTTATAAATTTTATCATAGTCAACACATCGTAGCAAGATTCCATTTATATCCCTTTTGAACAACACACCATCAACGAAAAGATAAGGAATAGCTTGTAATCTGAAATATCTTCATTTATTCTTATCCATACCTTCTAGATAGGTGCCATGCTATAAGTAATTAACCAAATTAGTCATCCACCTTGATTCTTGGATCTCTCGAGCAAGTTCATGTTGTTTATTTTTTGGTTGGACCATGATATTTGATTGCTAATACGTAATTTCAGCATGTTGTTTTGAATCTTCAAGTTCTGCAGCCTGTTGTTTTTCCATATAAGAAATTAGATGCTCACATAAACCTTTTCCTCAAACCATCTTAGCAACCCAGATATCAGCATCATATTCCATAACCTAAATTGTTATCCAACATGCTCTTTTCTCATTCAATTCTTTATTTAACAAGAAAGATTTCACACTTGGATGTGAATCAAGAACATGAATTTTATTGTTTGAAAGCATGTACTTAAAATTATTTAGTCCTTTGACTACTGAAAGTACTTGTTTTTCAAGAAATGTGTACCTTGTTTCATAATCATGCAAACTCTGTCCGAAGAAAGCAATTGGCTGCTCAATATTCTCATCATTAACCTAAGTTAAAATAGCTGATATTGTTTAAGCTCCTGCAAGTGCATACATCGTAAAATATTTATCAAAATTTGGATTTGTAAGAGTAGGAGCTTGAGAGATAGCTGCTTTTATTGCTTCAAAAGCTTCTCTCCCTTCACTGGTCCAAGAGAACATTTTCTCTTTCTTTAACAAAGTTGACAATGGTTTAACCAATGTTGCAAAATTTGGGACAAATCTTCTAACAAAGTTGATTTTCCCAAGGAAAATCTGTAATGCCTTCTTATGATGAGGCAATGATAGCTGCAAAATAGCTTCGATCCTGAAATTATCAATTGCTAAACCTTGCTTAGAAACAATATGGCCAAGTAGTTTACCTTGATGTACTGAAAAGATAGACTTCTTGGGGTTGAAGGATATCCAAATTGCCTGCATAACTGAAAAGTCTACTTTAAATACATTAGATGTTCTTCAGAATCTTTTGAAAATATAGTAAAATCATCTCAATAAACAAGTATACATTTATTTAATAAGCTACGAAAAGCCATGTCCATTATATGTTGAAACGTTGCACCGACATTTGAAAGACCAAAAGGCATTATTTGTAAGTGTAAGTACCCCACTTAGTGATAAATGTTGTCTTGTATCTATCTTCTTCTCAGACTAAAATCTAATTATATCCACTATAACCATCTAGAAGGGATAGTTTATCTGATCCTGAGATTGTTCTCAAAATCTGATCCATATTCGGTGGTGGGTGATGATATTTTAACGATGCTTTGTTAAGATCTCTGAAATCCACACATAATCTAATTTTTCCATTCTTATTCCTAACAGGAACAAGATTTTCTACCCAACTTGAATGCTTAACTAAAAAATAAGTCCTGATTCAATTAATTTTGATAACTCTTTCCTCATAAGAGGTTCAATTCTAGGATTCACAGGCCTTTGTTTTTACCAGACTAGTTTAGAATTCGGTTGCAATTCAATAGTATGCTGAGCTAAAATGGGGTCAAACCCTTTCAGATCTTGATATCTCCAAGCGAAAACATCTTTAAATTCTTTGCAAAGATCAATAAAAGATTTTTTTTCAGCTAAGGTACATACCTTTCCAAGAAATAAACCTTTTCCTTCATCAATTGAAACTTCTTCGTAGTTATCAACATGCGTTGACATCTTAGTTTTGTCTTTTTTCAACTGATCATCTGTAATGACGATGTCTTCCAACATGACAAGACCTTGAGGAAATTTATTTTTGTTTAGTTGGATGACCTGGTCATCTTATAAATGCTATAATTTATCCTGATTAACTGGACAAAACTCATCTCCTTGCTACAAAAACTTGTAGATTTGATCATCACTTTCAAAAACCTGCCAATTTAAATCATTATCCGGAACTAAGGGCCTAACAACTAACCTTATATGAGGATGGAATTTTCTATTTCCAAACTATTCTAGCACTTCAAAACTAGCCCCAACTACTGCAAGTTTGTTTGCATGCTTGTTTTCAGCTCTAGGAATAGACTGAATGTTAACAACATCAAAATCTTCCATTAAGCCTAAAACACTATGTCTGTAAGACTTCATTAATAGATTTTAACAAACATCAAAATTTCTTACTTGATTAATAACCAATTCAGAGTCACCAAAAATCTATAGTATGCCCAATGGACACGAGCAAGGCACTGGTATATAAGCTAGCAGATAGCTTTCCCCGCAAGATCACAAGAAATGTTGATAGTTTTTGCACTTGTGTAAAAATGGGCAACTGGAGCCTGAGGAGATTACATCATTTTATCCTCCATCATCCAGTTTCTAAGCACATGAGCCTGCTGTTATAAAGGAGAGACTTCAAAAACAACAACCTACACTTCATGACAGCCTTTTGGAACCAAGGTTGGAAGATAGGAATCTTCCATTTTCTTCATAGAAGAAGGAAGGGAAAGAGCACGAGGACCCCATCTCTCTCACAACATTCATCCAAGAAGGTCTGTAAGAAGAATCCACTCTTGGAGTCATATTTCAGATCAATGGGCACATCCAAAGGACCATACTGTGCCCAATCAGGTACTTGGCTTCATTAGAGCTAAGGGAGAAGCCAAAACTAGTCATGCCTACTTCAGGGCATGAGAATGAGCTCCAAAGTACCAAGGATCAACTGCAATTCCTCTTCAATCCAAATGAAGAGCAACTAAAAGAGGCATTTGTCTTGTTTCTAGTTGACACCTTGATGATTTGGGTGGAGGACTCACTTAGAGTCATTTTTTCACTCATACAAGTAGCCATATTCAATGTCGAATCATTTACATGGCTTCCTTTCTTGAGAAAGGGAAGCTAGTTCTCCCTGCCAATTACCATATTTGTTTGAGTCCCTTTTCTCTCTGATTAGTGTAGGAGTAAGAGTAGATTTTTTTTTTTCAGTAGAAGAAGTGTTTGTGCACATTCTACATGTTCCACTTGGAGAATGTATGATTTCCAGTTTTTTACATACTGTGTTGTGGTGTTTTGTTGCTTGTGCACAGGACATTAGAAGCAACAGGGTGAGTTTAGGGTCAGATCCTTTTCCAGTAGTTTCTAGGTGGCTCAGGGATAAGATTTTTAAAGCTCAGATAAGATTTGTGTTTATCAGGCCGAATCCATTCCCAATGGATGCTTCAAGAGAAATGATCATTTCACCTAGCAGGAAGGTGATCCCCATGAGTCACCAAATTGTTGACCAAAATAAGCTCACACTTATTTTGAGTCAACTAACACCATTTTCCCCTTATGTGCTTCAATATGATTTTTTTACATATTTTAAGAACTTAAGGCCCCCTGAAAGAATTTCCATCAGATAGGAAATTTCTTCCCCTTTCCAGATATATAAATATGTCCTTCTAACTCTTCATATTTTTCAAATAATGGGCCGACGGGCCTAGGAACGATTTTTTGCCAAAAGCAGGCCGACAGGCCTAGGAAAGATTTTTTGCTAAGTGGAAATTACAGACCGGTGGGATAGTGGGAGATATTTTTCCTTTTTTACAATTTTCAAAAAGGGGCACAAGTATAAATGTGGGACCGAGAAGGATGAATTTTCGCCAAGCAGGTTTGCGGAGGAAATTTTGCCCAAATGTAAGTTCGAGCTGGTGGGTCTGTGGGGGACTTTGAAACTTTTGCACTTTTTACAAATGGTGCAATTTTCAAGTATGGGTCCATAAGCCCGTAGGGTCTCATTTGCCTTTGAAATTCATGGGGTCGTGGAAAGCTCCACGTGTCCTAAGCCGAAAAGGGACAAAGTCGACAGTTGAAAAATCAAAACGGGACAGAGCCAGTGGATGGAACCACATGTCAACTTGACGTAACTTTAGAAGTGAAACACAGAGTAGGTTCCCAAACAAGTGCTAGGCTTCCATGTGTCTAGGGTACGAGAAAGGCATCAAACTGAATTGGCTAAGTATCGAAAACTCACAGAAATCTCCATGTGTGTCATTAGCGCAACACCAAGGCTGGGTCCAAAGAGCAGGTTCGTAAATGTGCAAAGACTCTCCACTTGTCTTGGATCCAATAAAAGTCAAATGGATCGAGGCCCGAATTAGCTAAGTATAGAGAGCCAACAGACGGTGCCATGTGTCACATCAACATAAATTCAAAGGGCATGACCAAAATCGGCAACTCAAAAAAGTGTTGGCCCCCCACATGTCCACAACCCGAAAAGGTAGAAGCGGTCATTGAAAATTATAAACACAGGTAGGCCAGAGGAAGGAGCTAAGTTTTAGCACGGCAAAAATTCAAAAGTAAATTTCAGAGTGGGTTCCCAAATGCACGCGGAGCCTCCACGTGTCTAGGGTCAGATATATGGCCCCGCAAAGCAAAAGGGACTTAGCCAAAACACAAAGAAACATAACAGGCTAGCAGAAAGAACCACGTGTCTCTCCAGTGCACTTTCAAGAGGTGAATCCAAAGGAAGACCCCAAACATGTGCCAAACTCACCATGTGTTTAGAGTCCAAAAAGGTAAGGTCGACCATTGAAAAGTCCAAAATCCTAGGAAGGCTCCATGTGTCTCATTTGTGCAACTTAAAAAGAAAAATATGGGGGCAGTTTCCAAATAAGCACAAAGCCTCCACGTGTCTCGAGTCACGCACACTATGTCTACCAACAGGAGAGACTCAGGTAGAATGAAAAGAAAACCAAGGAGCCCGTGGAAGCTACCATCTGTCAATCCGATGTAATTTTAAGAGTGAAAGGAAGGGGTTGAATCTTCATGACGTGCAAGGATGCCACATGGACCCTATATGGACAGACCCTTGCATATTACGGGCTACGTTAAGCGCTCAACCCAAGGATCTTTAGAAAGCCATATCTTGCGATTGGAACGTCAAATTTTGGTGAGAGATGATGTTTTGGAAATCTCTCAGTGTTGGTTTCTCACCCACCACCATCATGATCTAGTTCACCATTTTCGAGGCTGTTGAGTCTCCTGCCTACCGCCATAATGAAGGAAAAACCTCCTTCTTTCCCAGCAAGGAACAACATGTGAAGGCGTGGACTTTGGAAGTGAAGCCCATCATTATTTCAGGAAAATTTCAATGCTTCCAGGGGTGGTTGGAGTAGGTGGAATTTAATGCATATCTCAAGGTGGTTGAAGCAGGATTCAGATTTTCCCTCTCTCTTTCTCTCTCATTTTTCTATATATTGTAAAGAAGGGGCATATTCAAAGGGTAGGACATTATTTCCCTCTTGCCCCCTCTCTCTTTCTTCCCTAGGGTAGAATGTGGAGTCTAAGCCTCCTCTCATGGCTCTGTAATGGCACTTTCTTTCCCCTTGCTCACTGATGATGTACCGTGTGAACTTTGGAGCAATAAAATTTGTTTCATGATGCATATGTCCATCCTTTTCTTATTTTATTTGTCTTCTCACCTCTCATTATTGCAGGGTATATTGTGCATACTTCTGGTGTTTGTTGCAGGTTTTGGGAGCTATGTTTAATGGGTTTTGAAGGGGTGTTCCATGTGAGCTTCATCTCTGGTCTTTGATGCATCTGTCCATCCTCTCCATTTCTCACCTCTCTCCCTTTCAACAAGTTGGATTTGTGATCAGCCACTTCCTTTTTTGGTGTATCACCGCTTAGTGTAGGCTTTGTTTTTATGCATCTATCTCTCTCTCCCTGTCTCCTTGGAAGGTTAGATTAGGATTATATAGTTTTCCTGCACTGGAGTAGCTTGTGGTAGGTAGTTTAGGAGGAAGGAACCAGCCTTCTCTGGAGGTCCATCTCAAGCTCGTAAGTCCCACAACATGAGAGATGGTCCAATGTTGTGCAATCACACCAGATGCCTCACTTTAGACTCAGGAAATTCGGGGGTACTGTGATTATGCACTGACAGTTAATTCAATAAAGGAGTTGATTTTGTTCCGAGTTGTGCACATGGTGGCTTTGGGTGGAACTCCTACATCACGTGGGAGAAAAAAAGAGGTGGTGCCCATATACCATTGCTCCTTGTTGGTTAGTTGTTTTCAAGTCTTTGTGCTTGTTGGGAAGTTGTAATATTGTTTGAATGGGTTGTTTAATTGCGTTATTTTGTAAAATTCTTTTTTTGGAAGCCTCTTGTAAGAGTTGTTCCTTGGTTGGGGCTCGGGGTGCCAATAAGGGGATGACTTATCCTCTTATTGGAATATAGGTTGGGCAGAGAGTGTCACCTATACCCTTTTCTTTGCATGGTGATCCAGGCTCTGATGAGTTAAAGGAGTACAAATCGGAACTATGAAGTTGGGAGACGACATTGAATGAAGAATTATCTATTTAAACCTTTGGAAGAACCTCTATGTTGTAAATTTGATTCCATGTTGTTTCCACTTAGAGTGGAAGGCTTCTAGCATTTGCATTTTAAAGGAATGCTTTTATAAATCCCATTTATCAAACTTTTTATTATTATTGTTGAAAATACTTTGAAGTGTTATTGTAATTGACATAAAGTTCTTTTAAATGTAATTTTTTTCTTAGACGTTGTATTGTAAATCGATTTTAAAACATCAATGTTATTGGGTGAAAAGGGGATTGTTGACCCTCTTGCATTTGACAATTTGTTTAAATGGGGAAAGGAATACATGTCATTCAAGTGTGCTTAACCTTTTCTATTCAAATGATGTGCAAGAAGGAATAGAAAGAATTAAATTTACAATTCAAATTCCCCTTTGTAGTAGTAGAAATTGTCCTAAGTAAATGAATAAATCACAAATAATTATACCCTTATAATAGTTATGTAAATGAGTTTGGAAGTGATAAATTGTTTTAATTTGATAAATGCTGAAATTTGTGCACTACTATAATTGTCTAGGTGTATGTAAAATTTTTACCCATACAATTTTACAATTGCAATGTTTATTTTCCCCACTCTATTTGCAATCCCCTAATTTTAATGGGAAACTTAATTAATAAATAAATGTATATTATTATTATTATTATATGATTGATATAGATTAATAATGTACTTTTATTACTTTCAAAATTTAGAATGTCATTATATTAATATTATTATTAGAAATTAATATATTCACACACACACACACACACACACACACGAATATATATATATATACATATATATATATATATATATATACATATATATACATAGATATACATACATATATATATATAATATATATACATATATATACATATATATACATATATATACATATATATATATATATATATATTATATATATATAGATACATACATACTATATATATATATACATACATACATATATATATATATATACATACATACATATATATACATATACATACATATATATATATACATATACATACATACATATATATACATATATACATACATACATATATATATATATATATATATATATATATAATATTAAATCATAAATCAGCTAAGTTGAAACCAAAAGTAATAATAATAAATTAAAAAATAAGATTTTGGTATGGCGCATGGTGGTCGGCCATATGGGCCGCAACCAAACTGATTGTATTTTATTTTAAAACTTTAATAAGGTTGGGGGAGGGGCGTCGACCCCACCCCTAACCCATATATTATATATGGGGTGGGGGTGAGTTTGGCTCCCCTCCCCCAACCCATATATTATATATGGGGTGGGGGTGGGGTCGGCGCCCTTCCCCCCAACATTATTATTCCCCACTATTATAAACTCTTTTAATATTTCAAAACCCTCTCTGTATTAAACCACGACCATTACATTTTTTCAGTCGGCCTGTTATACTATTGCGACCAACATTTTTTTCTTAACGCGACTTTATTATAATATATGTACATACATACATACATACATACATACATACATATAATTTATTTTAATTTAATCCGAAATTCTTGAGTGAGTGTATATATACTCATATACATGTATGTATGTATATATACAAACACACACACAAACATATATAAATACATATAGGTGTATATATATAAATATATTTATTTACACAAAATAAATAGCTAGGGTTCTTGTTTTTACCCAAATGGGTATATACTCATTGTATATGATTTTAACCTTCAAGTAAAATACCGTGTAAAAACAAATAAAGAAGAACGATCAATACCCACAAAGGAAATGGGTAAATTCTTGTCTTAAACACAAAATTTTAAAAAAAGAAGAGGTTCAAACCCTCTCTTATGGCCTCCATGGATTCATCTCCCTTTCCTTCTTTATTAACCTATAAATCAAGCAAGAGAAAATGAGAGAATAGATTTAAGAAATGAATTTAAGAGGTCCCATAAGGATTTATAGGGTTTCATTATCCTAACCTAGATTTAATGGCTCAAATAGATTAGATCCAATGGTGTAGGATGAACCCCATATCACTTAAGTGATAGGGATTTTGGTGGGAATGTTTTAAACTAAAAGTATGGGTAATGTTTTTAATGGGGCCTAATGGGGTTAGTCCTAGATGTGCAACCTTGACCCTTTTATGAAATAAACTACATATTATTGTATATAATTCTAAACTAGAGGATTAATGGTAAAATTATTAGAATAAAGTGTATTTTTAGACTTTAATTACACGCTACACAACACCACATGGGATCCAAATAAATAAACTCAAAATCACGTAGGAAACTTACGTAAACATGAACCCACTCCTACAATAGGATAACATAGGGTACAAATCAATGTCTTACTCAAATGACATAAACTGAGACAATGACCTAATTATAGTAAGAGACATAGGATAGGCATACTCCACGAGATGGACCTTTCATGGTTTACGTATTCATTACATTAAGGTTTGCATTGTATGACATTATAGTTTTCAACAGAATTAAATACATTAGGTTTAAAATTTCCTATTGTTCAAACTTCAACTACTTTATTTTGTAGAGCATTAGTGATTAACAAAGAATGCTCGGGTGATTCCTTTCTCCAATTCCATTATTTATCCATAGCTCATTTGTTAAATAAATTCATTTTAAACAACTATGAGACTCCTAATGTTCAATTCTTATGTTAAAGGTTTGATTCTCAAAATTGTTTAGATGACTATAATTGTCTGAAGAACTCATATCGTGGGACCCTTCGTTCCATTAAAATTAGGCTGCATGTTTTTTATTTAACATTTCACATAATGTTGGTTCCTTTAGAATTCACTCGCTTATCTTATGGAAACAACTTTATATAACATGATATTGTGATTAGGAATGTACGTACATACATGCATATTCTAATATTTGAGTTAAGGATTTGTTTGAGAGAGTCCGTGTTTACTTGGTTTGGAAAAATACTCTCGTTACAAGGAAGTAAAAATCACAACTGGAAGAAAAAGAAAGGTTACTATATCAATAGAAAACGTATCTCGAGTTCAATTTCATGGCATTTTTTTAATACTAACAATACATTATTCTAGTCTTCAAGTTATTACAGCCAACTATGTAGGTTTACTAATTAAGTTTTATCCTTCTTGATTCCCAATCTATTTCTCCAATTAGGAATTCATATTTTCACAATCATATTGTGCATGGAAGGGTACATCACACATGTGCATTCCCCATTATAGATATTTGTCCCTTGAATTTATGTGACTAATTTTACATTTGAAACTACTT
This sequence comes from Taxus chinensis, assembly GCA_019776745.2. Taxonomy (NCBI): domain Eukaryota; kingdom Viridiplantae; phylum Streptophyta; class Pinopsida; order Cupressales; family Taxaceae; genus Taxus; species Taxus chinensis. The sequence goes on from CM034156.1 coordinate 105,354,779, forward strand.
CTGTTTCATCATCTTAAGGATTTACTCCCAATAGCAACAGAGTTAATAACATGTTTCAACCATTAATTCTACTTCCTGAGTAATACTAGGTTTAATATATTCCTAACTACGCCAATGGTTCAACTAAATTTTACAAGTACAACTAGAGTGCAATCTTCCTTAACTCAGAATGCCTTGGCTACAGCTGCAAGTTATTCCATTATCAAGGCTACATTTTATTATTTCATTAGCATCGTTATGTGATCCACATTTTTGCAAACATAAGCATGTTATAATGCATCATATTTTTTTTTCTTTTTTATTTATAAGGTTGTCTTTATTAGTTCGTGGAGCTCTATTTTTATTACATTCATTTTATGATTACATTTAACATTTTAGTTGGTTTTGACATCATTCAATGGCATATGATTTTATCGAAGCTGGCATTTCTTAGTTTAATCTTATATACCCTTTATTTTTTACCAAATACATTTTTGTCGTTACTTTGGTCTTGTATTAACATCATTTTGGAACAAATGTAATTCCTCTAAAACTTACGTAATACTTCGATGATTTAAATTTTACAAGGAGTTTGACCTCAGAAAAGATGAAATGTCGTGATCGCTCTTAGGACACGCCAGTATTAGTGTAGGATTTTAAGAGAGGTGATCCCGAATAATCTTAAGCATTACAAAAGCCTCTTCCCATGAGAAGGGTCTCAAATTATCTTCTCAACATCTCTAGTTTGACATTCTTTTTCCTTGTTATATTCCTTTATAATAATTCTACAAGGTATCCCATGCTTGCTAAGAAGATTATAACATGCTACTATCGTTGGGATAAAATGAATCATTAACATCAATTTGTTATATAAGAGTTTGTCCTTGGCATCAAATGCTTGATATTCTCCTTCAAGAACAATTCATATTGATCTAGTTCTGAGTTCATTGAACAACATCCTGAATGTCCCAAATCTACATATCATGAAGACTTCAAGATAACTTCCCATAGTTCCTCAGACAGATATCTTATGTGTACATCGTGTAATTCACCATTAGCATAGTTACATGGTATCAAATATTTGGAGTCTGTCACCATGAGTTACTATTGTTATTTATTAACAATTGTAATAGCTCAAATAACACGTCTAGCTTTATTACACTTAGGGATGTTGGAATACTACAAGGATTATGACCTCGCAACCAATAAGGGAAATAACACATTTCATTTCTCTTAGACATACACATGTATTAAGTGTATCATTGCAAGAGAGGTATCCCAAATAATCTGAAATATGCATTACAACATCCTCTTAAGCTACGGATCCATATATCCTTTTGCTTCTTTTACAATATTTTGCTTGAGCTACTGCTTTATATTTTTCTCTACATAGTATTCAGTCACATTCTTCATATCTCACAAGAGATGTTACTGCACAGGTACAACCACTTCTATACTAAGACTTGCGAGTTGTTACTTTGGCCATTCCACTAGGGTATTCTCTTTATAGGAAAATTACTACACATAGGGTGGTTCCTTTTATTCAGTGATATTGGTCAGAGCCATATACATATAGCTCTAGACACGTATTCTAAAAGACGTTCACTCATCCCAATATCCATAGGTTTCACAACATATATGTATGACATCATAAAATATCAAGGAAATGGTCTTTATTTATAGATCCTCTATTCTATGTATGTGAAGTAAATACCAATGGGATGAGATCCAAGTATGTTGCGATTAAAATGACCAGTCTCTTATATACCCTGTCACAACGTGAAGACTCAAACCAATGGAAGGAGGAGATACAATAGCTCTATCATAATTGTCATTCAGTCTAGATTCGTTAGTTTTGATCTAGAGGTTGCGGCTTCTACCTCAGAATTGTGGATGTCTAAGGAAATAAACTAAAAAAAATTGTTAACATAACATAAAGATGTAGTTTACATATATCTGCATATCATCAGTCGCACAACATTGACTACAAACTTCGCTATGACTTAATTCAACACCTGATAAAATACAGCCACATGTGGCTATATTCCACAAACTTCAAAATATACTCAAGAATATATCCATGAGGAGGTTCCGAACAGGTCTACTACGTATCATTATATCGTCATCCGTCAGATCCTCACAATGTATTGTATGGATGAATCATCAACTTTACAATGTTGTAACTCCATTAATTACACTCCTTTATCACATCTAGAATTTAACCTTATCCTCTTGTCTCATGGAGTACGTGGATAGTTCAACATTGCAATCAGTTCAAAGGGCTGAGTATGGAAATCCCCTATCAATGGGAAGTGTGAGAGATCCAGGGCATTCATCATTTTGAATACCAATGTGTGGCTTCAGATTAAATAGACACCATTAATTTTGAGAGATTCTAGGGGGAATATAGGGTTCATAAATCTTTCCTCCCAACTCTCCCACCTCCCACTGCTCACATATCAGTTATCTGACTTAGATATTTTGGTGAACTAGAGGGAGAGATCCTAAGGATGAGTTCGAAGAAATTTAAGAGATCTTACTTTTGAAGGTCACAATGTCATAAGGGCGAATTTTCATTAAGAAAATATCAAATTAGCTTGGAGTTTCATTTCAAGGACCAAGAATCATTATTAAACCCAGAGTTCATTTACATTGTGTATAGGATCAATGAAAGTGTGATGAGTTGAATTTCTAGAGAGAAGTGAGAGGGTGCTAGAGAGAAGAGGTCACTATACATTTCAAGAGGGGATTTCATTGTATACAAGAGTAAAATATTGATTTAAAAAGGGAGTTTATACCATAGAATTGCAATGGTCATTTAACGAGGTAAATTACGCCTAGGCATTGGTAGTGCTAACCCGAAACTCAAAAAGGATATTCTAGTTAAGGTTGCAAAAAATTATGGTTGCTTCAAAACTGGACCCCATGAGGCAAGTTTCCCCTTACAACTCATTGGGGGATTCTATCCCCAAACACACTCCCCATCCTATTATTCAATGAAAATTTTTGATGCATTTTCCAATTGGTATTCCTCCATATATAGAGAATTCAGGTCATGGTCTGACAGAAGTTGATCAGACCCCGTCAAGCAGAGCGAAAAAGTATTTTTTCAAGATTGAAACTTTGGGGCTAGTTATCGTGATTGTTATGAATGCAACTTTTCAGATAAACATAACGATCCTTAGTGGGACCCAAAAACCACTTGAATCATAGATTTAGTTTCCAAAAGAATGTTGACATCCTGAAATTAATGTCATGGTGTAGTGATCCTCTTGTTGGAATTTTCATAGGTAGGATCTGTCAGTGGTTCTATCATTGACATCTTTGCTTCGAGCTAAGTGACAAGCATAAGTTTTTCTCTGAAGTCGTGTTTTATTGAAAATAAACATGTCATTATAAGTGGAAGAGAATAAACACTAAGCAGGGTTGGGGAATATGAATTCTTCACTCATTCCTACACATTAAGATACATTCTCAAACAACTCGGTTACGGATCCCTAAAAACTTCCATAGTTTGTATCATCAGGGGTCATATTGTGCAACTTTAGAGTTTTGGTCTTTGTGGTACTTTATAGGTGTTTCGCTCCATGCGCACTAACTTTCAGGCAATTAGATGTCAGTATCTGATGATGGTCTGACTAGCGAAGATAACTCTATTTTTTATTTTTCTTCTAAGGGTGTTGATCTTGTAGGCCACCATCATTTTCCATACATTTGTGTTCCTATTATAGTTACACATGTTGTGTATCCAAACGAAGTAATGTCCTCCTCACTTCATTGGATCCTTTTAGAAGCATACTATTGTATTTGGTCCTCACATAATTAACAGTCTATAGGATTTCCAAATGAAAGAAATGATAGAGATTCAGTGAGGTATTGAATAGCACTAAGAGAAAAAAGGGAAAGTCCATCCACTATCGATTTCGACTCTTAACACTTAGTTAGGAGGCGATAGATCCTTGCTAGATATTAATCGTAGGTTATCTCATATTAGATTAGAGACGTCCAAGAGATCCACATTCACAATCATACCTTTTTGGATTTCATGCAAAAGGAGATGTGTAACACCCCAAAAACACACACACACACGAACAACACAGTGAAAGACAGGATAATTTTTTTTTGAACTTGCTTGACACGTAACATGACGCAACATGTCATCACAAAGGATACAACTAACACTATGAACAGCTTGTTACGGGGATAACCACAAGGTTAGCACGGAAACATTCACACCCAAAAGGACAATACACTTTTTTTTGACATGACAACATAGAGGTCCATCCACATAACACACTAATAGTTAGGGCCATCCACAATGAGATATTCTTGAGGATTATTTATTTTAAAAATACATCTTGCAATTCTTAGTTTACGTTTTCAAGGATGCTCAAGGTATGATTCATATAATTTATCTTACCAAGCTAAGTTTATTCTTTTTACACTGAGTAATCATCTTTAATCTTCTCTATTATGACATTCATTTGCTTAATTCGTTTATTTAGAGAAAGGGATAATTTAATTTCACAAGGCCATCTATTAACACTTACGCTACTAGAACTTGTTCATGCCCATATGAGAACATGGGTTTGCATTCAAAATTCTTAAGAGAAGAAAGACAAAGCACCTTGGAAAAATGTTAGAGGGAGAAGGTTGAGTTGAATTCATCTTTATGACCTCATTAGTTATTAACCCGGTTTTTATTGAAGCTTGAGGATTTATCGAAAATTATTAAATATTTTACTTAGGCTTCACTGGATGATTTTTACAAAAGAAAACAATTTACCTTTCAAGTGGTTGAGAGACAGATTGTGTGGTTTCGAAACCGATTCCTTCTACTTATTAAATCTTATTATCTTATATCAACTAACAATTTGTTTCACCTTAGGATCATTCTAAGAATTCACCATACAAAGGATAATGTTCGCTAGTGTAGCTAGGGATATCAAGTTATAAAATTTTTACTTCACAAAGGATGGTTTCATTTGATCACTCATGGAATTATTTGATTTCAAATAGATCACCTCTACATTTATTTGTTGAATATCAAATTATTATTTTTGTTTAGCTTCTTTAAGGGTTAACTGACCCATTTGACTTTACTTATAATATATTGTCACTCATTCTTAGAAAGATTTAACTTGAAAATTTATTCTCAAGATCAAAGTTTTACAATACTCATATCAATGTAAAGATTGAATACCATTTCTTACAAAGGTAAGTTACCAGTTTACCTACAGAAGGACAACATAACATCTTCACGTAAATTTCAGTATATCCCAAGGCAAGAGGTCTTTTAAATTCCTTTGCAATCACTATTACAAAATTTACCTCACATTGGACATTTTTATAAGGAACCTCATAAATAGCACTGATGAAAACTTTACAATTATTTCCTTTAATCTACTCGCATAATCCATCTACACAAATACTAGCTAGAATCAGTTCGCGAGAACTGAGCATGTTAAGACTACTCATTGCAACAGTAAGCTAACATTTAACAATATCAAGAAAGGAATGTTTTAAATTTCAGAAATGGATTAAAACACAACTCACAACTCCAAGATTAATCACATGAGAGAGAAATCTAAACCATTGAACAAGGAGAAAGTCAAAATACCAGTAAGAACAAAATTACATAAATCAAGGCAAGACCTTATGGGTTAGGAATAAGAAGGTCAAGAGGGTTGATATTTCCTTCATGTGATCCTATGGTTTACGTGATTGGAAACCAATACTCAATCCATCCATCTAAAGGGGTCCAAGAGAAGACAAAACATATTAATTATGATCGTAGGCATGAAACAGAATGACGTTATCCAATTCTCCCAGGGGAAGGTTTCATAGTAATAAGGGTTCGACGCCCTAAAAAGGAAACAACTATAGTTTCAGTTCTAACCAAGGAGTTTACCACCACTTCCTTATAGGATTTCTTAAATGTAGTACCAGTTAACAAAACAAATCCACCCTTCCAAATGCATACAAATGAGACAAAAAAGGGGCCATTATTCTTCCAACAAATCTTATCTTAATCGTCAGCTTCTCTTCATAATGTAAGGGAAGGCTAAATCCGAAAGTCATTAATAATTTTTATATATTTCCGAAAATGCCAAAAAGTATTTTAAAATAAAAATAAAAATTGATTTCCTTAACAAGGCCACAAAATGAGACCTTTTAGTAACCAAGTTCGAAGAATACGATATTAGATTTTGAAAACAAAGGGGATTCGACTACGCAGAGGGTAAAACACCAACGATGCCCCAGACTCAAAGGACCCTACCATGAGTGCAAGCACAAAAAAATAGGAGCCAACACACATAGCCATCAAGAAGGTTATGCAGTGTAGTCAGGCCTAGAAGTTCTATGAGATCCTTGGCCAATGGTAAAGAAGATGGAAATTTTACTCGATCCATGTGGGCTTATCAAGGACATGTCTAGCAATTATCAAACAGATGAACATAATAACCACCTATTATATTATCACTGTAATTAGCTGTCATCTAATAGGAAACAAGTTCACGAGTCCAATACCATGGATTCACCTACAAATTTTGTTTCAGCCCAGCTAGTAATAGCTTGCTCCCGTCCCATAATAAAATTGAAGAGATTTCCTTCAGTTAAACCTACAATGTCTCCGCCTTACTTTAATCAAACAAGCGTTTGAACCGGGGTAGTAGGTAAAGTAATTTTCTCAACACGTAGAGGCCAAAATAGATGTCAGGTTATTCATCCCCTAGAACTAGGTACAATAGTCAACCATGTACAGTTCTAAAACAAGACCCTAATGCCATTTTCTAATTAAACAGAAAGTAAGGAATGCCCACAGGATTAAACAAGTTTTAGAACACAATGTCACTATTAATGTACCTTTTTGCAAAAAAGGAGAGCCCTAAACAGGAAATATGTATTTATTCAACCAAATAGAGATATGTGGGCTTAACCTTCCATTACAGTAAGCCTTCAGTTATAACTAGCCATCACAGAATTCTTTTAAAAGAGATTCATATAAGCAAACGAAACTCTAATAACGTTTCCTTCCCTACGAACTAGATTGCATCACTCAAAATTGCAGTAACCCATTTAGACAAATATGAAATAGAGTAAGTTATAAGGGAGGAAAGAACATTCTAAGCAAAACCAGTGAATTTGGAATCGAGATTCAAAGGAACAACCAACACAATCAGGCAGCAATATAAACAACCACGAAAACATGTTTGTCTAGGCGCTATACAATAGGAAGGAAAATTCATTTTATGATACTGAAAGAAAGTAGAAAACTATTACAAGGAGTAGATTTAACATGCCTGATTATAATTCTTTCAAACAAGCTCTTGTTGCTCGTCTCCCATAAGGCAGCTTGAAAGAATCATGCTTTTCAACATCTAAAAACCAGGGGGCTGTATGGCTGTGGGAAGCATTGTTTTCTCTATGCCCACTGAAGATCCCTGATCCTAGTCTAACGGCCATGACTTGGCAGAAGGATCAGAGATCTCGGGTTTTTGATCCATCATCCGTGAAGATGAACCCTGCTCTAGCTTACAAAACTGCTGCTGTTGTAAGTCATATGCCCCTATTGAGGATGCATGCATTTCTTTTTGCAAATGTTGCTGATGCTCATGATATAGTTGTCTTAGCCTTGACACCTCCTTTTTCAATGCTTCACAGTGTGCATCCTATAGCTATAGACCCCCTTTTCCTTTTGCCCACAAACATAACTATAATCTCCACCAAATCCTCATGCAGCCAGCCAATAATTGGCGTGAGCAGGTCACCACAAGAAAAACCAAGGCATACGTTTAATAAGCAAATGTAGCAGCAAATTTCCAACCACAGAAATTCTCAACTGCCATATTGATTAAAAAAATGTTGCAAACCATGTACCAATACCAAAGAGTAATGCAAAGAATCCACTTGACAGACACAAAGTATCCAACATATAACTTTCCTCTTTGAGCCTGGTTTAAAACGCCATCTCAATATGCATCTGATTGTTTCTGATTTGGACCTCCTAACCTTGGTGCTCTCATATTAGGAGCAGCCCTAGTCTAAGACGAAGCAAAAGAAGATGGCTTTATAACCAAAAAAATTCTCTTGGTACAGACTCCATATCCATAAAATAGTCCCAAGACTTAGCATCCTTAATTAATGCTGACCAGTCACTAGATTGCTTCAATGCAGCTGTTTTGCCCTTAACCCAAAGTGCTCTGCGAGCTAGTGCTAGCACCACATTCATGCGGCGAATGTCAGCTACAAAGAACCCCATGATTTGAAGCTCGGACACAAGACATAATGATTACATCGCTCCTGGCTCTGAAAGGCATCTACCGTAATGATAAATAAACCTTTTCCTTCATCATATTTGAGGACAACATCAAACTCTCGGTGCAACCATTTCGGCTGTAGCTTGTAAGGTGTGATAATTCCAACAGAAACCTTTATGCCTGCCAACTCAGTGACTCGTTGAAGAAGCTCATATAATTGCAAAGCAAAAAGTGCTTCATGAATATTCTGATATGAAACAGATCCACCCCTATGAGATCCTCTTCCATGAGTTACATCGTAGAACAAGCAAGGTCTCAGTAGAGAATCTTTGCAAATAAATTTCATCAGGTCTCCTGGTAACACTCTCACTGTCACATAGTCGATTCTGATAGAAATATCTTGAAGGAGAATCCCGAATTTGAGGATGCATTCTATACTGAACAGATAACAACATAGTTGGACATCCTTCTTGTTGGAAGCGCTTATAAGGCTTCTACCATGCTGCAACATGCCTATTGGCTGGCTATTTAATGTTACAGGCTGTTGCTGTGGATCCCCGACAAGAACACACCTCGCAGCACCCAATGAAAGTGGAGGTAACATGCCCCTCCTCCACAAGGAACCAGTCTCCATCTGCAATCCCACGTGGCCAGCAACAAGGCAAAAGCCCAGATAAAAAAAATAGTTCATGAGACCACACAAATCCTTCACCACACAAACTCATGTGTCCAGGACAGAGTAAGGCACGCAGACCACGAAAGACAGCAGAAGATTTACAAATCAAAAAATAATAAATGAAGGAGGAAGTGCGGCCACCAGCAAGAAAGAGTTTTCAACACGCCGAGCAAGGATGCAGGGGTCTTTAATGCAATGGCAGGTAAAAGACAAACACAAGGAAGATCAAAATAAAAAATCTGATTTGAAAGCTAAGCGGCCAGCAGGGAGGAAGACATACGGTGGGTGGGTAATAAAATTTGTTTCATTAATCCTCACCAAACATATGCCAAACAAGGCACCAAAAGAAATAAAAAAAGAATATGGCAGGAGGCCATACACTCTACCACGCACCCCTCTTGCTAGAAAACAAGGAAACCCTCCACCTCATGCCAACAGAAGGAATATGAACCATAAAGGCAGGTTGGTGGTTGAAGGCACGCTTCCATAATTATGAAATAAGTATGCGTGGATGCCTGAAAAGGATTAGTTTATTTGACATAAAATTATTAATCATAATACTAGCAACCAACCGTTAAACTCGACAGGGCGAAAACACTAACGTTTCAACAGAAATGCAACAACGTTCAACTCTAAGAAGCACGGTTGTCGCAGAAGCAAAGGCGCAATGATGAACGGGGCATTACAGGATAAGTATGAATTCGTGGATTGTATGCTAGTTAGTTATCTTATAAATGGCTACTTAAATCCCTTTTCTAATTATTAACATAAATAAATTTTTGGTTGTGTACCAATTCTTTTTGTATGAGTTTTTCCTATAATTCAATAGGAATTTATGGTTGTAGATGTTAGAAATATATTATTTGTGTTCACATGTTAGTTTTTGTGGTGTGATGACTTTTGATAACTACTCACATTGTTATTACATGTTGTAATAGATGGTTAATATAATTAGGTTGAGATATATTCTTAAGTAGGTTACATTCCATAGTTAGAAGGTAACTACTAATGATATTATTATAAGTGGTTGAAGTTGTTAATTAGACATGTACATGGAAATGGGGGAACATAAGTTGGATAAGAACACATTTGAGAGGAATTTTCAACATAAAACACTCGCATTATGGATCGATTATGTTATAACATGACCGATCCATAGCAAGATCATGTCATGGGTTGCAATTCCAATCCATAATGCACTCACATTATAACACGAGAATATTTTTACTATGTAAAATTATATTTCATTGAAAAAATAATGCAAGTTTAGTATGTGTTCTTTGACTTTAAAACTACCCACCCTTTAGCTTGGATATCCACTTATTGAGTGTACTCCACATTTTCTTGCATTTTTCTAGACAATATTCCAAAACTAATAACTTCAATGGCTATGATTTCAAACGTTATCAACTCTAAATGGGCTAGGTCTTTTGTTACACACATTTTTTTATTCTTTGAGAATTTATTCAACTTATTCCACATCTTTGATGTAAACCTTGTAATTTGTTGCAAATAACGTACTTGTGCACTGAATAAAGTTAGAGGTAACAAGCTGTAATGATTTGGAATAAATCCATCTAGATGTCTACTTTCTAGTTTACTTCTTCATCCCATTTATTATCTTCTTTATGAGGTTCTTGGTGAATGGGCAATATTATTTCATTATATGGACTATTAAATACTTGGGAAAGTACAACATAAAAATATTCTTCATTTCCCTCCTCTGATTTAGACATCTCATATTCAAGATTCTCCTCGAGATTATTTTTTTGAATGATTACAATCAAAATCATAAACCGATATATGTGAGTGACCCATATTAATTAATATTTCTATAAGACACAATCTGTGCTACTTATACCCATTGGAAACATCCTTTTGTTGAGAAAAATCAATGCAAGGTGTTATTTCCTCTTCATTCACGGTCCCTATATTTCATCTACAATATTAGCGTCAGAATGAGAATAAAAATAAAATAATTCCTTTACATTCACTAAGTGAAAGTGTTTTCTAAATAAGAGGACTACAATTCAAACTCTTATCTAAATGAGGAACCATGAGAATACTCAGATCTGGTCGGGGCTAAGAATTATTAGGAAGAATATTTTATAATGGTACAACATTTACTTCATGGGAAATCCAAAAACTTTCCAACGTGGTTGCTTTGTATAGAATGAAGCCAAGTGTTCTTATTAGTAGTTCTTATGAAAGAGGAAATGATGGTGCCTAAACAGTTGACATAAATTCCTACAAGGGTAGACTCTTGTGGTTTATGACTAATGGAAATAATTTTTTGAATTTCTGTAAATATTAGATTAAAATCTCTATGCGGATGATTGGGTTGTCTGTAATCATGACAAACTGAATCAATAAAAAAGTTGGATTAGTGAGTTAGTAATTCTTTTTTAAGAAATGCGTCTTCTTATTCCCTCCACCTATGGATTGAATTAGGATCTAAAAACATAAATCATTCATATTCAAGATCATTCCAAGTGAAAGGAGTCAATCGACATGCCACATCTCATGTTTTACATTTAATCAATATGAGAATTTCTAAAACCCAATACATGATTTATAGTAGATGTGTCACAATTAAATTTAGGAGGAAACTTGAATGAATCCTTAGGGAGATGATGTATGGGGATGTTGATTACAAACCCACCCAGGAAAAATATCGATTGTTCAAATTTAATAGATTTTTAACAGTTTTACAAAGGCCATCAAATGAAAACACATAAGAAAAGGAAGGAAATAATCTCTTTGGTGCTATTTTGATGAACTTTATGATTTACCCCTTCCTCCAACTCTGGTTTATATTTTCGATTCTTGATGGAAGGGATACAAGGAAAAGTTCTTCGAACTAGGTTCATTTCTAATCTATTCACGCTCCTTCTTGTACCAAATTATTATTATTGATGAAAGTTTCATTCTCATGGGTGCAAGAACAACTAATCACTTCAGCTCAATGTGTTTTGACCCATTTTATGAATTAATGTAAATGCACAAGAAAAAAGTTCTAGGTATGTGATCTTATAAATGATCAAATGTTGTAATAAACATGTGTGACTTAAAATATTTTCAAAAGTCTTTAAAAATTAGATTAAAAGTAATCAAGGGGGCCTTTAAACCTCATTAAAGTGTGTTCTAGATCAAAATAGCCAAAGTACTAGATATTTACAACGGTGCGAGTGTATACATAGAATATGTCAAACAAACTAAAAAGAACAAAATATGTGGTAAAAAAGATAATGCAGACTTATCTTGATATCTACCTTCCCTTAATAACAACGTCCAACAATTAATGTAATAAACTAATCAATCACTAAGTATAGATCTTGTACATAATTTTATAAATAATAGTATTAGAGTTTAAGGAAATGTTATGAGTACAATTAATAGCAATACCTCTATATAAAATGAATAAAAAATAACAAAATAATATTTAAAAAAAACAAACAAATCCTACTACAACAATTGTGAAATATCTAAACTAACCAAAATAACTATTACACATCTTAATAACCTCATAAAACAACAAATAATCCTCTTATAACCATCATTAACATACATCTAAAATTGAGAAATAAAAGGCTAAATTAACATGGTTTTAATAAACTTACAATAGCATAGTGAATTTTTCCTCTTAGTGGAGATAGAAAGTTCTTTCCTTCTCTCTCTATATAAATATGTATAGTTTTCTTATCTACTATGATCCTCTCTTTATGTGGTGTACAATCCTCTATTTTTAGGCATGCCACCACGTCACCTGAATAATTTTACCCTAAAGATCATGAGGCATGTTCCCACGTTTGTTAGAACACATTAATAACGTTAGAAGCGTGAAACAAAAAGCTTAAAAAGGTAATATTAATCAAATTTGTTACGTTAGATATGAAATGGAAGATTAACATTTGAAATTAAAAGTAGGCCCATCTAGTTCCCTACCTTACCTTTAGTTTCTATGTTTTATAAGACCTTTGGTAGCTCAATGAATTGATACATATTTCTCCACTAGAGAATTGGGTGTGACCTTACTTGCTCAAGAGATATCTATTTGGATTTAAAGCTTAACCTATCCACTAACAACACATACGCCATTAAATGGAGTTATCCGAGAAGGATTTGAAAATATATCTAGAGAAGGATTTGAAAATATATCTAGTGATTTAAATTAGGGGGGATTAAGCCCTAGGACTAGGTAGTTGCCTAGGGCGCCAATAGTTAGGGGATGTTTAAATTTAAATATTTTTATTATTTTTAGCTATTAATAGAATTTAATATTAAATTTTATCTGAAGTCAATATTAATTAGTTCTTTTATTGATATTTTTATAAAGTAACATAAATTTCAGGCATACACATAAAAATGTATCATAATATTTTTGGAGGTAAACATAAATATGCATATTTTTAAGTTCATACAATCTTTTTGGTATTATTACCAATTATATAATGTAGCTTTAGGTAATTCAGGTGTTTAATTTTTTCTTAGAAAATGGTCGTGTATTTCTTATAATGTCGGTGGTGTAATTAGTAGAGACATCTAAAATTAAAGGAAAGAATTATTTAATTATGTATTCATAATGTTTAAATATTTTATTTATGGAGGAATCAGTAGGCTTAGGCTTAAAAAAATCTGTATTTCAAGAAAACATTTGATACAATGGACAGGCAAATTCAATTAACTACGAAAGAAGTATACAAATTAGTGTTAATGTTCGAGAGCTAAAATTGTTGTTTTTCATTTAAAATCGAATGTAATTACTTCACACTGATATTTTGCAGGCAACATGTAAACCAACAAATAGATAGTTGCCAAGGGTATACAAGATTAACGACTGTTAGAAGATATAAATGCATGAACTTGTCCACTGTACTCTACATTTTTTGGAAATGTAATCACAACCATCGATCCAAGGGAGAGACGACTCAAAAATTTAAGAGAGGTTGCATACTGCGCCTATGATTTACCATCAACGACCCTTAACACTCGAACTATGGTTCTATGAGCTTGATCTGAAATCGTGAGCGTCCGTTTTCCACTGCGATGTGCGTAAAAGTAATAGTACGCATCACTTCAATGTCATTCCTTACAGCACAGTTGCGCAGGAAGGACAACTGCAAACCTTTATTGACTGCAACCCTATTTTACTCTGTAGATGTTACCGACCAATATTAATAAAAATGCACAGTGAAGAGTAGCACGATGGGTTGAGCGGTTGTGATCAGTTTGATGGTCGCCCTCCTCCGTTGATCGGCTTCACTATGTGACCTTGGCCCACTGTATAATGTCTATCTGCATAATTACTCATACAAGCCTCAGAGTGCATAATTACCATTGAATGGCTTCTCCAGGTGACCTTGACCCGCATTATAACGTCTATCGGTGTAATTACTGATACAAGCCTCCGATTTGACGCTTCTAAGAAATATCTAACCCTCACTTGTGATTTCCTCGATTTTTAAAATCTGTTCATTTCACTCAACTATTGTGAATATACATGGTATTAATTTTCCGTATCTAATCCATCTCCTCTTCTTACAAACTTATTATTCAACCGAATGAATATGTTATTTATATTTTGTATTTACCAATTAGAAATCACATCGACACGCTGCAATGTGAATGCCAAAAGGGATCAGGTATAGGAGAGAAGAGTGGAAGGAGGTGAAGGCAATAAATTTCTTAGCATAATTTGATAACGGAGAATGTGAAGTGGAGGCACAAATTGATGGAGCCTTAAAATGAAATAGGAAGCTTGCATACATGAAACATTGTAAATTCCTTTTTAAACCTTCTCACCAAGTGTTGTAAGTTTTTTTTGATCTAGAATTAAAAAAGTTATTATGTTACTTTATTATAAAATAGAAGAAACAATTAAATTTCTTGACAAATAAGAAATGAGAAGGCGTGTGTTGTTGTAGGAGTCCGCAATGGAAAATCCCAATTTGATGTAGTCTTGTTCAAGCAGGAGGGACACAAAATACACTCTCAGTATTGACGTCAATGTTATGTGAGACATAACTATAGTACATGATTTGGCCTACGTAGAAGATACGTGGAAGCATAAGCCCGAGAACCTTGTGTAATGCCCCGTTGGGCATCGGCTTTCATTTCTGCCACCTGCCCTCCACTGCCACCTTGGCCTCCTCCCAACCACCCAACCTGCAAACTTTTTGACCACCGCATTTTTTCTGTCCTTGCGTGAGGGAGATGAGAGTCGGTGGAGTCCTGATTTT
This sequence comes from Taxus chinensis, assembly GCA_019776745.2. NCBI lineage: Eukaryota > Viridiplantae > Streptophyta > Pinopsida > Cupressales > Taxaceae > Taxus > Taxus chinensis. The sequence goes on from CM034156.1 coordinate 105,369,934, forward strand.
CTTCACCAAGATCTCCTTTTGATTCTATTTTTCAATGCGTATGGGCGCAGTAATGGTTCAACATGATGGATATGATCACCCACGCCGACACAAACATCGTCATTGTGGGGGCTGGGTCAGCTGAGGTGAATGTATCAATCTGCTTCATTGAGTCTGAGAAAAAAATACTGATGTGAAGGTCTTTATCATCCTTGGCAAACAAATCTGAACAGCCCCATGCAGCAGTCTGCGACTGTGACAGCTAAGAATGATTGTCCAAGGTAAAACAGTGGCCATTATGTCATCTCGCAATGCCCGTAAGCACACCTTCTTGGAACGAGATCAGGGTCTGTTCTACGATGCAGGCCGACGAGCTTCAAATGTTGTGAATCAAGCATGTCTGCCCTACCTCACGTCAACCATCATCAGCAAGGTCTTTGGCCAGGCCCAACGCTGTAGCTCTTGTAATCGCCGTGGCGGCAAATAGAGGATTTGATTGTAAAGGAGTCTTAGAGTCTCTGAGGTTCCTCACTGAACTGCGCGCTCTGGTGTCGATGAGACCATGAGCTTCAAGCTAGTCGAAGCAGACGTGATGCCTAATGTAATGGAGTCCAGGGTGGTGGTCAGTACCGGTGGCCATGATGGCTGGTTTGGAGAGCCTCAGCAATGGTGTGCAAGAGGCTGAAGCCAGCGTCGGGATGATCGATAGTGTGCTCAGTATGAAGTGCTTGGATATGAATGTTGCCGAGCGCCCCCGTTTATCAGGCTCATCCAGGGAGGTTGTGCATCTGGTCAGTAATCGTTACTGGCATCCTCAAATGCCATACTTTTGCTCCAAAGTGGTAAAAGGGCTGCCTCTGCAGCCTTTAGACATGAAAGCATAAGTAGAAGTGAAGATTGCTTCCCTTCTTAAATCTGTACTTCTGAATCTGATTTTGTAACCCACTGTTTTCACCATAGAGGCAGATCTGTTTTATATCAGAATATTCAAGAAGCAAAAATTGCCTTGCTGTTTCATTTCTTCCATTTCTGCCCTATTGAGCTCCCCATTTAATCCCAATTTACTATCTTGATCGTAGAGATTCCCCTTCCACCATCCACAGGAAACCAACTCACGTCTACTGTTTGCTTCCGAAATGCATTTTTATAAGTCACGACTTAACAGGTTTTAGCATATGATCCTGGTATCACATACTTAGAAGCCACCGAACTCAATGTGTGAGGGACTACTGTATAGTTGATGGAGCATTTTACCCGTCTCATACTACAATACTGGGACGACTTGTTGCTCCCTGAATCTAGAAGGATATTACCCGCTGGGATGCCTTATTATTAAATCCAAAAGAATTGTTCTCACTGGATTGTCTCTTTAGATGGACATAATCTAGTTTCAGTTGTTTTCAGATTTAGGGCATTAGCTTTTTAAGTGGCAATGGATAGACTAGTTGTGGTGCAGGTTTGGCATAGGTCAATAAGTGGCTTGTGGAGTGGATATTAGAATCTGCATGTTCGAGTATTATCCACAGCTTTTGGCCTGGCAATGTTTAGGAGATCGATGAAGGATAGAGGAATCAAAAAGAAACTTGGATGTAGTTGGATTAAAGGTAATAAAATGGTGCATGCTTTTGTGTAGGTGACAGATCACACCCACAGGCATGGGAGATCTATGCAATGTTGGAGAAAATGTCTTGGGAGATGAAGGTAGCAGGATATTTTTCAGATTCAGAACTTGTGTTGAGTGAACGGGAAAGTAAAAGTATTCCTCTGCCACACTGTATCAGGTTTGTCCAAGATTGTTGCAATGCAAATTGTTGTGAGAGAGGCAAAGCGGTTCCATCACTACGAAAAAAAAAAAGGGGAAATGTTCTTGTAGAGATTATTAGTAATGCCTGGTGAAGCAATCTAGTGACTGTTCAGCCTTAATTGAGGATGCTGAGTCTAGGGACTGTTTTATGGATATGGAGTCTGTACCAAGAGATCTTTTTTTTTGAGTGCGTTTAAAGCCATCAAGTTTTGCTCCGTCTCAGCTCCCTCAGGGCTACTTCCTAATATGAGACTGCACCAAGGTTAGTGAGGTCCAAATCGAGAAAACAATCATATGTCTTTACGTGGAACAGATGGTGGAGGTGTATGGATGATAGTGCGACAGGATCTATATCAGTCCCACCCATGGGTGTTGGTTGTTTTTCAAAAATGGGGAAGCTACATAGGATTCTAGGGCTGACATTTGGAGGCGGTTTTGAGGAGGATGTTGGCAAGGACTCAACTTTTAGAATTTTCTGCCCCACCCTGGTCGTGAACTCCAGTTATCACATGTGGCCAACGTGAAGATGGTCGATGTTTAGGCAGTACTCACATCCTTGAGCTTGAAGAAAATGGAATTTAGGCTTGGATTGCTGTTGCTGAGTCCGGACGACCTGTTGAATCTGGAGAAAAAGGAAAGATATTTCTACACTTTTCTACTGTTATTTTATTTAAAATTATTGTGAAATCGAACCACTTTTCCTGGCATTGATTTGTCAGTTGGATGTCATGATGGGAGTTTTCCCTTTCTGCTTGTTTCTTCTTGTTTTAGCTTTTATCGTTGACAGTATGTGGGTCGAAAGAATGCGTGTGCCCTCTCCTCTGAATGTTATGTTTCTCTTACTTGAATGATAGACCTTCGTCTGTTTGTTATGTATTTATTCTTCTCTGTGTTTGAGTTGCAAGTTATTATGGTGATCAAACTAGTATTTTCGATATCATGGAAGTAAGTTACGATAACTATGAAGCCCCTCCCTAGCACCCAAGTTTGTCTTTTGACGCTTCTTGTTAGCTCCTTCGCAAATCCCTTTGTTAACCCTTTTGGCATCGAGAAAGAAAGGTTTTAGGACTAGTGTGATCAATGCTTGGGCTAGCTAGCTTAGAGTTTTGGTATTAAAACTTGTAGAATGAAAAGGGTTGTGTGCATTGTGTTTTCCGTCTCGCGTGTTTAGACTCTTATTTTATCTTTCCTCTTGTCTCTAGGCTTTTAAGGCCAACCTCAAGAGGTACCTTGACCATCCTTATCAACTTGAACCATAACTAGCTTTTCGGATCAACTGAGCTCGAGGTTTCATTGTGCGAATCCAGTACCTTGTTGACACTAGAATAGCTTTGGTCTAATCCCCCTCTGTGAATTATTGTTGGTGGCACTCTTCTATTTTTCCTAACTTGCAGTGTTAACGCTATTAATTAATATTGGTCGGTTTTTATGCACATAATTACCTTAATATTTTGTGATGGAAATTTCCTTAAATGTGATTATCTTTGGGAAAAACTCATCTTTCTTTTGATAGTCCTATGGATTCATAGTGGAAGGTTTTGTTTTGATAATGTCACCTAGAAATTATGTTTGTATCTATTGTGCGACGGTTGACTATGTTACCAAGGGTTACCTTAAAATATGGTTGTTTTGGGATATGGGTAATTTATGTTAAAATAAACCAAACATTAGTATTGTTGTGGAGGTTTGCAAATATTTAGTGTTATAAAATTTGTTGATGGCATTATTGTATACTCTGGTGTGACGGAACTCCCTTCTTCTCTCGTGTGTTTGTTACTAGCCTGTAAGACTTTGACCCTTCTTGGATGATTGGAAAATCTTGTAGTTAATGGTCAAAACTAGTATACTTGCCTTCGCTTTGAAACTTATGTTGTGTGTATACTCTAATTGGTTTCCGGTTTGAAACTCAATTATGCATGGCGTTTTGTGTTAATTTCTGAAACCCGTGTTTCCCCCTTCTTGGGCCGATCAACTCTTGTTCTTTTGGAAAAAAATATTATTTTAGCCTATGCGTTTGGTACCTTTGATAAATTTCTAGATGACTGGTATATATATCAAATCTCAATCTTGTAATTATTGTTTAATTACTTACTTGATGGGGATTATGTTTTTGCTAGATTGTTTGTTTTCTCCTTATAGGGCCAAGGGCCATTCTCATATGATTGTTACTTTTGTTGCATTTGCTCCTAACTGAAGTACAAGGTCTTCTCCTTCTTTGATTGACATGTTATAGACTTTATTATAACTTGATGTGTTCATAGTGTTTAGAGGTTTGACCCAAATTCTTGTAATAAAGTGCTTCTTTTCATGATATTGTTAGATAATAGTTATGGTGGTTTTGTGTAGCCTTATCTTGCTCAGTTCTCGTGAACTGACTCTTGTAGAAAATTTGCTGCAGATGGATTTTGCGTGTAGATGAGGGATAGATTTGTAGACTTTTGTCATCAACCTCAGTTGAGAAGATCCCTTGCTCGAAACCTTTTTATGTTGTTCAACTATTGTTAACATCCCGTGGAAAGTTTAAAAGAGGATTAATGTCTTAGTATAAAGCATTGTGGACTTTGTCATATGAACTTTGGAAACCTTGTATTGTTTGACCATCATTGAAATTATAAGAAAATTTGGTTATTTTTTTTGAGTGACTTTGTTGGAGTATCAGTATTTTAAGAATTGATGTAATCTTGTTTTGTTCTTGTAAATGAGTGTTGCTACAACCTTGCCTTGAGAATAAATTTGGAGTTAAACCTTGATATGACTTAGTAATAAAGTGTCATAAGTAAACTAATATGGGATTGTTTAATACTTCTGGAAGTTAAAATTAGAAAGTTGTATTCAAATAAAGTAACGTAGGGGTCACCAACCTTAGAGCAAGAAATTCTTTAAGTAATCGAGGGCAAGACTATCATTGCAAGTAAAACTTTATAACATAATAGCCCTAGCTCCTTTAGTGAACATTATTCCTTTTATGGTGAAATTTGTAAAATGACCCTAAGATGAAATGAACTGTTAGTTGTTTGAAGATGATAAGATTTAATAAGCCAGAGAAAACAAATTGGAGACCTCACCATCTTTCTCACCGCCATTTGGAAAGTAAATTTTTACTCCTTGTTATTACTTTTAGCCAAGCCTAAGTAAAGTTGTTGATAATTTTGGTTAAGATCCCTAGCTTCAATTAAATACTGGCAATAACTAATGAGGTCCTAAAGATGTTCCATCTCGACCTTCTCCCTCTAACCCTTTTTCAAGGCACCTTGTATCTCTTCTCTTAAGTGTGTTGAACTTAAAACCATGTTGTCTTGTGGGTAAGAACGAATCTTAGTAGCGTTAGTGGTGAGCAGAGGGCCTTGTGGAATTTAAATACTCCTTTTTCTTGATAAACGAATTAAGCAAATAAATGTCATAATAGAGAATATTTAAAGAAAATTACTCAGTGTCAAAAGAATAAACTTGGCTTGGCAAGTTGAATTATACGAATCATATCTTGAGCCTCCTTGAAAACGTAAGCTAAGAATTGCAAGAGGTCCTTTTAAAATAAATAACCCTCAAGAATATCTCATTGTGGTTGGCCCTAACTGTAAGTGTGTTCTGTGATTGGACTTCTATGTTGTCCCGTCAAAAAAAGAAAATATTATCCTTGATAGGTGTCAATGTTTCCGTGCTGCCCTTATGGCCATCCTTGTATCAAGTTGTTCACAGTGTTAGTTGTATCCTTGGTGACGACATGTTGCGTCATGTTATGTGTCGAGCAAGTCAAAAAAAAAAATTATCCTGTCTTTTACTGTGTTGTTCGTGTGTGTGGATTTTTGGGTCGTTACACATTTCCTTTCTTAACACTATTAAAAGTGGTTCATTGTAACTGCCATAGAGCAGGATGCCAAAGAAGTGAGAAACAATAGGAGTTATTGTGTTAAACGATAATGAGGTTGTGGTTGTTCTGATAAATTACCTACACATATTTTATATGGCAGTTTCGCCAAAGGTAGAGGAAATAGTTAGCGGCAACAAAAGGGGATTTGGAGTGGGATTTAGATCAAGATTAGGATGGTGGATTAAACAAAGCCTAGCCATTAGAGTATAACATTATTAAATTCTATTCAAGAATCTTTTTTTCCCATGTTTCAATTTATACAGTGTTTTTTTGTGTTTTCTGATTTAGGGATTTGTCTATGGTTTCCTACATTACAATGTTATATCCTTTTTCTTTTGAATTTATGTGTTTTCCTTTTGAATTTATTCCTTATTTTAAATAATTATACAACATATGTTCTTATTTGTTTAATTTTTGCAATAATGATGAGAGTACGTTAACAAAAAACAAAGTAGGGATGAGATAATAGTGATTAACTAAAATTAACTAAATGTGGGGAAATAGTAATACTATTTAATCTAACTAGGAGGACTAAAATGATGTATGAATGCAGTAAAGCAATGTGAAATGATCTTAAAAAATTATATTAAATGAAATAAAACCCTAATTATGTAAGGAAGTAAAAGGAAAGGACTTAGCTGATTATAGGAGAATGTCCTAATTTGTTATAGGGTTGGTTGTAGATTCAAGAAGCAAAGACGAACACTCAAATGTCCTACAAAAGGTAGATCAAGAGGATCTGAGCTGACTAAGGCACCCTGTAAGGTACTGTGGCACCCCGGGGTGCCCTAGTCTATAGATTAGGCACCTTGGTCTCTGTAAATGCTCTTAAACAAGATTTTGTATGGCATGCAAGGTGTCCCAAAGTGCTCTTTGTCTCTTGCACTGGATCTGAGAAGATATGCAGATTGTGTTGAATAATTAAGTGACAACCTCGAAGAAGAAAAGAATTATCAAACCCTAGAAAAAATAAAGATGCACTATGAATGGGTCTTACTGAACTTAGCTATAAAACTAGCGGTCTTATCACTGAGTGTTACACTACATTTCAAACTTGGATGTACTTTTGGTGTGTGTGCATGTCGTGCCCTAGGTTCTCTTGTGCAATTTGCACTTTGTGAAGTAGCAAGCAATAATAGCTATAGAAAATATATTAGAATGTGTGCATGGAATAGAATAGAATCTCTCCCCCTATGCTGTGTGTGTGATGTAGATATCTAGCCTTTATGCATGGCACTAATGGATGCAAGAGATGCAATGGATGCAACTCTAGATGTAGTGACAATAGTGTGTGATGATATTGACCCTTCAATATGGTCTCATAACAATTGTATTTATAGTATGTTTTCTTCCCTCAATGGATCGTGAATCAACCCCAACAGGCCGACCATGAAAAAGATAAGATTACAAAATTCCTAAAAAGATCCCATAAGATGCGAGAAAACGGGATAAATGGACTTGGGTGCTCCAGTATAAGCATGGACGCCCAGATTTATGGGAAACTGACTGGAAAATGCCGAAATGGATGGATATGTGTGTGGGAATGTAGATGAAATGAAATAAAGTATAAAGAAGATAGCCAAAATATGGAATTAATTAATCCTTTATTAACTTAAAAACTCTCTAAATATTAGTATGAAGACTGGGCTAACATGAAATGTCTAATGTGAAATATTTTATAACTACATTTTCTCTACCACTTTATCCCATTGGTGAGTGGAAAGCTCTGGGTAACATAAAGAAGTCATGAAGTTTGTGCTTGATATAATGAAGAGTGTAAAGAGATGTACCGATGGCCAATATAATCAAGCATGGAATGACACAAATAAAATGTGGAGGAGTGTTGGAATTGAAAGATGAAAAATGCACATAAAAAGTGATGAGAGTCAACCTATCCTCCAGAAAACATGTGTAGTCGCTATGGTGTGTAGTGTAAAGAGACATGGTTATTCAAAGGGCAAGTGTCATCGTGGTGTGTCATGGTTGTGCTGTCAAATGCATGTTATTTTTGTTAACCCCAATTTGACTATTTTTCTCATATAGTTGTAAACTGCAAAGAAAACGATCAAGTAGTTAAACTATTGTATTCATAAAATACGCTATGGAAAATACACAATTGCTAAAATATGCAAATGTAGAATATCCATAAATGAAAGTTTAATGGAACATGTGCACTAATCCATGTCAAGAGAAAAGGTGTAAAGGATATCATAATGCTACTAGTTTTTCACGCGATCTCACATACCCTTTTATGAATAATGAGGAAATGCTCTGTGTTAAATTTCAATAATTACAAATGAGTCCATAGGTGAAGGTGTAATTCCCACATTTACACACACAAATACAAAACTAAAAATACTAGAATAATGGTTTTTTTGACTTACATTGCTCACTACACAACACCACAAGGGCTCCAATTAGAGAAACTAAAAAATCTTATAAGACACTTACATAAACATGAACCCACTCATATAATCTGATAACATAGGGTACCCATCAATGTCATACTCAAATGACATAAACCAGGACAATGACCAAGTTACAGTAAGAAACACCGGGTAGGAAAACTCCACAACATTACCATTTTATGGTTTACATCTTCATTACATTTAGGTATCCATTTTATGACCTTATAGTTATCAAGAGAATTTAAAACCTAAGGTTTAAAATTTCCTACTTTACTATCTTCAATTACTCTGCTTTGCAGGGCACTAATCTTTAAAGGAGAATGTATGATTGATTGCTTTATCGAATCCCATTAACTATCCATAGATCATTTGTTAATTAAATTTAATTTTTAACAACTAAGAGTCTCCCAATAACTCGTTCTTACGTTAAAGGTTTGTTTCTCATGTTATGGTTGTTTTAGTTACAAATTTACTTTGCTTTGATTTAGCATTTACACGTCATAATATTTATTTTTAGTGGACTCTATATTGGCTCAAATTCCTAGTCCCACGAGGAAATATTTGTTTCCATTCTTAACAAAAGTCAATGTTTAAATCTACCATAAGGACTTCAAGTGAAATTTTGTTCCGAAACCATTATCACATATACTTTTGTTTTATTTTTTTTCCATCACGTTTACATTGTTTCTTAGGTCTCTAATTGGCATCACTTTATAACAAAAAGAGTTACGAAAGTACTTGTCTAACATCTTGAAGAAGTACCTAATTGGAAGAATTATGACTACACACAAACCACAAATGATTTTTGTGTTTAAGGTAAGATCCCACATTTCCACATTTCACGATTCCACATCTGAAATTGATTTTATTTTTAATGTCATTAAAGGGTGTAACAAGGGATGACAGCACCAAGTATTCAAATTCTTGGTTTCTCTTAAGTCTACACCTTTTAAATCAATTTCATTTGCAAAGATTTACTTACAATTTTCTACCCACAAGTTAATATCCTAATTCAACTGAGGTTTAGTTTAATTCAAATTTACACTCAGGGATCTATGCCCTATTATGGATTAGATTAAGGTGTGAAATCATATTTACCCTATGAACCCTTCAAAGAAGACCAATGCACTATATTATCACTAGCCAAGGTAACCCATTTAGCTCTGAGGGACTAAAGAGATCGTCAAAAAGAGTTTAAGTCATAGTATAGCTATTTCACTAGCTCTATTTGTGTCATTTGTATTCCACAAGGAATTCATTCGATGATGAAGAAAATTTATAGATCTAACTTCGTAAGGCTTGGTAGTCGACTAGGATACTAAAGAGGTGTTAGCTCTACTTACTCCATATCTAGAAGGGTTACACAACATAGTAGTTTCTTCGAACAAAAATTATTAAGTTATAGAAATGAACTAATGAATATATTTCTTAGGTGTAGTACCATAAAATTTTAGTTGTGAGGATTAATTACCTTTTAGGATGACAACATTTTGCAAACTAATGTGGATAGAATGAGAGGGAGGGTAACAACAAGTTAAAATTTTAACTTCATTAGATAATCCCAACTGCTAAAGGTTACCTTCAAGAGTATTTGGTGATCTCTATCACCTACCACATAAGTCGGACTTGAAGAGAACTCATTATCCTTAATACACACATGATAACCAATCTTGGGAGGGGACCACTTACTAAAGATAAAGTTTTATCAAGTCATTCTTAACTGGCGATGTCACAACGATGTCGCTAAACATATAAGCTATGACTGTAACTCGACTAGGGATCTTATTTAGTTAAGATAGAAGGTATCATTGAGCATACATGTTTAAGTTCATTATAAGGTTTCAGTTTTCTATGTTAAAAAGAACAACACATGAAGGTTAGTTATACACAAATTTTTTACTAGGGTTAAGTAATTCACTTATGCATTTCCTTATTACATTTTCAAGGTAAAGAACACAACACACTAATTAATTAATCAGCTATTGCACACTGGAAATTCACTACAAGATATTACATTCAAATTCATTTAACATATCCAACTTTTTCCATATGCAAATCTAAATCAAAATGGTACCCATGATTAAATGCACATTTCCCAAGGCATTCCTAAAACTAGCATCTCATACATATTACCAAATTTTAAATATAAATTACTTTAACATAGAAATACATTACACATATATACATTTTTCAATAACCTATATAAATTAAAAAATAAACAATGAATTACACCACGCCTTCTCGACATCTTACTTCCACTTTGCAAAACCATGTGAGCATGAAATCAGCGATAAATAGTTCGCATGGCATCCACCTAAATCTAACATAATTAATGTTTTTCAATTTTCCATTTACATAATAATAATAATAATTTGGATTCGAGAGGAGAGGGTTAGAGACATGTATTAATTTCATTTCATTTCACGTCATTTCGTAACCAAGGAGAGAAAAAGAGATAGGCGAAAGAGAGAAACATTATTTTGCCAAAAGTTCAGTTTCACACAAGAAGTCACATGCTAGAGTTTCAAACAATTATTTACAAGTGTTAATAAGTTTCCATGATGGTTTGCTAACTTGACTGGGGTCCTACGAATTTGATTTACATTTTCCGTACTAGTTGCAAAAGTGTTCAATTTAGGCTCAGAGACTAAGAAAGTGCATTCAAAAACTATCTTCTGATAAGAAAATTCATGACGGGAGAATTTCTATGTGTCCACATATATACTAACACTTTATAGGATCTGATAGAATCCAGAACTGGTGAAAGGTGTACACTTGGTGGATTGTTCTCCAGAGCCATCAGTTGTAATCAGTCAAGTTGCAACAGAAATAAATTTTAGCTCGAGGGTTAAGAAACCCTCAACCAAAACTATCCTTTGATAGATGAACGTGGAACAAAAAAATTTCCTATATGATCTCCTATATATAGAGAATATACCAGATTTGACAGAACCGAGAACTATAAAATAGGTTACAAATGGCGAAGAGTTTTCCGGAGCCAACGGTCGTAGTTGAGCCAGTTTGACATAGTCAAACAACAACCCAAGGCCTACAAAATTTCTTTCCAAAACTATCAAGAGGACTGTTTTTCCCCAAACTTAAGGTTCCACGAAATTTTCTAGTAAAAATACTAGAGGTTTGCGAAAATTGGTATGTATTTCGTTATCTAGGATTCAAACGGTGAGCCGATATGAAATCCAACTTTTCAAATTTAGCAGCTTCCTACAGGTGCAAAACGGTCTAACAGGGCTCCTAGAAGGGTATCAAAAAGATCACAACCGATCATTCAAGGTCGATTAGAGGATTAAAGTGACTCCTCACATGACAAGGTACACATAGGAAACTTAACATCTCCTTTCTAGAGTTACGAAGGTTATTTTGCAAGTCTCTGAAAAATGGTGATTTATCTGTTTTAACAAGGGAGCAGTCAACATATTTACAGGGGCTCAACTTCAACATGTCAATAAAATGAGTACTATAGTAATTTGGTTTGGTTGGGACGTTTTCCTAGATCATCATAGAGTGAGGGTTTAAGTTCATTATTTACAAAGGAGTATTGAATCCTGTAGGTTATGTTATAACATCTTATTGCTTTGAAAACATGATTATTTAAAAAATCAAATCTTTGATAATTCCTATAGTTTAAAATTTTATCTTATTGCAAATGAAAAACTAAATGATAAGAATTATAAAAGATAAGGAGAGAAGAACCATGCTTGTGGAGGGAAGTCGACCGAAACTAACAGATTTGGTTCTACATCTCAATTAAGCATTTCATCAAACAGTTTCACACAATCAAAAAGCTTATCCTTCTTCATTCATAGCTGCTCCACGTACCTTTTCACAAGGATCTTGAATCATCACAATGAGATAAGGTAGCGAGGTAGAGAGAGTGCATAATAAATATGGTAACTAATCTCAAACAAATGATGGTGCGCCAAACTTAGCAGGAACTTTACAAGGTCATAAGTTGAGCTCCGGGTGTATGTTTGATTCTATTTTTTTTTAAACCACATGTTTCTATGAGACGAACACACCGGTCAACTTGTCCTTCTAGTTGGAGCAAGTTTCGACACATTTTTGGGCCCGAAATCCACCATCTTGAGGCCGAAAATTAGGATTTAAGTCAAATTTAGTTGTAGTTCAGTTTTTTTTCCTATTTAATTTTCTTTTGGGTACATTATTTGTAATTAATTTTAGAATTTGGCTATTAGTATTAGAGCTGGTTCATTATGAGTTAGAAAGTTAAGTTTATGAAATTCCTCTAATTTAGGAATGCTTCGAGCATTAGAAGATGTTGATGTTTTGGTAAGGTTTTTGACTGCCCGTATGCCCGAAATTGAGGTCATAAGCATGCAAACTTACTAAGAATAATAGATAAATTTCTCCTTGAGTTCTAGTAAACTCAGACATAACTAAAAATAGTAATTTCTACGCCACCTAGAGTATATTTAGTCAAATAAGTTAGTTAGAGTTTTCTTAGAAACTCAAGTTTTAGGGAGTTGTTTTACTATTTAGGAAACATTTTAATTCATGATTCAATAATGGGAACGAAGGAGATGAAGAGGGGCAAGAGGAAAGAAGATTTTCTTTTGGAGTACATATTATTTGATCAAGAAGAATATATCCAAGAGTTCATTTAGAAAATTTGGCTACATTATATGGTATTAGAGCTGGTTCGAGTCTTAAGAAAGCGTAATGATATTACTGTTGATAAGAGATGTTTAATAAGTTTTTTCTATTGGGAACATTTACAAGGATGAGATTTGGTGTGATGTTATTCCTATGCATGCATGTCATATGCTACTAGGAGGACCAAGGCAATTTGATAGAAAAATTATTCATGATGGGGGGAAAAAAATACTTATACTTTCTAGATGGATGACATAAAAAATAGTTTTTCTACCTCTTAAGGAAGAGGGGAAGGCTGAAAATATGATTTCGGAAAAGGAATTTGAGAAGGAGGAAAGGACAACCTATTTTTGGTATACACTAGAAATAAGGATGAACCTGCAAGTGCAAAAATACCAATAGAAATAGCAAAATTAATCGAAGAATTTTCTGATGTTATTCCTGATGAGCTACCAGATGGATTGAAATGGAGAGAGGTGAGAAATGGAGAGGATGGACAAGATGCATCACAGATCAAAGATAAATTTTACACAGAACACCACTTCAAGCATTGGACCATTAAACATGGTCCTCCAGAGAAAGTTGGCTTCTCCCAAAACTTGCAATAGACATGGGACTAGTTGAGAGAGATATGCATAGTATACCAACTGCAATGATGAGAGGCAATGGACAAAGAGATCAAAGATAAATAAAATAAGAAAAAGATGGAAAAAATGCATGAGAGGCACAATAAAAGAAGAAAAAGATGGAAAAAAAACAAAACACATTTTATTGCTCCATGAATTCACACAGTATATCATCAGCAGGCAAGAGATGAGAAAATTCCATTACAAAGCAAAGAGAGGAGGCTTAATCTCCAAATTCAACCCTAGTAGGGAAGAAAAAGAGATGGGGCAAGAGAGAATAAATGACCAACCCCTAGCAAATTGCCCCTCCTTACAATATATAGGAAGAATGAAAGAGTAGGGGGAAGAGAATTTTGAAATCCTCCCTCAAATACCCAAGAAACACATTGAATTCACCTACAACAATGATGGGTTCTACTACAAAACCCATGCCTCCATGTGTTGTTCCTTGTTGCGAAAGAAAGGAAGCCCATACTTAATTAGGGTGGTAGGTGAGAATCCTGACAGCCTTAAAAGATCTAGTCGTAGTTGAGTACCAGACGTTGATATCTTTCAAAAAAGTCCTCTCTTGCTCAAATCCGAGCTTCCAGTCGAAATTTATGATCATCTCCAAACTGATTTGGGTTTGGAGTCTATCCATGCAAGATCCATGTGGAAGCCCCATGCATTCTTAAGATTTTTTTCTACCTTTTAGTGTCCTAGGAATGTGATGTGTCGACACTTGGCACCATCTGTGAACATACTTCTTCATTCCCTTGGGTGAGTAAAGGGCCCCACTATATATAATTCCAAAACCCCTTTTCAGGTGGGACCTTTGTAGTTAGCTCCACATAGAGACCATTCGAGCTTCCAAGACTTATCCCCTCCTTTCACTCTTGAAGTTGTGACAGTTGGACACTCTGCATCATCCATGATCCTACTCTGCTCTCTTTTTGTTCTGTCTTTTCTACCTATTTAGGATCAACTATGTTGGACCCTAGACACATGGAGGGCCAACGTACATTTGGGGACTTGCCTTGGATTTTACCTTTGAAGATGCGATGAGCTGACACGTGGAGGTTTTCGCTGGCTCTTCCCATGCTTAGAATTTTCAACGGCTGGTTCTTCCTTTCTCAGGATCTGACCACATGGAGGGCATGCGCTCATTTGGGGACCTCACTTCTGTTGCACCTTTTGAAGGTGTGATGAGATGACACATGGAACCTTCCATGGTTCTATTACTTTTCTTCGTGTCGAATCTCTTTGGGCTCGATTTTGAACCCTCGATTTCTAAGCTCGGGAATTAGGCGCGAGGCACGAAAGGGAAATAGAGGAAAGGCGCACGTGAGGAGGGTGTGTGGCACAATAGGGTGTATGGGTGTGTACAAATTGAAGAGAAGGGACAAACGATTTTAAGGCATATCTACAAAAGGGTGCGCGAAGAGGGCATGAGAGGCGTGCATGCAAGAGGGAAGCGTGAAAGGGGAAAATGGAAGGAGAGAAGAATGTGAGAGAAGATTATGGAAGTATGGCATGATTATCCAACTAAGGAAGGGCACGTGACGACAGAAAGAAAAAAGGGCATGCACCAGGAAGACCCAGAAGTTAGCCAATTTGGAAGGCATCTACAAAGGGGTACGCAAAACAGTTGCATGGCACAGGGAGCGCGCAGGAGGACTAAAACCTATGAAAAGTGCTAAATGAGCAAGCCTACAGGTGCGTAACCTAAAATCTGAAGCATAAAAGCTAGAATGAAAGTAAAAGTCATCCAAATAGCTAGGAGAGTTATTTGGATAACAATTTGTTGACTTTTGGGGCCATCTACCTAGTAGATGAGGAGACAAGTAGCCTTGGAAGTCCATTGGGCATGGAGTCAATCCTGATAACATAATTTTGATCTGAATCTCTAAAATCTAGTCATTGAGCCACTTGAAAAATTATTGAAACAGGAGCTGACCTCACCAAATGCTACCTCTAATGGACTTTGCACGAGAAACAAAACACCACAACACACTATGTACAAAAGATAAAAAACATACATGCCCCAAGTGGAACATACAGAGTGTGCACAAGAACTTGTTCTGCTGAAAGAAAACCTACCTACTCTATGCTAACTAGAAGAAAAGGGGACTCAAACAAATCCTACAATAGGCAGGGAGAAGTAGCTAACCTTTCTCAAAATGGGAAGCTATGTATATGATTTGGCGCTGAACATGGCTATTATTATGTGTGAAAAAATGACAAGAGGTCGATCCTCCACCCAAATAACCAAAGTATCCACATCAATCAAAAATAACTCCTCAAGCTGATTAGCATTGGACTCTTAGAGGTGTTGATGATGACCCTTGGTGCTTTGTATATCATCCTCATGCCCTATAGTGGGCATGACCGGTTTTGGTTTCTCCATGGTAGAAGGCTCTTGCAGTTGAAGGATAAATGACGGGGTAGTGAATGTTATAATTTCCATTGGCCCCTTCTCATCGAAACATTCTTCCAAGTTTGATAAGAGATCAAACTGCTCAATGTCCTACTGCAAGTGTGAATTCCATGAGGGGAATGAAGTCATGATTTCAGAACTTTAGAGAATGGAAGATGTGGAAAGAAGAATGGGTGGAAATGGATGAAAAGAAAGTTTGCAACTCAGAGAATGGGTTTTTGATTAGATGATGTCGCCAGATGTGCTTTACATGTGCCTCCAAAGGTTAAATATCAACAAGAACACATCAAATTGATGAAATGAAGTGGTAAGGTGCTTCAAACCTGTCCCACCAGGCCTGCCAAAAATGTTGAAGAAAAATTATAGCACCTCGAATGGCCTTAGATTTGAGTGGGGCATCTGGTGTAATCTGCATAACATTGGACCATCTCTCAAGCTGTGGGACTTGCAGGCTTGAGATGGCCTATGGATAAAGCTGGATTCTTCTTCCTAAACTACCTGCCACAAGCTACTCTAATGCAAGAACACTATCTAATCCTAATCTAACCTTCCAAAGGACCAAGGAGAGAGAGAAATGCATGAAAACATAGCCTACACTAAAGTAGTGATACACCAGAAAAGGAAGTTACTGATTGCAAATCCAACTACCTGAAATGGAGAGAGGTGAGAAACGGAGAGGATGGACAAGATGCATCTCATACCAAAGATAAATTTTACACAGAACACCACTTCAACCCATTAAACACAGCTCCCAAAACTTGCAATAGACATCAGAGATATGCATAGTATACCCTGTAATGATGAGAGGCAAGAAGAGACAATAAAATAAGCAAAGGATGGACAAAATGCATCACAAAATACATTTTATTGCTCCATGAATTCACACAGTACATCATCAGTGGGAAAGAGACAAGAAAATGCCATTACAAATCAAAGAGAGGAGGCTTAAGCTCCACATTCAACCCTAGTAGGGAAGAAAAAGAGATGGGGCAGGAGAGAAAAAATGACCAACCCCTAGAAAATTTCCCCTCCTTACCATTTATAGGAAGGAAGAATGAGAAGCGGGGAAGAGAATTTTGAAATCCTCCCTCAACTACCCAAGAAACACATTAAATTCACCTACAACAATGATGGGTTATACTACAAAACCCATGCCTCCATGTGTTGTTCCTTGTTGGGAAAGAAAGGAAGCCCATACTTCATTAGGGTGGTAGGTGAGAAGCCTGAAAACCTTAAAAGATCCAATCATAGTTGAGTTGCAAACGTTGACAGCTTTCAAAAAAGTCATCTCTTACTCAAATCCGAGCTTCCAGTCAAAATTTATGATCATCTCCAAACTGTTTTGGGTTTGGAGTCTATCCGTGCAAGATCCACGTGGAAGCCCCACACATTCTTAAGATTTTTTCTTCCTTTTAGGGTCCTAGGAATGCGACATGCCGACACTTGGTACCATCTTCAAACATACTTCTTCATTCCCTTAGGTGAGTAAAGGGTCCCACTATATATAATGCCAAAACCTCTTTTTGGGTGAGACCTTTGTAGTTAGCTCCACATAGAGACCATTCAGGATTCTAAGACTTATCCCCTCCTTTCACTCTTTAAGTTGTGACAGTTGGACATTTGGCATCGTCCGCGAGCCTACTCTGCTCTCTTTATGTTCTGTCTTTTCTACCTATTTAGGATCAACTATGTTGGACCCTAGACACATGGAGGGCCAACACACGTTTGGGGACCTGCCTTGAATTTTACGTTTGAAGATGCACTGAGTTGACATGTGGAGGCTTCTGTTGGATCTTCCCATGCTTAGAATTTTTAATGGCTAGTTTTTCCTTTCTCGGGCTCTGACCACGTGGAGGTCCTGCGCTCGTTTGGGGACCCCGCTTCTATTGCACTTTTTGAAGGTACGCTGAGTTGACATGTGGCACCTTCTACAATTTTGTTTCTTTTCTTCAAGTCGACTTGCTTTGGGCTTGATTTTGAACCCTCGATTTTAAGTTTGAGTGTCGGGCACGATGCACGGAAGGGAAACAGAGGGAAGGCATACACAAGGAGGGGTGCATGGCACAATAGGGTGTACGCAGGATCATAAGAGGAAGAGAAGGGATAACTGATTTTAAGGCATGTCTACAGAAGCACGCGCAAAGATGGTACGAGAGGCGAACGTGTAAGAGGTAAGCGTGAAAGGGGAAAATGGAAGGAGAGAAGAATGCGAAAGAAGAGAATGGAAGAAGGGCACAAATATCTAACTAAGGAAGGGCACGTGACCACATAAAGAAAAGAGGGCGCGTGATAGGAAGACCCAGAACTTAGCCAATTATGAAGGCATCTACAGAGGGGTGCGTAGATGAATTGCATGGCGCGGGGAGTGTGCGGGAGGACTAGAGCCTATGAAAAGTACCAAATGAGAAATCCTGCGAGCGCGTAACTTGAAATGTGAAGCATTAGAGCCAAAATGAATGTAAAATTCATCTAAATATGTAGGAGAGTTATTTGGATAATAATAGGCTCCCAATACCTCACCTTAACGATATGTTAGATGTGATTGCTGGATCTAGGTATTTCACCAAGATTGATCTTTGAAGTGACTACCATCATATTCGGATCAAAGAAGGAGATGAGTGAAAAACAACATTTAAGATAGGAAATGGTTTGTATGAGTGGTTGGTGATGCCATTCAGGTTATCTAATGCTCCTAGTACTTTTATGAGACTGATGAACATCGTGCTACGGGAGTATAATGGTAAGTTTGTTGTGGTGTATTTTGATGATATCTTGATATTTAGTAAATCTATAGGAGAACATTTGAGGCATCTGAGGGTGATATTTGAAGGGTTAAGGAAAGAGAAACTCTATGCAAATATGAAGAAGTGCACATTTATTCAAGAGAGTTTGGTATTCATGGGTTTTATTATTTCTACAGATGGGATACATATGGACTTAGAGAAGATAAAGGCAATTATTGAATGGCCTAATCAGTGGAGTATAATAGAGGTAAGAAGATTTCATGGTCTAGCAACATTTTACAGAAAGTTTATTAAAAATTTCAGCAGTATTATAACACCTATAACATATTTCACAAAAGGAAGGGAGTTTTTGTTGACAAAGGAAACTAAGAATAGTTTTTCAGTTCTTAAAGAAGAAGGTGATAGAGGAACCCATTTTGGCACTACCATATTTTTATATAGTGTTTGAGGCTGATTGTGATGCCTCACATGTGGGTATTGGTCCTATTCTAAGTCAAGGTGGAAAGCCAATAGATTTCTGTAGTTAGAAACTGAATGAGCTAAGAAAGAACTACTCTATTTATGATGTAGAATTTGATGCAATTATACAAGCATTAAGGCATTGGAGGCATTACTTAGTGCCTAAGGAGTTTGTGTTATTTACAGACCACATAGCTCTGAAGTATGTGAATACACAAAAGAATTTGAATAGTATGCATGTAAAGTGGGTATCATTTCTACAGGGTTATAATTTTTCTCTAAAACATAAATCATAAAAACAAAATCAAGTTGCTGATGCATTGAGTAGGCGTGTGACTTTGTTTACCACTATGGAAAATGGGGTTGTGGGTTTTGAAGCAATAAAGGGTTTGTATTCTTCTCATTCTGTTTTCAAGGATATTGTTGAAAGATTAATTCATCCATTGTCAGACAATGCATGAGATGTCCAGGATGTGTACATTTTACAGGATGGCTACCTATTCAAGGGATGCCAACTATATATTCCAGTTGGGTCTATGAGAGATAATATAGTGAAAGAGTTGCATAGCGAAGGATTGGTTGGGAACTTTGGTAAAGATAAAATGGTAGCCTTGGTAGAAGAGAACTACTATTGGCCAAATTTGAAAAGAGATGTGGTAAGATATGTGGAGAGGTGTCAAATTTTCCAAGTCTCGAAAGGCCATGCGCAGAATACAAGGTTATATACACCGTTGCCTGTTCCTAAAGGGTCATGGAAAGATAGATGAGTATGGATTTCATTTTCAGATTACCAAACACAAAACAAGGTATTAACTCAATTTTTGTGGTTGTTGATAGGTTTTCTAAGATGTATCATTTTATTGCCTGCAAGAAAACAAGTGATGCGAAAAACATAGCAATTTTTTTCTAGAGAAGTTGTTCATTTGCATGGTGTTCCAAAAACCATTACTTTAGATAGGGACACAAGGTTCTTAAGTCACTTATGGATGAATTTATGGAAGAAGTTGGGAACTTAACTATAGTTCATTAGTGCCTATCATTCTTAGATTGATGAGAAAATAGAGGTGGTAAATCAAAGTTTGGGAAACTTATTAAGGTGCATCATTGGGGAAAATCCGAAATAATGTGACTTAGCATAACCACAAGCTGAGTTTGCATATAACAGTTCTATAAATAGATTCACATGAAAGTATCCATTTTTTATTGTGTATGGGAGTAATCAAAATGGGGTGTTAGATCTGGTATAACTATAAGTTGATGGTAGAGTTAGTGATGATGCAGAATAATTTGCCCAAAATTCCAATTTATAGAATGAGAAAGGAAGAGAGAATTGCAATCCCGAATTTGTCTCTTCAACCACTTGCAAGTTGTCATAAATGAGTGTAATTGATGGTATGTTGCTTGAAAAAGGCTCCCCATGCTATCCCATGTGCTGAAACAGAGAGATAGTGATGACAATGCCTCATTAAATGCATCCCAACTACCAATTAAAACATTGTTCTGAACCTAGACACGTTTTCAAAAAAATTAGCATAAAAAATTCATCAATTTCTTCATTTCTTTACTTCCAGCTTGGAATCAGGATTCCAACGAGACCAATTTTTTGAAAATCTGTTGAGAATTGCAAAAGTTATGGCCATTCAAAGTTTCATGCGAAAAACCCTTGTTCTATTTTGTTCCACGGATTTTCTAATTTTCTGCAATATTCCGCAGATTTTTTTTTCTGTGGAATATTCCGCAGATTTTTTTTTCTGTGGAACTCTGTGGATTTTTTTGTATGGTTTTTTCTATGGCTTTTTTTGCAGCTTTTGTTCTGCGGCTTTTTCTGCGGTTTTTTCCACAGAATTTATTCTACGGCTTTTTCTATGGCATTTTCCATGGCTTTATTCTTTGGAATTTTTTGTGGATTTTTTTTTTGCGGTTGTTTCTACAAACTTTTTTTAGTAGAATTTTCTATAAACTTTTCTACGGAATTTTTTACGGCTTTTGTTCTATGGATTTTCAATTTTCTGTGGCTTTTTTCGCAGCCTTTGTTCTGTGGACTTTTTCGCAGACTTTTCTTCTACAGATTTTTCAACCTTTTTGGGCCTAAATGTCCTGGAAACTTTTTTCTACCATATCTGCAATACAATAACTTGCGGTCATTTCAAGTTTTCGGGTCCCATGCATACCTTCGTCTCAATTGTCCCGCGGACATCATGGGATGAAATATTCACCCTTTTCTGCATTTTACTATCTCTTTAGTATTTTGGGCCTGAGCTTGGTACAATGAACCTTGGTACAACCTGCATTGGTTCCATCCATAGCCGTCAGACCTGATTTGCACTAAAATAGGCCCTTGACTTCATTCTTTCAGAATTTTGGCAAAGTTTTCTAACGCAAATTTTCTTTGGATAGGGATGTTAGAGAAAATCCAAGTGACCCCTCAAAACCTGATTTTGGGCCTCGAACCATTTTTTCTTGCTCCATCCTAAAGAAATCGTGCAAGTTATTAAAATTACCGTGGGGGGTGAATTTTGGATAATGGTTTGGTGACTCAACGGGGTCACCCGCCTGCTAGGTGAAATGATCAGTGGCCTTGAATTATCCATTGGGCATGGATTCAAGCCTGATGAACACAATTCTGATGTCAATCTCTAAAATCTGGTCCTTGAGCCTCTTGAAATACTATTGGAACTAGAGTTGATCTCACCAAACGCTATCTTCAATGGATTATGCACGATAAACAAAACACCACAACACATTATGTACAAAAGAGAAAGATCGTACATGCCCTAAGTGTTACATGCAGAGTGCGTGAAAGAACTTCTTCTACTAAAAGCAAACCTACATACTCTATGCTAAATGGAAGTAAAGGGAAATCAAACAAATCCTGCAAGTGGTAGAGAGAAGCAGCTTCCCTTTCTTAAAATAGGAAGCCATGTATATGGTTCGGAACTAAACATGACTATTATTATGAGTGAAAAAATGACAAGATGTTGATCCTCCACCCAAATAACTAAAGTATTAGCATCAATCAAAAATACCTCCTCAAGCTGATTGGCATTAGACTTCTGGAGGTGTTGATGGTGACCCTTGGTGCTTTGATACTCATCCTCATGCTCAGGAACAAACATGACTGGTGTTGGCTCCTCTCTTGGCTCTAGTGAAGCCAAGTACCTGATTGGGAAAGGTCTGATCCGATGGATGTGCCCTTTGCTATGAAATTAAACTCCAAAAATGGAGTCTTCCTACAATCATTCCTGGTTTTATGGTGTGGAAGAGATAGGATCTTCACGCTCTTTTCCTTCATCCGTCAAAGTATGAAACTCCTCTCCAATCCACAGCTCATTGTTATTGATTGCAACATCGGATGAAGTCACTTTTGCATCATTATAATTTTCCGCAACACATTGTTGGCTCTTGAGTTCCTACGTTGTTTCTTGAAGACCGACTTGCTCTTGGACAACATCTTTCTCTAGCATGAAATTTTTCAAATAAAAATCTTCAATTTAGTGCTCTAGAGGAATATTTAGGGTAAAAATATCTTTTTGATAGCTCTCCTCCATCATGGGTTCATCAATCAAATCAGGCCCTTTAAATGAAAGAAAAAAATCTTCAATAATGCTTTCTTCATCAAGTGGTTTCAACTTTGATTTGATCTCTTCTAGCTGCTCCTCTTCAATAGGACTTTGAGCTGATTGTTCTTCCTCCCTTTGTACTAATTATGTAGCTTGGAGTAGATCAACATCTTCTTTAGACAAAGTGACATTATGGACACTGCATTTAGAGAAAACGCATTGTTGATATATTTATTCTTGTTCTTGTTCTATTGCAAACTCAGCTTCTACCACCTGTGGTCTGACCCCGACCTCATCTGAAGGTTTAACCGTCAAGTAGATTTATTTTATCCCAAATTTGACAGCCAAGCTTACAGAGAATTTGATAATTTCTTCTCTACTTGGCTCTCCTTCCTGCTAATCTTGTTGGTTGGTTGTCTAATTGTTTTCCTCCTAAGATGAACATGAGGAAGCAATAGGAGGGATGGGTTGGGTTACAACAGATTTTCCAATTGCTTGTGGTGGTGAAGGAGATAGAACTTATTGTTTGTTTGGAGGGGATGACTTTTTGTAAAAGAAAAGGGAAGAGGAATTGAGGTGAGATGGAAGACTAGGGGATGGTTAAGGGAAATTAACGCTTGGGGCATCATAAAATACGCTTGAATCTTGACACTACTGAAATGATAAATCTTGGGACAGAGAAAAATGAGCATAAGGAGCTGGTGATTGAATTACCCATTGACAAGGTTGTCTTGCATTTTTCTCGTATGCTTCTATCTCCTCAGTCCACTGTGAAAGTTGGGGTAGTATTTCAACCATGAAATTAAGCTTCTCATACGAGCTATAGTGTCTTAGAAAAGGGCCTTCCCATGGACAAGGTACCCTACAACCAATTACGAAATCTTTAATTTTTGCTATAGCCCTGGATTGAACCATGTTAGCCTCCATTCTTTGAATCTTCTCTAGAAGTTCAGCATTCTCCATATAACTATTATCATCATATGCACACCCTTGCTCTTGACAATCTCCATAGTTTGGTGGATGAACAAACTAATCTGCATCCTTCTCATATGGGTAAGAATAATTGTTTTGAATCTAATCATAATGCTGATTTGGGGGAGTTGTGAAATACATTAGAGGTAGACTGCACCACTATTGTTGCAAGTGTGAATTCCAAGCTGGGAATGAAGCCATGACTGCACAACTTCATGAATGGCAGATGATTAAAGATGTGGAAAGAAGAATGGATGAAAGAAATTCTACAACTCAGAGAATGGGTTGTTGACCAAATGGAGTTGTCATATGTGTTTAAAAATTCCTCCAAAGGCTGAAATCTTCACCAAGAGCACATCAAACATGATGAAGTGAAGTGGTAAGGTGGTTCAAAATTGTCCCACCGGGCATGTAAGAACCGTTATCAAGTAGTGAAAGTCGCATGGTGGCTAATGATTTTCTGCTTGGAGTGGAGCACCTCAGAAAGATGGAACTCTAACTTCTGTGATGTCCAACCTAGCATTGCAGAACTATTATCAAGTAGTGAGATCCACACGGTAGCTAATGATTTACTTCTTGGAGTGAAACACTTCTGAAAGATGGAATTCTAACTTTAGTGATGTCCCACCGGGCATGCCAAAATTATTATCACAAAATTACAACACTCCCGAATGGATTTAGATTTGAATGGGGTATTCAATGTAATTTGTGTAATATTGGACCATCTCTCAAGCTGTGGGACTTGCAGGGCTTGAGTTTATCCTCTAGAGAAAGCTGATTCTTGCTCCTAAACTACCTGCCACAATGTACTCTAATGTAGTTAAACTATCTTATCCTAATCTAAATTTCTAAGGGACCAGGGAGAGAGATTCTACACTAAAGCAGTGATACACAAGAAAAGAAGGGTTGTTGATCACAATCTCAACTACCTGAAGTGGAGAGGGGTGAGAAATGAAGAGGATGGACAAGATGCATCACATAATAAAGATAAAGTTCACACAAAACAAAACTTTAAACCCATTTAACATAGCTCCCAAAACAAGTAATAGACATCAGAGGTATGCACAATATACCTTGGAATGGTGAGAGGCAATACGAGACAATAAAATAAGCAAAGGATGGTAAAAACACATCACGAACAAGATTTTATTGCTCCATGAGTTCACACAATACATCATTAGTGGGAAAGAGGCAAGAAAATGCCATTACAAAGCAAAGACAGGAGGATTAACATGAATATTCAACCCTAGAGAAGAAAGAGAGAGAGGGCAGGAGAGAAATATGACCAACTCCTTTACAAATGAGCCCAACATTACAATTTATAGAATGAGAAAGGGAGAGAGAATTACAATCCCAAATTTTTCTCTTCAACCACTTGCAAGTTGTCATAAATGAGTGTAAGTGATGGTATGTTGGCTGTAAAAGGCTCCCCATGCTATCCCATGTGTTGCAATAGAGAGATAATGATAACCACGCCTCATTAAATGCATCCTAATTACTAATTAAAACATTGTTCTGAACCTAGACACATTTTCAGAAAAATAAGCATCAAAATTAAATCAATTTCTTCATTTCTTGATTTTTGTGCATCGGAATAAGAATCACGATTCCAACGAGACTAATTTTTTGAAAACCTATTGATAATTGCAAAAGTTATGGCCATTCGAAGTTTTACATGAAAACCCTTGTTCTCCTTTGTTCTGCAGATTTTCCAATTTTCTACAATATTCCGTGGATTTGGTTTTGTGTGGCACTCCATAGATTTTGTTTTGTGGATTTTTCTGTGGCTTTTTCCTTGGACTTTGTTCTGCGGCATTTTCCTCATAATTTTCTGCGGCTTTTTTCTGCAGCATTTTGTGTGGATTTTTCGTGAACTTTGTTTTGTGGACTTTTCCACAGAATTTTCTATAGAATTTTCTGCGGCTTTTGTTCTATGGATTTTCAATTTTCTACGTATTTTTTTGCAGCCTTTGTTCTACGGAATTTTCTTCTGCGGATTTTTCGGCCTTTTTGGGCCCAACTGTCTCGGACACGTTTTTCCACCATATCTGCAATACAATGACTTGCGGCCATTTCAGTTTTTTGGGTCCCACGTGTACCTTCATCCCAACTGTCCCACGTACCTTGTGAGACAAAATCTTCCACCTTTTTCGCATTCGAATGTGTCTTTAGCATTTCATGCCCAAACTTGGTACGACCCGCATTGGTTCCATTCGCAGCCATCAGACCCAATTTTCTTTAAAATAGGCCCTTGACTTCATTCTTTCAAAATTTTGGCAAATTTTTTGAACTCGGATTTTCTTTGGATAGGGAAGTTAGAGAAAAGCCAAGTGACCCCTCAAAACCTGATTTTGGGCCTCGAACCATTTTTGCTTGTTCCAGCCAAAAGAAATAGTGCAAGTTATCAAAATTACCCTAGGGGTGAATTTTGGATAACATTTATGTCACAGGAATACATTCAATATACACAAAAACTTCACCGAACCATAGGAATATCATACACCGTCCACACACATAGTACTTCTCATATACATGTCCCTAACAAAAATGTAATCGTAACATAGACATACTATAACACATGGAATTCCCAAAATATATAGATACAAATGTTTCACCCAACTTGAACCCATTTTTATAGCTACATAGTGTCAAGATGGAAGCAACATCACAAGACATAGCCTAGACTCACAAGAGTACACATAAACCATTAATACCAATACCATAAACCTCCAAGAACATCAAAAAACAACTACATATATGTCCCAAAGCATCAATCACACCAAAATAAATCTCTTATGCCTCCCTCAAGGAAAAAAAAAAAAGATAAGAAACTGCTTTCAAACATTGTATTCCAATGAGAAAAAACAACACGAGTAAACTTCTACATGTCCTCCTATACACCTAGAATCATAGGAGCTGAGGAAATTAGAACTGGTAAACAATTTACGATTGGCGGCAATTTTTTCAGAGGCCATCGATCATAATTGGCCCAGTTCGACGTAGTCAAAATGTGACCGGAGGCCTACAAATTGCCTTTTCAAAACTATCAAGAAGAGTGTTTTCCCCCAAAATGGAGGTTATAATTAATTTCTTGATAAAAATAATAGAGGTTTGGGAAGGTGGATATGTATTTCATTTTTTAGGGTTCAAACAATAGTTAAAAATGTAAGCCAACTTTTCAATTCGGTAGCTTCCTAAAATTGCAAAACAAGGTAACAAGGCTAGTATAGGAGCACATATGATCAATAAAGGTTAAATTAAGTTATTACATGACTCTTCACATAATAATGACCATGGAAGAAAATTAACATCTCTTTTCTGGATTTACGAAGGTTGATTTGCGATTCTCCAAAAACCATGATTTATTTATTTTAACGAGGAAGCGGTCAACATATTTATAGGGAAATCAACTTCAGCTTGTCAATTAAAAGGGGTATTATAGCAATCTAGTTTGGTCAGGAAGTTTACTAGATCATCAAAAATTAGGGTTTGAGTTCATGGTTGTCTACCAAGGAATATTTGAATTGCGTAAGTTATGATATGTCATCTTATTGATTTGAAAATAAGTTTATTTAAAACAAACAAATCTATGATAATCTTACGGTTTAAAATTTTAGTTCGTTGCAAAAGAGAGATTAAAGAACTAGAATTATGAAAGATATAAAAGGATGAACCATGCCTAGAATCTATCGACGATAGAAGATAAGCTGTTTTTATGTGATCCATGAGCTAGTTGTAGTTGCAAGGGAGGTTTCAAACCCATTTTCACCTAGCCCGTCTCATATATCTTAAGGTTATAATGTTTCTTCAAGGTTTCTTCCTTTAAGTTATGCATCTCACTATCTTACATCCACGCAACACTAGAAATATCTAAAAAGATAGGTATCATATTCTAGAGATGGATAAGGATCCATTCTAGGACAAGAATTAGTCCCCCAGCTATTCTCCTCAACTTTTGCTAGTATTGAAGCATATATATCGAGGTCTTTTGGCACCAAACCTTCAAAATGCTTCAACTTTCACACGCTTCAAAATAGATTAACATTTCTTGATAGGTGTCGGCATTGTTTTTCTTTTTCAATATTTGCGCAAAATCAGGTGCAAAAAGATAAGGTGGGAGAGGCATCCAAATAACTCCAGCCCTTCCATGATCAAAGTAATAAATGAAAATATGATCATTAGGACCCCTATCGACAACCTTTCCAGTTCCACCCTTTTACTGAACTGTTATTACCAAGAAGAAGAACAAACAAATTTTCCACTGTGACATTCTTGTATGTATAGTCATTTGGAACACCTGTATACATATCAAATCCCTTAGGATGATTGATGATAGTACCCCGCCTAGGGATTTCTCCCTTTTTCTGTTATGTCAACATACATAAACACCATAATTTTCTCTTTTTTCAAACCTCCTCTTCTCAGCACGTGGTAGGCATGGAAAAATATCATCTTGGTGTTTGGAGTCATATTTCCTCATGTGACACATATATGTCATTCTCTTCTTCATATATTTCAAAAAGAATTCACATATGTAAAGCCTGTGTATATACGTGAATTATTTAAGATATTGTTAAGAGAATCATGTATCAATCTCATATTTTCCAAGCTCCACAACCTGAATATTCTTCACTTTTTTCTTCTCTTTGTGCTTTTTTTTCAAGTGTTCCATGCTCTCAGTCCTCTGAAAGATCCATGTTCATTCTCTAGATTTTAATCCCATAGAGTAATTCATTGAGCCACTATGCAACACGAGTTCCTCAAAATGGTTCAAGTTTGAGTTAGTGAGTCATAACAAAAACTGATCCAACTCATCTAGGTCACAGATGGGATAAACATAAAACTAGATGATAAACAGTTGAGACTGAATATCTTATAGCTCGAGCCCAGAAAATTCAAATCTCAGTTTGGTAAAATAGCACAAATCCTCAACAACATAAATGGTTTTGGAGTTGATAATAATTTGGAGGCCAAGTTATTACAACAACACACAGTAAACCCAACCTGAACTATCAAAGCTTTATTCCAAAGGATCACATCAAAGGACCAACAAAGGAACAAATCCATGGATCGGGTAAGGGAACTCTAAACAGAACGTGACACATCAAATCCCCAAAATCCATCTAAACCAGTTGATAAAAAACAAGATAATAAATAACATAATAGGGAGCTTTGAAAATAATGGCCACCCCATTTTGATGCAGAGTTTCAGCCAGATGTTATACCAGATTGAGGCGCATCCTAACTTCCATCACCTTCTTTTATTTTGTATAAATTAAACAGAAGAGAAACAACACAATTTTCCTTCCCTTTCATAGCTAATAAAGCCTCTACAAAGTTTCCAATTGCACAGACCGAGAGCTTGCTGGTATGGGTCGACATGTAGGTTAGACGGTGTGTTGACTTCCTCTTTGAGGTTGGATTCAATGCGTTTGAGGGCACCCATTCTTTCCAACTAGCACACTCAACCACCCTTGTTGTAACTATCCAATTACTGCAAAATTTCAACGTTAGCATGAGTTTCAGCATGATTTAGGACCTTAGATCCCAAATAAAGTATTGAATTATTGGGAAAGGAAAATGATAGGTTACAGGCCACATAATCCACCCACAGATATGACTCCTTCCACTCACCCAATAGCATTTCAAATCTCACGAAATGCATTACAAACTTTATCTAATATTATTTTAAATTTATTCTTCTTCTTTTTTAAAATGTTGGGCACTACACACATGGATCTCTTACCTGGTCAACTGATCCATGAAGCACTAAAAACTGAACTATTATCTTTTTATAGTTACAATGTAGGTAAGATGCGATTCAGAGTATCTGAGAACCAGTACGAATCCTTATCGATCCAATGTACACTAACAGATTAGAGTACTTGGCAACAAGTGATATAGGATCCTTAGACACGAGTAGCCCCCTATTATTTTCACCACTAAACTGGAACTTGGGTAAAATAAGAGAGAAAATAAATTCTATCACCTGCATCAACTGATGAAACAATAATAAATAATCTTGAGATTTGACCTAAGCACAGATCTTTATATTCTTCTATTCATGATGAATTTTCTTACCCCAAAATTTTGATGTGTAGGCCTAACACGCAATGCTAGAGAAGTAAATATTACTCCCTTTATTCTTGACTCCACATCTGGATGTTAGGTAGCCATAAAAACATTTTTCCAAGAAACGATATCAAAAACAGTGTGTCAAGTGAAACTCTTTTCTTACATGTTCTCATTAAGGCCATGTAAAAGGACTACCAGACCCATGAAAAATGCCAAGAATTAAATGAAATCCAAAACTGTAGAAAAATAGAGTACATCAGTGTGAGTATTTTAACTAAAACTCAAGAAAATATCAGCTGAGGCAGATGAAACTATGATATGTTTTTTGGGAATCTATCACAATGAATTCTATTTCTGATATATTCTTACGCTAAAAAAATCTCAATGGGTAGGAATTAACATTTTGAGTTGGGACCCAATTTGATAAAGTAAAAATTTTACTTAAGCTATAAAGAGGTGAAACTGTCTATATCTTATGGTTTGCAAGGTTGAGTTGGTTTCTATGTAATTACGTGTAATATCTAGCACACAAGGGTCACCTGTGTTCACATATTACATTTTATATTATGTTCACTAGAGCTATCCAACTTTGCATTCTAAAAATTCCAGGTTAGTATTCGTTCTTTAAAGATTTCCAGATCAAAATCAAAACAAATAAAAAAAACACAAATCAAAGTATCACTTTTTATGTGCTACTGCGCTAGATTGAGGAAGGCAAGTAATATATTTAGATATTGTATCTTAGCTGATTCTGGGTAATTTGGAAAAACTATTTTTTGCTTACTTGTAGTTTGAAGAACTATTTTACTAACAAATGTGAGGCATCTAAATGTCCATTACATTGTCTTTGATTGTAACTTAATTGTTACGGCTTTGCATTTGTCTTGTTTCTGTTTTCTATGCGATACAGAACCTTTCAAGAATGAGGTGAACTAATGAAACATAATTAATCCATCTCAATATGAATAATAGGAATCAATTAATTATACATTGATCTTTGGTGTTGGCCTTTGTGGTGTATGTATTGAAAAGCATTATTTGGACTAGTATTTAATATTTGAAATCCTAACATCGAAGTTATATGAGTAGAACATCTCATCACCAGACAATGAAAGGAAACAAAGTAGTTATAGAAGTGTGGGAGATTCTTTATGAAGAAATGAAGAAAGCATTGTATCATAAAATTTATAGCTATCTTCCTATTAATGGTAAGTCATTAGCATTAATTTTCCATTTTTATGAACTTGATACCTATAGAAAATTTTGCAAAGTCCTGTTAATAGATATTATATTTTTTTTGGGGCATTTTCATTTCAAGTAATAGTGGATATATTTTATAAAATAGTGGAAGTTGGAGAGAAATTACCTATCATATAGCTTATTGTTGTTCAAATTACAATAGTTCCATTATTTTAGTCACATCAAACAAAACATCTTTAACCACTACATAATGCATTAAAGGAATGTTCTCTTGCTGCATTTCATTGCAGACCTTGTCTATCTTTGAACCGGCATTAAAAATAATCAAATACTATGAAGGGAAAAAGCCTGATGAGGAAGGAATGGTATTACTCAATACATGGTTATATGATCATATACATAATGTATTATTTGTGTCATTAATATTATATTTGCTTGAGGCCTTGTAATGCATTAAAGATTAAATGAGGCAAGGGTATATGCTTAGGTTTGAGGCTATGAAACTACTAGATTCTTCGTTCACAATTATTATAGAAATTGAGAGGAGTAGAAGTGCGGGAGATTCTTTATGAAGAAATGAAGAAAGCATTGTATCATAAAATCTATGGTTATCTTCCTATTAATGGTAAGTCATTAGCATGTGTTTCAAGAACTTAGATTCTAACAAATAAATATGAAGATGAAATTTTGAAGAATAATGAGAACCACTATGTGTGTTTATAAATGATGTAAGAATAACAGTAGACATAGAAATATACATAATAATGTTGTGAATCAGAGAACTGGTAATACTATTATTATAAGTATTTTTGAATTTTATGTCTTAAGATACGAGGAAGTTTGAAGACAAGGGGAGTTCTTACTCCCATGAGAACTTAAAAGAACGAAGAGGAATTTGGTGGAGTTCTCATCCCTAAGAGATCTCAAAATGGACAAAGTTAATCTAATTTTATCTTGTAGCTAAGAGTCTTGTGGGAAAAGAAAAGACACTACATTAAAGTCTTAATTTCTTATTTTATCCCGTGGGCTAAGGAAGGTAAATTATACAATGTTCTTTGGTGATAAAGGGTAAGTGCAACAAGTTGGTGGACAAAAAAGGGGGTCATAAGTGGACATCATATTGCAAAAAATAGTGAAATCTTAACTTGTAGGGATTATTAGCAATACACGCACTACAAATTAAACAAAATTATATAAATATGAATCGAGAATCCAGAATCTAGTTTCTCAACTACTAATTAAAAAAAAAATAGAAAAGTATAGCTATATTAAACACCTAAAATTATATGACTTAGATTTTTTTTTAAAAAACCTATAAGATTGTAGTCCGTTTGCCTGCGATTTGGATGACCAAATCTTGTTATTTTTTTTCATTTGGTGAAAAGTTAGATGTAGTTTTCTATCTTGGGATGGATTTTATTTTGTATTTTTTCGAGAATATATTTTTTTAATGATTTTTTCCATGAAAGTGGTCTGAAAAGATTTAGAAAACGGAGCACTTTCCGTTTGCCCACCATAACTATATCAAAAATAGTGAAATCAATTTTTTTTAAACATGTATAGAATTTCTCCATGCTTGGGATGGTATAAGTTTTATCACATTTTGATAAGCAAAACAAAAGTTGCATTCTTAAACTTAGACATGAACATTCGCAGCAAAAATGTCTTAAAGACTATTGTTAGTAAAAAATTATAAAATGATATTTATCTTATTCTATGCACTTTAAAATCAATATTTCTACGAAGCTAACAATCTCTCCTACGCGATGACACCATTTTGGTGAAATGTTTTCTATTTTTTAGCATGTTTCAAGTCAGTGGAAGAGTAAATTTTATTTTTTTGACCTTTTACACTTCATAATGACCTTCCATAGCTTCGGTGGGGGAAAAACAAAGATTTCCTGAGCCTTAGGGTCATATTTGATGGTACAGATAGACCCGCGATCGTGGTTTATAAACTGCAATCTTGGGTTTTATAACAAGAACCACTATTGTGCTTTATAAACCATGAATGTGGTTTGTAAAGTGTGATCACGGTTTTTAAATCATATTTACACACATCCCAATGTTCTAATTACCATGTGATTTTTACTGTTTGACTTTACCATACGAATTACTGCAATTTTTTTTTTTTCTACTAATTTTTCTTATCGTCGGAAGCAAAACATCATGGGAGACAAGAAACGAAGTCAAAAAAGGAAGTCATTAAGTAAAAAAAACCAAATGAATTAGAGGCAAATAGATTTCAAAATGTTGAGCGAATGAGGAATCTTCGTGAATCAAGAAGAGGTTCATCTTTAACCCCTACTATTGTAAGCAATGAGGAACCAGGTAATGTTTTTGTTTGTCAATGTTTAAGTTGAATTAAATACTCGTGATAACGTTGATTTTATTGTAAATGTTGAAGAAGAATTAAATACTCATGATGTAGAAAATTTTGAAATTGAAGGAGACAATGAAAATGTGAGTAAGGAAATTCAGGTTGAATTTGTAGGCAAGAAAATTTTAACAAAAAAACCTCCTAGGATTTTCCATAAGAAACCTAATTATTGTATTGAAATTGATGAAAACATTTTAAAACCAATGTCTGACAAATTTTCTTAATGGAAAATTAGAAAAAAAGCCACTGAAATTTGGGATAATCATTTCAAAATTTTAAATCATTCCAAAAGATGTCAGTTGTTGGTTAGTTTGATGAAATTGATTAAAAACCTTAGGATTGACAACATCTAATATACATGTTCAAACCTCTACAATTGTTGAAAACCTTCATGATGCATATCACATTGTTGGTGTCAAGAGACACACTAGGGATAGTAATATTGTGCGTCGTGTACTTGTTACTAGTGTTGTAAGTGAATCAATAAAAAAATAACATTTGATTACGCAAGCAAGTCAAATGTGTAGTGGAAAAAAAAATGAAAAAAATAAAATTAAAACAACAAAAAAAATAAATAAAGGGAAGGGTTGCATGGCTTGGTGGGTGAGATGAAGGGATGGGAAGATGAGGTAGCGTGTGTCAGGTGGTGGTGTGTGTAAGAAATCTGACAGGACATGCGCCGCCCAAAAGAATTTTCAACCTCTCTATTTCCTTGCATAATAATACACAAAAAAACTTTATTTGAGATCCGGATGCATTTACCCACACTGGAACCCAAATTCAACATTACAGGTTAGCAAAAATTGGATAGTTGCAGTGAGGGAAATTTGAGGTGTCTATGTGTTCATCGAAAATAAAGAATAGTGAAGTGCATTTTTTTAAAGTTTGTTACCTTACCCGAGACCATGTTGGAAGCCATGATTGGTGATGCAACAGGGTGCGATTTAACCCAATTTGGAGTTTTTCCTTCAAAGGGTTGGACATGTGTTGGGTGCTAGTGCTCTATGTCTACATCAATCACATCCCTGTGTGAGAAAATTGGATACATGGGGAAATGGGTGGCTACATATACAGGTTTGTGCCTATAATTAGTCCCCTAATGGTGATACGAATCACAATCTCCCCTCTCTTGTTCATATTCTAGGTTGAACTTGATTCTGTGCACTTCCAAATAGTTGTTAATGCTCCCATTTGGATCCCAATTTATTATCACACCCTTATCAAACTTGAACCCTTGTAATTACTATACAAGTTACACCAAATGATGGATGAGGTTGCCATAATTTATTTCTTGAAAGCTCTGCTTTTGCCCTTGGTTTGCCATTTTTTTTTCCCATCACTACTTGTGCTTATGATTTTTATATCTCCTTGTTGTGACCACCATTTTCACCTTGCACAAGTGGTCTCCAACCTGATCAATTAAAATGTGTATGCTCACTCCCAGCCTGTGCCAAACTGTGATCTCTAGAATAGGTATGGATCACTGTTAACGTAGGACAGAGGCATTTTTATACCAAAATTTTTACTCTTTGATCCCTTTATTCTTCATTGATATTTGTTTTCTACCTAGTTTGTGTTGCTCATACCATGGGGGTATCAAATCATCTATGATTTTATAGCTATGTTGTGGCTCGATGATTCTAATGGAGGCTAGATCCCACTTGGGTTAAAATGCAAATGGAAGTAGCTAATGTGGAACTCAACTCGATAACCTCTGCTCACATTTTGTAGCATGTATGAAAGTGGAGACATTTTCAGAACGCATGCAAACTGTTTGACGAAATACTAAAAGACATTCAATTCCTTCTGGAATGCGGATGAACCCACAATACATTGCAGATGTTAGTATTCCATGCACGGTTCATCTCCCCGCATCTCTCATAATTTATATTAATTAGTTGTTCTTTTACAATGGATTAAAATTTTAAACCAAAGGCTTTTTTTTCTATATTTGTTTGTATTAAATAAACTGTTTTTTTAATACAATAAAATGTTATAACGTAGCTTGCAGGACCTATATTCCTTGGTAAACAACGAACTTAAACACTCACTTCAAGATGATCTAAACATGTCCCAACCAAACTAGATAGCTACAGTACGTCTTTTATTGACGAGTTGAAGTTGACTTCCTGGTAAATATGTTGACCATCTCCTAGTTTAAATAGACAAATTACGACTTATGGTGACTTGCAAAGTAACCTTCGTAACTCCAGAAGGGGGAGGTTAAGCTTCCTTCATTCACGTTGTTTTGTGAGGTGTCACTTCAATCCTTGGATCGAACCCGAATGAACATTTGTGATCTTTTTGATGCCCTTATAGGACCCCTGTTACACTATTTTGTAGCGGTAGGAAGTCGTTAAATCTAAAAACTTGGCTTTCATTTTGAACCGAGTTTTGAAACCTAGATAGTGAAATTATTATTCATCTTCACAAACCTCTAGTGTTTTTACTAGAAAATTACATGGAACTTTTAGTTTAGGGAAAAACACTTTTCTGGATAGTTTGGCAATGACATTTTGTAGGCCTCTGGTCACAGTTTGACTAGGTCAAACTAGACCAATTATGGACTGGTGGCTCTAGAAAACATGTTGCCGTTTGATAACCAGTTTGCTAATTCTCAGTCCTGTTGACTTTGGTGAATTATCCATATATATAGGAACATGTAGGATGTTTCTCACTTCATGTTCATCCATTTGGGTGTCCAATTTTAGACGTGGTTTTCTGAGACCTCAAGCTAACTTTTATTCAATTGCAACTAGGTCAATTACGACCGATGGCCCCAGAAAACTAGCTGCCAAATGCAACCCCTTCACCAGTTCCAAATTCTGTCTGTTGCTATGAACTCTTGGAATATAAGTGGACACGTAGAAATTTAACCGTAGTGTCTTTTCTCATTGGAAGACAACATTTGTGAGTGGTTCCTTAGGCTCTAAGCCCGATTGGAACGTTTTTGTAGCTAGCAATAAAATGTAAAAATAGAAAGTTGTGGGACCCTCGTCGGGTTGCCAAACCACCGTGGAAACTTTTGACACATGTAAATAGCTGTTTGAAAACTCTATAGTGTAACTTGTTGTGTGCAATAGAACTTTTGACAAAATGGTGTTTCTCTCTCTTCCTTTCTCTTTCTCTCTCCTTGGTTACAAAATGAAGTTAAATGAAATGAAATGAATACATGTTTCTAAACCTTTTATTTGCAATGAAAAGTTTAATTATTATTATATCTAAATGGGAAACTAAATACATTAATTATGTTAGATTAGGGTGGATTCCATGCCAGTGATTTATTGTTGATTTTATGCTCACATGGTTTTGCAGGATACAAGAATGATGGCGAAAAGGCAATGTGTAATTCATTATTTTTATTGTAATTTATATAGGTCATTGTAAAATGAATAAATGTATAATGTAGTCTCTTGTTATAGAAAATTTATATTTGAATTTTGCTAATATGTATGAGATGCTAGTTTTAGGGACATCTTGGAAATGTGTATTTAATCATAGGTTCAATTTGATTCATAGACGTATGGAAAAAGGGTTTGATATATATATATATATATATGAATTTGAGGTTAATATTTTGTAGTGCATTTTTGAGTGTTCAATAAACAATTGATTAATACAGTGTTGTATTCTTACATTGTAAATGTAATGAAGAGATTCAATCGAAATACTCAACCCTAGTATAAGATCTGTGAAATAACAAGTCTTCATAACATGAATCCTTTTGACCATAGTATCAGAGATTAAACCAAAGAATGATTGTGTTAAAGCCATTACAACTAAGAAATGGAATCTCATATTCTAGGTAAATAAGAGCCCATTCTTTTAGAATGTTTAGGTTTTCATCTTAGGCCAATATTCGATGGTATCGTTCACATCATAATTTAAATTCTAGACATCGTCATAGACTCTGACACATGTTGGTAATGAAAACCTCGACACACATCCAAATTATTTTTATTTAGAGTAAGTAGAGCTAACTCTTCCTTGGTATCCTAGTGGACTACCTTGTCTTCCGAATTAGATTTAGAATTGAAATTTCATCATCAGCGAAGAAGAATCCCTTTTGGATCTTGACGACATAAATGGAGATCATGAAATAGTATTTTAGCACTTAAACTCTTGTAAACCAAGTTCTTAGTTCCTCTTAGCTAAATGTGTTACCTTGGTTACTCTATCAACATATCACCTTGGTGTTTATGTGAAGGTTTTATCATAAGCATGTCCTTTCACCTTAAACTGATTTTAGTTGAGGCTTAGATTCTTAGGTGTAATTGGAATTAAACTAAAATTCAGTTGATTAGGAGGTTAACTTGAGGTTTGTGTGACTAGAAAGGATAGTTCTTCCAATCATATTTGATTCAGGCCACTGCTCTAAAGCATGTTTCGTAACTTTTATTTTATACAAACTATACTAATCGAGACCATAGTGACATGTAAGATTAAATCATATAAGAGAAAACAAATGGAGGTTAGGAATAACACCACCATACTTGGTACGTCCCTATGAACATGTTGTTAACCAATTTTTAATGTGTCTACTAAAGAACATGAATTGCCTTATGGTGGATCAAAGTTTGAAAAAAAAAGGGTGAGATACATTATATCTTATATGTGTAAATGGAATTGAACAAGTTTATTGAACTATTTTAATGACACTATGGTGGGGAAACAACTAAATATTTATGAAGAATTTTTTAGGAAAAAATCTGTTTTGATGTTCTAAGTGTCCCTTAATCCTAAGATTTCATCTTGACATCATGTTATATTTTCTTGGTTAAATTTAAACATTGAATAAGCGTTTGGAAACTAAATTTAACATAAGAATGAGAGAATCCCTAGGAGTTTTTTATGCAATTTGAAATATGGAAAATAATTATGTAAGTTATGGAGATTTTCAACAAGGGATAAACAAAAAATTTATAATGGAAAAATAAGTGGAATGTGAAATGAATTTATGAATATGTAGGTGGGAAAAGGGAGAAAATTATCCTTACATAATAATGTTCTTGCCAATATCAATTGTATTGAAGATGACAAGTTCCTGAGACAATGAGGTGTTGTGGTTTTTTCCCTGAGTTTTTCTTGTGGTTGGGTAATTAATAGTATTCATTCATTGGGAAAAGTGTGGCATCGACATGTCTAAGGTATTGATCTTGTGTCTATGTGATTAGATGACAAAGATTTCGTATGCATCTTGAATTTAGCTCTTACTTGGCTTCCATTGTGGAAATATTTGTGTAGTCTTCTAATGTAAGCAGGATCGAAAAATTATCCTAGTATTTTTACTTGTTTTTTGTGTGTGAAAAATGTGGGCATTGGAGAGAGGCCTATCCTGAGCAGATCCATGCTCTCGAACTTTGGGGCATGTTTGGAGCATTTTTGATCATTCCCATGATAGTGTTGGACCAATATGGAAGCTAGTCTATGTGATATATTTGATGTGAACTATGCTCGTAATAGCCTTAAAATTGTTAATGCAATGCCTACTGTATGTCACTTATTCCTGCTGTATTTTGACCTATTATTATATTTGATGTGATTTTGATGAGAGTAAGTCGGCAACAGAAAGATTCTATGAAAGTTCACGTGTGATGTACCCTTATAACGTGGAGACAGGAACAACATGCACCATGGAATGCAAGTGTTGGATAAAGTTTTTTGCCATTAATGCTATGTAGGATGTATTAATGTATACAACATGAGAGAATTGTTGTATCTTGAATTAGATGGTTTATCGTGATGTCATCACTATATTGTGATGAATCAGGTATGCATCAACATGCAGTATAAAATTTATATATGTTGTAAAGTTAGTCTCACCATTAATTCCTCATTGTGTCGACAAATTCATAAATCTAAGATGTGACAGGTTACTTCATTTCACTTGGTGGGAGGGGGAATGTGTGAGATTAATGATTTAATATATTGTATGATATTTGTAATTTAGGATGTGGACGTCGATGGTATCTGGTGTATCAAATGGGGACATTGAACATGTGAATTTGACTTTACCCTGTATATCATATCATGTGTTCATAAATGCTCGGGGTTAATTTGCGGAAACACCACTTGTTAGTGATGGAGGAGATGTTGTGGAAGAAGCATAAGGAAGCATAATCGTAAAGTGCGTAGAGTGTGGACAGAGTTCAGAAGAGAGAGAGAAAAAGAAAAAAAAGAGGGCAAGGTCCACAGGAGAAAAAATAGTGATTAATCAAAACAATCCCCCACATTCAAGAGTGGAGAATCTGATAGCGAATGAAATTACAGTGCCAAATCCACTCATATCAGGAAGACAATATGATCTAATCCGATGAATCTAAAACTCTATCTAGTTATTGATGCTTCACAGTGGTGGAATGAATTCGAACAAGCTCTCCCTTAAAAAAATTCAAGTGTTACTTGCAACAAATGATATAGACATGATATGAGTAAGAACTATAGGGCACGTCTTCTTTGAATCTTTTTGGGCAGATATTGTTATATGGTTAGACGAAGATATCTTGGACGAATCTTCATTGATAGTTAGCACTATATCCCGGAGAAAAGTATGGTGAATCCGACACATGTCCACTTATAAACGGAAATAAATTAATATTCTAGGTATTATTAGAACAAAATTTATCCCAATAATCAATCGATGAACAAAATCAATCACTAAGAATGGATATGGGCATGCCAAGTATCACAAATATGTATGTTCGATGGTCTTGCACAAGTACGGATGAAATACAGGTGGTTGATCTATACTGATTGCAAATGAAAGTCCATTGTAAGTAGCGTCTTTAATGTGCAAAAATCCAAAATCAAATTAATTAAGAAATCTGTAATGCCCACCATTTGTCGTCGACTATTCCTTGTTTGTTAGGGAAATCCGGAGGTCATAATAATATGGGCATGGTCCCATGGAGGGGCTTGGGCTCCTATTTTCATGTAGCAGAAGGTCTCATGCTTATTTTTAAAGCCAGCTACAGGAAATAATAGAATCTAGGCCTAAAAAACAGGAGCTCCACTTTTTTAGCCCCCTAAACTTAAGAGGTGGCTGGAGAGGGGGGGATGGGAGTTTCCCCCTACAGTTTAAGGCTGAGAGAATCTAATATGCATTCCCACCATTATTTTTTGGTGATTTTAAAGAGAAATATGATTTAATTTTCCTACAAATAACCATAAATATCCAATGAGATCCTATAATACCTTAGCGTATGTTATTGAGGAAACTAATCAAACATCACGGGACCTTAAAGCTGCTAAAATGCTCCTAATTTTCCAATATAAATCATCATCATGCAACATCATCATCATCATGCAGTATCATCATGTAACCCCACCACCACCATGCAACATCACCATACAACACCAATCCGGCCCAGAGGTTCGAGAGCATAAACCTCGCTCTGATACCAAAGTGTAACGCACCAAAATTACCAACACAAGGACAACACAGTGAAATACCAGATAACTTTTTTTTTTGACTTACTTGAAGATAATATGACACTACATGAGTTCTCTAGGGAATACAATCAACTAAAGACATGCTTTCCACAACACGGGCCCACACTGGTTACAGATAAACTTGAGGCACACACTAAGGACACAATGGTTCATCTAAAGTATGCAGTCTTACAACAAGGTCTTCCCACAGAAGGTTTCTTTAGATTCATGTTTTAGCTGTAAGTGCTTTTACATTCTTTACTTATCGCAGAGGAATCATAACAGGAGAATCTGAAAGTCATGTCTCCTTTGAAGAATTTTCCCCTACCTTGATAATGTTAACATACAGTGTAAACCAATTATAGAATAGCAAGAGGTTACTTCATTTACTTGATTAACTTATTCATTTGTGAGGAGGCAGTTAATTTCTCAAGGCTCTTAACTTTATCAATCTGTTTTCGACGTTGTGCTTTTGAACATATATGTTTTACCTTTTCAAGCGGTCAATTTTATTTTATTTTATTTTATTCCAGTACATGACTGTCTAAGACTTGGATTCTTCATTAAGATCTTACTAGTTGTTAATAAGATTTCATTGGGGTCAAGAGTCTAATAAAAAAAAATTAAAGGTTTTCACCAGGGCTTCACTTGAAGAGATAGACATAAGTATACTGTTTATTTTTTTCAACGGGCAAGATAGGTCGAAGAGTTTCTTAGGCAAGTTCCTTCTATTTATTATAATCTTATTATCTTCCAAGAATTCAATCATTGATTTCACCTTAACACCGTTCTAAGGATTTACCACAATAAGAGATTGTTCATTAGTTTACGCAGGATCACAAGGTATATTTGTTTCTCTTGTTTTCTTTTTGCTTGGTTCCAAAACATAGTCCTTTACCAATTGACACAAGACCAAGGTAACTAGAGCGATGCAAGATGATTCAAGTTCGGATAATTAAAATTAGGTTTGACAATTCAAGGATAAATCATATTCTGAAAAGTGAAAATGTCGATGGACCCCTCCTTGCATTTAGAAATATCTCAAAAATATGTTATTATGAAAACTTGCACATTGCACCCCTTTAATCCTTCAAATGATTGAAAAATATGACATATGATTATAGGAAATAAGGTTTTTGTATTGGTTCCCTGAAACATTTCACCCACCCTTGCACTTTTCCTCACTCAAAATCCTTCATCATGGCCCCTCTTCCTTGCCATATTTTTCACTCCTTCCATTTTTACTTCTTCAATCCTTTTGGTGTGGGTCATCCACAACTGGTTTGATCATATATAGACAATGCCTTTGGTATAATAAAAGAAAATTAAATATTAAACCTAATGTGCCACCTAATTTACGTGGAAGATGATGATGCGAGGCCTAAAAGTGACTTCAATTTAAACATATAATAGTCAAAAGAGCATCAAATTTTTAATTCATAAATCACTGACAAGAAAAATGTGCAAAAATTTAAAATGACAACTATCGTTACCTACTTGTAAACATATTGACCATACAATAGCAACAATTTTTTCCTATATATTAATGATTTAATTTAATTTTTTATTTTATTTCATTTCTTGGAAGAGAATTAATTTCAAACGTGATATGTCCCTATTTGTTTAAGTTAGTTCACCAAGCCAAGGACTCACTATGTCATTGAAAGATCCCAAACAATCAATCGACATGAGAACATCTAAATCAACATGACTTATTAATATTAAGATGATGTGCCTATAATAGTTAATTTTATGTCAGCACAGAATAAATAAAAATGGAAAGAAAAGGGATGAAACGCACAAATGACCTCGCATGGGTCACATCCTATCCTAACAATCCTTCTATTAGACTTTCTTCTAATCAAGAGAATGTCTTAAGAAAAAGGACAAACTTGACAAGACCAAACATATCCATTATAAATCTTACAGGAGGGTTACTCAATCATTCACAAGAACACAACACAAGATACATAGCTTCCAAAGGATCTGTCGTCAACAACAAGTTGACTTAAACCTTTCTGGTCAATACATAACCATTCTACTACAATGACAGCAAGGAGGTCGTATCACAACGATCATCACAAAAACCAGTCAATCAAAGAGTTTCCAAACACACTAACCTATGAGTCACAGGAGAATGAAATTTAAGCATCTTTACGGAGCAAAACGTAGAGTAATTTCTTACGCATAAAACCCACATCCCAATTTTAAGATTTGAAAACTTCCTCACTAATGAACCAGTAGATCTCGTATCCTCCAACGTGTGTGAAACAAATCAAGGTACGAAAAAGAGTATTTCCTCTGACATTTTAAACTATCCAAAAGAAATGTGAGTATCGTCAAAAGAAGACATTCCATAGGATCAGCTACATTCCTCAAAACATACAACAGTTACTAAGGGAGAGAAGGTGATTCCAAAGACGACAATCTCCAAACGGTGAACATGAATTGATATCAAATTATGACGATCAACCATGACACTCGAAGAATAAAAGTATTTCTTTGAGCGATTCAAACAAGTAACAAAAGCAACTAACCTAGTTGAGAGTAATATCAACTTGGCTCAAATCGATAATCAGTCAAGCTAAGCACACACCAAGCCAACCGGGAAGGGTTACTAGAAACTAAAAGAAAAGAATAGAGACAGGAAAAGCATCATTCACCTATACACAATGCACTTGCAGTACTCAATCCCTAATTCAAAAATACTCGACATAACCCAGAACTAAAGATCTCGAACCGAAACAAGAATAAGAACAAAACAGGAACTGTAAGGTTGAGTCCAACAACAATGTTTGATAAAGCATTCAAATCGTGAGACCAACATAAGGAACTAGGGGGTGTTCATTACAGGACCCCCACCTCTTTTGTTTTATTAGACTTAAGAACAAAGTTCACCCAACTAATATTTATTAAAACCCAGAAAACAATATAAGGGCTTCAACCAACGCAATCGTTTCTAACGCCAAAACAACTACAAACGAGCTAGGAAAGTGGAAACCAAATAGTATACCATCACACGAGACATTAATATAAAGAGTAGAGTTATTTAGTGATTCAATTAAATAACAGCATAAGAATTAATGGTATAGAGAATATCGTGCCTGATTAAGCTCCCGCAGTCGATAACAAGATGGACGGGGCCTGCAACAGCAACCGAAGCCTAACTCCATTTTCTTCAAGCTCGTTGGGCGCCCAAACATCGAACATCTTCACGTTGGCATAGGTAGGAGTTCATGGCCAGGGTGGGTGGTCTAAAATATTTGCCATCATCCTCCCAACACCGCTCCAAGATCAGCCCTAGAACTTCTGTAGGCCCCATTTTTGGCAATTGAACTTAATCCTTCGTCATTCATCCAAACACCTCCACCATCTCCATATGCATCTGATTGTTTCTAATTTGGACCTCCTAACCTTGGTGCTCTCATATTAGGAGCAGCCCTAGTTTGAGACAAAGCAAAAGAAGATGGCTTTATAACCAAAAACAATCTCTTGGTACAGACTCCATATCCATAAAACAGTCCCTAGACTTAGCATCCTCAACTATTTCTTGCATCCCATAACCTGCAATCATGGCTGTCCATGAGAATACATCACTTTTAGGCATTTGTTCAAATACTCGACGTGCAACTCTAAAATTCCCACATTTGCAATACATGTCTACAAGGGCATTCATTACTATAAAAAACAAATCAAAACCACTTCTTAGTATGAAGACGTGGATCTCCTTCCCCTGATGCAAGTTCGACAGGTGAGAAGTTACTGGAAGAACAATTGCAAAGGTAACATTGTTGGGCTTCATGTCAGCCAGATGCATTTTTTGAAAGAGATCTAAACTTTCCTCATAATGTCCACTCTGTGCATACCCTGTAATCATTGTAATCCATGACACTACTGTTTTCTCAGTACATGTTCTGAATCTGGACAATATCCTGCTACCTTCATCTCCCAAGACATTTTCTCCAACATTGCATAGATCTCCTGAAAGTTTTCTTGCAAGGCAAACAGTGCTTCATGAATATTCTGATATGAAACAAATCCACCTCTATGAGATCCTCTTCCATGAGTTACATCGAAGAACAAGCAAGGTTTCAGTAGAGAAACTCTGTAATAAATTTCATCAGGTCTGCTGGTAACAGTCACACTGTCACTTAATCGGATTTGATAAAAATATCTTGTAGGAGAATCTCGAATTTGAGGGTGCAGAGATATAGAACAGAAACAACAAAGCTATACAACCTGCTTGGTGGAGGCGCTCAAAAGA
Source organism: Taxus chinensis (assembly GCA_019776745.2). Lineage (NCBI taxonomy): Eukaryota > Viridiplantae > Streptophyta > Pinopsida > Cupressales > Taxaceae > Taxus > Taxus chinensis. The sequence continues at coordinate 105,414,752 of CM034156.1, forward strand.
CTTTGACCAAACTGCAACCTTCTGCCGCCTGGCTACTCTTGTTACGGGCTGTTTGTTGTGGATTTCCGACCAGGACACACCTCGTGGCACCCAAAGAACGTGGAGGTAACACGTCTACTTCCCCAGCTGCGGCTTCATCTAAAACCGCCATATCTAACTCATGGCTATACGCTGGAAAACTTCCGGTCAGCAAAAGAACAGTATTGAAGCAGCACTAGAAACAGCAGTGACACAACACTCTCAGCCTTGCCTGCAAAGCTTGCCTCAAGGTTCGACCGAGCTTCTTCCACGCTAGATCTGTCACTTGGACAGAAGCGACTTCCCAAAATGAAAGGGCAAGGCAGCTCAACTAAGACTTTACCTCGTTTTTTTTTTTTTCCGCTACAGCTGCAAGATCTTGCAACAACTGATCGTGACTGTGTTCGCGTGCAACTAGAACATCAGGATCCACACCAACGGTTCCTTGGACTCACCCTGTAGCAGCTGTCGCACCCATCTCTCTTTGGGCCACGGATTTTCTGAGATAAGCTTACTTCTCTACCCTGTAGCTGCTGAAAACGGCCAAATGCCTCCTCACGGCACTCCCAGGAGAAGTTTTGTTCTGCGCCCCCCGGATTTCTGCCTGTACAGCATGATTTTATGAGAACCCACGCCCACCCTTGCAACAGTCGAGGAAGGAAATGAAGGCAACAAGTCTGCTTTGCTAGCTTGAAGCTTCATCTAAAACAGCCATACAAACTCACGCGGCCAGCAGGGAAGGCGCTTGGACAGAGCAGGTTTTACTGGCCTCTCACCCACTCCACACGCAGCCCAAGAAGAATGCACCCCAAACTCCACCTAAACACATTGAAAGAGGATCAAAAGAGATCACGGCAAGGAAAAACGGGACTCCACCCCTTTCCTCACGCAAGGACAGACAAGACAGCCATGCCGATGACAGGTAGGGTGGTTGGGAGGTGGCCAAATGCACCCACGTGCCATAAGACTTGCCAGGTTGGCCATGGTGGCGGGTAGAAAAAAGACTCCAATGCCCAGCGGGGCATTACAAAAATGCATTCAATTATATAGCCATCAATGTGGGTGGAGGGGCCACGGCCTGGTAGTACACTCCTCTCCTAATACTCTTAACAAGTCCCACAAATCTATGTGGGAACCATGGCCACTTCCCTCTTCCATATGTGGGAATAACACTCCTTGTTTCCCTCAAAATTGTGGACACATTTTACCCATATAATAATGGAAACCATGCAATAAAAATATTTAATATATAATATCATGCTTTCATTCATGGACGCCCCATTATTAAGCACATTCCTCCAAACCATAAACCATGGACTCCAAAAACCTTCTATGTTCTTCCCATGGAGTCAACCTAGGGTGGGAATAAATGAAACAAAGAAAAAAATTGGAAAACAATAATGTTTTCAATATCATATTTAGGGCTTTTTTATGTCACTAGAGATCCTAGGGCTAAGATTTTTTTGATCATAGGGATTCAAATGAATACTCTAAATTTAGATTTTGGCGATAATGTTGTAAGAAAAGTGTAGGAAATTAATTAAAATTACGACTTTAGGGATTTTATAGAAATTTAGGGCTTTGGTTATTTTCACAAAGATGAGAAATGGTTTGGCATGGGATTCATTTGGTTGGGACAAATGCAATCCCTTGACCCCTTTGTTTTCACTTTTATGTTTAAAATAATAATAATAATAATAATAATACTAATAAGTAAATAAAATTAAAAGATGCAGTAAATATACCGAATAAATAAGTTACAACAAATTAAGTTGTGTTAGCTAAAAATACCTTTGCAGGTGTACCCTTCTTTCTCCATTGTTTACCATTATGACTTCATGAGCTAGGTCCAATTTTATTGCAAACCTTTTTATAGGAGTGAAATAAGAACCTTGTTGTCGTTGCAGCCAAATTTTTGGTCACCTCCTCATGCAAACTCCATAAACTCTAAAAAATCACTAATACTCATGACCTTTCTCACCGTAAATGCATTTTGGATGAACAACTAAGGAAATAAATAATGTTGCGAAAAATTGTATTTTAAATTTAGCAAAAAAACATTCCTGCAAAATTTGGACTTCCCTTCCATCATTTTACTCTGGTTTTCTTAGGGGTAAAATTTAGGGCATTATGAAAACTTTATATGTTAGGTTTGCATGAAGTTAACACTCTGTAAAATTGGAATGCTAAAGTTGATCCCCCTAATTTACAAGATCTAGGTATGAATTTCATAAAGGATACTAAGGTAGCACATTTCTTGGCTACCATGCATGAAAATTCCTTCACACCTGCACCTCAGTTATCTTCATCCCAACGATTGGAATTTGACAATATTATTCACCATTTCTCATGCAAAACCCACCTTCCTCCATTAAAGATGATTATTCAAGGGACTATAGAAGCTGGAAATCATACCTCATTAATACTATCAAGTCTTCATTTGCCTTTGCATTACCCGAAACTCCTTCACCTCTCCTTCTACTCATGCCAACTGGAGTTGTATCATTCAAAATTTCTACATTTATATACATGCCAGCCTTTGCATTACCATGAGAGATTTGAAGCCCTTTGAATGTCAGGATTTTTCATCTATTCAAGACTCCCTTAAACATGTTAAATATATTCTAATTGATGAAATGAGTTTGGTTGGTCCTATGTTGCTCGGTAAAATTGACTACCTCCTTACTGAAGCTTCCCCCACTCCAAAATATCTACATTCGAGAACTGATCTATCATCTTAATTGGGGACCTTGACCAACTTCCACTTTTCATGGACATTCCTCTGTATGCCGCCAAGTCCTATGGCACTAACATGTGGAGAGACTTAAATATTTCCATCTCCTTAAATTCTATCTTCTGATAACAGAGATCAAATCCTTCTTAGGATTCCTTTTATCTCCTTCTTCTCAACATTTGTGATGTTGTCCCTCTATTTGATGATTGGGAGCTATTGATGTCGAGAATAGACACTTGCCTTTTAGAACACGACATCACTGAATTCCAACATGACGCCCATCTTTTATCTAAAAATGACCATGTGGACAACCTCAACCTTCAAATGTTGAAATCCCTGAACTCTCCAATCTCTTAATCCATTTCTCAAAACACCATGCCTACTGACTCTGGAGAGGCTCATGATGATTAGCTACAACACAAAGTTCTTCTCTATATTAATCAAAAAGTAATGCTTTCTGCAAATTTGTGGGTTGATACAGGTCTTGTAAATGGTGATATTGGCTCTTTCGTTGACATTATTTATGAAAAATCAATTGGTCCACCTGATTTTCCTATATTTGTTGTCATCACATTTGATTGATATATAGGCCCTCTTTGGGATCCCACCAACCCTTCTCATGTTTCATTTCTGCCAATTCTCAATGGTAACCGAAGACAATTACTACTTAAAATGGCTTGGGCATTATCAATCCAAAAATCTCAAGGGCTTACTTTGCATAGAGCTAATGTTGACATTGGCAACGCGAAAAGGTAGGGTCTTACATTCACATCCTTTTCAAGAGTTCCATCTTCATCCACCCTTCAGATTTCCCCTCCTTTTTCGTTCAACCATTATGAGCCTCAACACCTCTTCTAATATCCCGCAAAAAGGAAGAGTCATGTCTACGTTCACCACCCTCTACTCTCCCCTCTTGATCCCCTTCTCACCTCCCCTATCAAGCATTTCTACTTCTTCTGCATCTAAGTCTTTAGTACTAGTCCTACTCCCACGTGTCATCTTCATCATTCCCTTTATTTTCTATTGTTTTTCCTTTCTTCTATATTTCAATTTCTGACTATCACCTTCCGTTTACTTTGTTATGCATTTCTTTTTCCTTTCCCTCTCGTCATGTTTCGTTTTCGGCATTACCCTCACACACTTCACGTACGATTGCTAGTAGTAATATAACAAACAAAAACTATTTTGCTATTGCTCTTTCTTAATGATGCCAAATATAGGGAAGAGAGAAAATTCAACAAAAATAGAGGAAGGAAGGTACACTGAAACAAAAGAAAGAGCAGTACAATGACATTACAAAAATAGTCCCAATTTGACCCAAAGAAATAAAAACCTGACTGAAATTCTACGGAAGGAACATGTAATAACAAGATCATAATATCGACCACAAACGTACAATATACATAAAAACAATAGCAAATAAATAGTGCTGTACACAAATTAGGGGCTACAGTTACGTGGTTCTAGTCAGTTTTGGAACGCGAAAAGAAATTGTGTGATATGACCTGTAAAGTCATTTAGGACACGACGACCAGTCCTATACCGTATAAATTCCAAAAGAAAATGAGTTTAGGTATACTATGTCTGCACGGCGATCACGAGCTGACAAAAGTAGAACAATGAACTACCTTTAACCATTGACGGAGAAATTGCCTTTTATTTCAATCTTAATCAGAGTTACTGGCAACAAGTATGTACCGAGTTCGTGTCAATTCCATGAATGCGAAAACAAAATGTGTGGTATTCTTCCACTTTCCCATGGATCTTATGAGCTCCAAAGTCATTAAGGACATCACGACAGTAGAACTTGTCAAACACGTTGTAAACCAATTTCGTGAACGCCAAAAGAAAATGTCTAGGTAGAACTGCACATAGTCCGTTTTCCTGAAAAGATGCGTCGTCATTGAGTCAGAGGTTGCCTTTATTTCAATGAGAATGAGGAAAAAAGTTGTCTTTGACAGAGGTCTTTGTTGAAAGATGGTAATGTACGAATTGCAGTCGAACTTCCAAGGTGTTGTCATTTCGGACAATTGATAACAAATTGACCGTAGGCGACTTGATTTACTTGTAAAATTAAAATGTTAGATAGTATCAACATGTTAACATTGTTTGTAGACTAATATTGTTTGTACATCTAATGAGTGAAATAAACTAGCAATCACACACAAATGGTGTAATGGAGGCACTAAAAGGGATGCGTAGAACAAATTAAACTTGAGACGCCAAAAGATTAGAATAGGAAGAGGGGCAATGGAGAATGGGCTTGAGGAAGGAGAAGTCTAGGGGTGGGGAAAATATTGGGGTCACTGATGCAAAAGTATTTTTTTTTACAACTTACAAGTAGGGACATATGAACCAAGTGCTATTTTTGTCAATCATTTCAAGGAGAAATGGGACGCGGTGTGAAGATCATCAAGATAATGTTTTTTGGAGTGGAATGCGTGGTCAATCAATAATGCCAGTGTCAATAATTGTTGTTTACGATATTAGCCCTTATGATTCATTTGTAGTTAAAGCTCACATCTATATAAAGGGAATTCATTTACACATGTATTAAAACACTTTAGAGATAAGGACATTTGGACTAGGCTTGGATTCCCATGTTGATTCAATGTAGTAGTTAAATTTGATAACCGTAAGACATGGTCGATAAGGTGGTTTTGCACCATGTTTATAGACCATTATCTTAGGACATTATTTATGCTTACCTAGACAACAACAATTTTCGATGTAATATTCCTATTGTATTAATTGTAGTTCACACTATCTTCTCAAATTTTGTGGTTCTCAATACTCATTATATTTGAGCTTTGACATGTGTATCAATATCAGGGAAGGTTTCTAGGCCCACCACCCTATCGTGGACTTCACCATTGCAAACATTGTTGTTGTTAAGGTTTAAAACATACCCAACATTGTTCTTATATAGTGATTACCTTAAGAGTTTGGTCAATAAAGAGAGGATAACACTAATTAATTTTTATTTGGGTGGCACCTAAATTAGTGTACTTTGTAGATATGTGGACTGGCTAGTCACATCTTAAAATATCATGCATCATTTCCTATTAAAAAATAAATTTTCATATGTTCGAATCCCAAAATTCTCATATGGTAGAAACAAATATTATGCATTGGAGGTTACTTTCATGATTTCATCTGTCAACAACCACCATAATAGAACCTCCACAATCAATTTCTCTAACACAATCAGACAAAACCACTGAGGCTTGTGTATAGAAATTCCTATTGACGCAATTAGGATTTGAAACATTGACAAATTAGAAAAAAAATAAAAAAATTGTGTGTGCTCCTTTGTCGTCATTCAGTTTTCTATCTCATTTAACATAATAAATAAGGTTTACTTCAATTTGAAGATTATAATTTTGTTGATCGGTATGAAGATTATAGCTTTATTTATTTATCAAGGTCCTATATATTTGTCTAACATTTATATGTTTGGTTACAGTGTTATGGGTAATAAATATGGGAGGGGGATATGTTATGTTAGCATATCCATCACAAAATTGATATGAGAATTCAAACACTAGAGTGGACATCTAATGTGTGAGTGGGAGTAGTAAAATAAAAGTGACATTGAGAGGCTCATTAACGTCATAATCTATCCTCATTAGAAAACTACATTCCCTATTAAAGTTTTCTTTTCAAAATTCGTAGTATATGAAATAAAATGTTCCCAAACAATACAATTTGATTATGTTAGAGATAAGTGAGCATGGAGTGATGTTGTAGTATTGCAAACAACATATCTGGGATATTTATGAGCACATCGGAGAAAATAACTCCTAGTATCTTTCCCTTATTTATAACACCCCCACTTTTTCCATCATCAATCTCATGAAACTATATACTTGAATCAGAGTAAATTTTAGTGGCAAATATTCCTTCATTCATGAATATTTCATTTTTTAAAATTTGTATTTGGTGAATTTTTAGGGTAGGAACTAGAACCGAGTCGCCTACAGTTTCTAGGTACAAGTTAATTTTAGGGGTTGGTTTTCCCAACATTTAAACCAATAGCCAAATTTTAAAATAGAAATCACCATTAGCACGAAATTGAAAATTGTAAAATTTCACCTTCATATATATAATCATTACAAATTTACAATTTCATATATCAACTACTAATTATCAAATTTTCTTCACAATTCCTTTACACTTGCTCATGGTCCTATTGGCATTCATGATTGTGATCGACTACATATTACAAACCTCCAACATTAAAGGTAATGTGACAGTTAATATTTTATTCTTTTGATGTTGCATATAATGTAAAATGTTAGAAACGGTCGCCACCAGTAACATAAATGTATGTTACTGGTCGGTAGCAGATAGTATGTTATCTTCCAGTACCATATAGTATGCAACTTGTCGATAACATAAATATGTGCTACTGTCTGGTAGCATACTATGTGATACTGACCCATAACATACATGTATACTATCGTATGGTAGCATAAATGTATACTAGTGGTTTATGCTACCAGATGGTACCATACAATCTTCTACGACCTGGTAGCATAAATGTATGAGGCACTATTATTTGGTGGCATAAACTATGTTACCGGTCAGTACCATTAAAATTCTATTGAATGGTTGTGTAAAAAATGCTACTGGGCATTAGCATGAAAAAATGCTTCTGATCAATAATTTTTGTAGTGATGTCAAAAAAAAAAGGTATAATAATTTTTTTCTTAAGCCATATTTTTTGAGGACATATTTCTCATTAAGACGATCGTTTTAACTTCTAACATGATTATAAAGAACATTATTTTTACATGTTAAGAAATAAGTGTTCATAGTGTGAACATATGGTTCAAATAATTGTATTATTTAATATTTAAATAAATCATAAGTGTGCACAAATAGTTGTCATGAACAACTCATAGATAGGGGTGTGGGAGTAAGACTAAGGAATAGAGGAAAGATTTGGGGATAAAAATATAAGACTCTTCTCCATGATTATAGGAGAAAAAAATTGTATAAAATGCCCTTCCTATTCAATAGAAATTACTCAATTATATTCTATATTTTATTTGTCTCTAGATGTTTCCTATTTTCATGTGCTAAATTCAAATTGTTGTTCATAAATTTTATCATCAAATCTAGAGTTTTGTTATTATCTGGTATCAGAGTAGGTTTCCTTCTACAAGTGTAGAAGAAGAAGAAGTTGTTGGTTGAAGGAATCCTGTAAGAAAATTTTTAGCAAACACATCACAGTAAAAAGAAAATAGTTTACTCATATGACATCTGATTGATGTCTCATTTTTTCTTGAAAGATAAGAAAATATGCAAAATATTGTAGTTTACATTAGCTTTAGATTCGTCTTGTATATATATGCATAAAATTCTGTGTAAGTTGAGTGAAAACTTTTGTTGTTTTTAAAACAAACGTTTGATAGATAGATTGTATCTGAAAAACCCAGATTCAAAATATTACAAAATTTATTGGGTTTGTTTAGTTAATATCTAGAAAAATTATTTTAAAATTTTACAAAAATTGAGTGTTTAGTTAAAGAAAAATGTGGAAATAAAAACAAGGATCTGAAACAAAAAAGTGGTGCATAATATATTTATGTAATTTTTTAATTGGATGCATTTTCACTTGTACGTGACGTCCGCTTTATGGGAGGTATTTTTGAGCTTCATGATAAAATTTTATAACTAAAGCAGCGAATAATGGAGGTTGGAGGTGATGGAGGAAGGAGGCATTTTAGTGACCTCTCTTCAAGCACCATCGATGAGGCCACAATATTGCTTTGGTGGCCATGTTTTTTTAGTTAAGTTCAGTGTGTTTAATTTTAGCATGTGTGGTAGTAAAAAAACAACAGATGGATAATTCTTGTTCATAGTCAGGAACATATTTTCCTATATTTTGTTCTTTTTTGTAAAATGTGGATGGGGAAACGTGTACGTTGCTATGAAAGTGGTTCATGGTCCACTAGAAAACGAATATGAGAATTTGTGAATATCTTAGAAAATCACATACAGAGTGGTTAATGGTTTCACTAGAAAAACTATTGGAGTTGATGGTACTCTTTAAAAACCATCGGATTGTAGAACATGAGCAGGTACTAGACAGAGCTTACCCATGTTCGCACTAAGGGGGTGAATGTTAGGAAATAAGTGTTCATAGTGTGAACATATGGTTCGAATAATTGTATTATTAAATATTTAAATAAATCATAAGTGTGCACAAATAGTTGTCTTGCACAAGTCATAGATAGGTGTGTGGGAGTAAGATTATGGAATAGAGAAGAGATTTGGGGATAAAAATATAAGACTTGTCTCCATGATTATAGGAGCAAGCAATTGTATAAAATGCCCTTCCTATTCAATGGAAATTACTTAATTATTTTCTATATTTTATTTTTCTCTGGTTTTTTCCTATTTTCATGTGCTAAACTCAAATTATTATTGCTAAATTTTATCATAAAATATGGAGTTTTGTTATTATTCCCCATACGAAATCTACTTTTCTCATAAAAAATCATTCTATTAAATATTTTTGCTTGAGCCGTTATTTATAAGGATAGATTTCTCATCGAGGCGGTAATTTTAACTGCTATATTCAAAAACTATTTTTTCAAAATTACATATATTGTTTGTTGACAACATATATTGTTCACTAACATCATATACTATCAATGTCAATTTCTACCATCCAATGCAATTATCAAATTATTTTTCCAAACTATTCAAAACTCATTTCCTTTAGATTTACCATCATTTAAAAACTCATTTTCACAGTTTCACCTAGTAATATCTATGAGGTATTTTAGGGGCTCTTAAAATTTACCTTGACTTGGCCAAGGTAACTATAAATTACAAGATGTCATGGATAGGGTTCGATGTAACAACAACCTAGTTGTACTCTGTGATTACTAAAACATTAAGACTGAGGCTCCATATGATCAAAAGGTAGATTTTATCTATCAATAAAAATTTTAGATTGAGAATCCATATGATTTTATGTTCTTTTTAGTGTAATTGTTTATTTTATTTCCTATAAAGGTTATTCAGAAATAAAACCAGCAAACTGTATAGTTTATTGTCCATGGATATAAGAAATTCAATAAGAAAATGCTACAAGCATTTTAGGGTGAGAAACATGAAAAAATGTGTAATTCTATTTTATATGTAAATACGTATAAATATAATTAATAGCCTCCAACAAGAACATCTTGTAAACTTATTCATCATCCCTATATCAATTTTTTTGGCTTGTGGCTTTATTGGCTACCAACCTTGGTTATCAATCCAGATCTTGAACCAAATAATTTAACTAAATTATAAATCTGATGGTTAATTAGGGGAAAAGAGGCTTACCAAGAAGGCTTCTATCAATTAGGATATGTGTATGATTGAATACAAACATCAATCCTATCTTACTACAATCTCTCCTCACAAATGCCTTAAAAAATGCAAAAATGCATATCTAGCCTATTAGAACACGGATCTACCCAAACATTTTCTCTTCTTTTGTTTGAGTTTAGTTAAGAAATTGGGTTCTTTTAGGGTGGTAGAAAAGATCCAAAAATACATGAGTGTATGCTTACTGATTAAAAAAATAAAGCAACATATCATATATGCCAAGGAAAGAAATGATTTTGTAGACCTTAAATTTATCCTTTTTACTTTGACCCTTTTTTCAATGCTCAATTTTTTTTCAATCTGAAATTTTATCTAATAAAATTTTCTATATCACCAATATCTATAATAGCATTGGAACATTTCCCTCTCAATTAATTTCCACAATTAATTTGTAGTTATTTCTCTTGAAAAAATTATTTACCTTCACTAATCACGCCTTTAGGATTGAAGTCAAACTTTACTTCCCCATAGTCCAAATGTAGTGACTAGTATTCGTGACTCTAATATGAAATTATAGAAGTCTTCTTTGGTTGAGGTTTCTTTATGACCAAGTCCAGGTTCTATATTGGTTTCTTTCTAGTTTTAGGTTGCTCCTAGATTTTGGTCACTCCAGTTGTTTATGATCTTCATTCTTGTTTTGTTCTTTAAATTGCTTATATCTTTAGTTGGATGATAGATCCATTGTTGTAACAGAGTAGGGACCCTGACCAAACCCTCCTTTTACAAATTATATAAAAAAGGAGTATATAAATAGTATTGCCTAATATTATATAAAACATGAAGAACAACAATGTCAATTATTGTGCTACAAGAAGCAATTAGATTGACTAGATAGATGGTTATGTGAAGGAGATGGTTATGTTTATAATAACTCTCAAGGTTTTCAATTGGATGGTGGTCAAAGTTTTAGACAATATGAAGAAAATAATGGAAAGTTGGAAATACAAAGGAAAGAAAATATTTCATGGCTTTAATTATTTATACCCAAATAATATATTTTATTTGTTCTCCACATTATCCTCTTGTCTCACCCACATTATTCATGTGAATTCAATTTTCACTTAAACATAATAAAATAAAAATGTGGAAAATCCAATAGGTGCTAGGTCTGAAACTTATAAATAATTCTTGCACATTCTGCTTTGTAATTTTAATCTTAGGTAATTATAATACAATAGGTGATGCACAAACACTCGCTAATAATTGAGTCCCTTTAATAATTGGTTGTATAACTGAAATGGGGAGTTTATCCATTGTTCAAAATAGATATTTTACTAATAAAACCATAAAATATTATCATGCAATGTTCATATTCAAGTAGATTCCTTCTTAAAATAGAAGATTAATGTACTTAACACCAAATATATTATTACAACAAAAGGATCAATTTTTGCATTTTCATGAAAATTTATAAAAAAACATAAATTAGAGTGGATAGTAAGGGACACAAATGAAGTATATCAAAATCTAAGAGTTTATGGTAATATTAAAAGAAAAAAAGGACCAAAATCTTGAGTGGAAAGTAATTCATGCATTGAAATGTAATTTTGACCATTGAAGGAAGCGTAATTGAGATTAAGTTTATGTATAAATGTTATAACACGGATGATTCCTTACAAATTATTGCTATGGAATTCATGAGCCATTTGATTTGTTTCCAATAACATAGTCATTTTTAGGCCTTCTATGTCAGTTGTTCAGCAGACTCATCAACACCTTCCTTCCCTCCACTTAGATCGAGGGGAGAATTTACATCAAAGATAATTTTTGAATTCTTGAAAGAGTGTGGCATCACAATACTTGACTGCCCCTACATGGCCCAATAGAATGTCTTTACATAACATCACAATCAGGTTTTCATGGAGATGGATCATTACATGATTTCCACTACCAAGTTGGAGAATAGATTAGGTAGAAACAATCCAAATAGTTGTGTATCTTTTGAATAGAGAACCTACAAAGATATCACATGAAAAAACATCAAAATATTTATGGAGTAATCACAAGCCGTTGATCTCCCATCTTAGAATTTTTAGTTGTATAACATACATAGATGTTCTAGAATAAAAGGGGAAGAAGATTGATCTAAAGACACTCTAGTGTATATTTGGGGGTACATTTCTATCACAAAGGCATATCGTCTCATAGATCCTAAGACAAAAAATATATAATATTTGAGATGTGGTTTGTGATGATTCATCATTTGACTCATTTCCACACAAAGAAGAGTAAGTACCAACCTCATGTTACATATTTCTCTCGGAGTCAGATTACGAAAAATAAGAATCTTCACACAAGGAAAATGAGTTGCTTATATAATTATTCATTTATCTTGGACCTTTGGAAACTTATTTTTCACATCAATAGTAGTACTGTCCAAAATGGGTCGAAAGAACCATCAAGGAATCCTACATGAACATTTTTCCCAATACTCCATCTATTGTCAAAAAGAGATGATAAACAAAAAATTAGGTAAATCTCACACTCATGAGTTTAGTGGTTTACAACACCAAACCTTATAGAGTTTGATAGGAACTCAATCAATCAAAGTTGAAGAAATCTATGGATGCAGAATATGACTTCCAGATTCAAAATTGTTAGGAATATATATCAGTGCTCACATATATTTTGTATGGGTTAATATATTGTTTGTTAATGTATAAATATATTTGTAATTATATGTGAGGATTTGTAACGATGCAAAAAGACGACAACGCCGAAGATGACGTCGACGCGCCACAACCATGCAACCCGAAAATGCGACAATTTTTTTTTTTTGATGGGTGCATTTGCATACACGTTCGAACTAAAACAGTTATGTAATGCTTCGGGAACGAAGATGATTCAAGGTTAAGGATATTTAAATTCATCTCATTCGACGTTCCACAGAGATATGTAGGGTCGTCATGCGAGTTAATTTGTCTACTGTCTGGCAAAATCGTGATAACAATACATCTAAAAGGTAAACCAAGAGTATGATATAATTTATTTTGAAGTGACTACATTAACCACTTCAATTTTTATTTTTTTCTTTATTATTCAGTTATATTACGTTACTTCAAATTTAATACATTATAATATATATATATATATATATATATATATATATATATATTCGTGTATAATGGAAGGAGTCACACTTTATGATAAGCATACTTTGGCGCTAAACTATTTCATTACATTTTATAGTTTTATATGTTTAGGCATACACTTTAACCTATTTATGTCTAGTGTAATTATTTTATGAAATTTTTAATACCTATCATACCACTATTACCTAGAGTAGTGTTTGGTACTCAACTACCTAGCTAGATCCCTATTTTCAATAACTAGCAAGGTATGTTATTTCAAACCATTACTAAATGCCACAGTTGGGTGGTGGGTGGTTCAGCCACTACCTGCCAACCCTAAGACTTTCTTTCGTCCCTTGGCGTGTACGCCTCCTTCTACGGCCGCATAAACATTCAAAAAACTTTATTTTTCACACCTAAACGCTGTACAGTCACCCAGGCGTTCTCCCACTGTCCTAGGCGCGTGAAGGCAAAGAGGAAAATCACAGGCAAGCTCAACCAGCGGCTCAACTGGATCCATCCTTAAATATATATCTTTTTATTGCCCCAGGCGCGTGAGGAGGCGAGTTACCTCCACTTTCATTGGGTGCCACAGGGTGAGTGCATGGCAGGGATCCACAGGCTGAGAGGGCATCTAGAAGAGCCGACTGTCCAACTATGTTGTTATCAGTTCAGTATTGAAAGCATCCTCAAATAAAAATGGGTTTCTCTTTCAAGATATTTTTATCAAAAGATTGCGGGACAGAGGAGGCGCCCCAAAGGAGAATCACATCGATTAGGGGCAGTGAGAACCGTTAAATAACAGTGGCCTGTCCCGTCCGGTTGATATCTGATCAGATGGATCTCTTATACCAGCAACTATTGCTTGTCTATAGCAACATTCTAAAATAGGCGACCCCAGAACACATTTTTTTTTTGCAAGCATTGCAGTGATTTAAATATTCTCTTGTGACAGTCAGCGCTTGGTGTATCAGCTGTCTATCAGGCATATCTACTGAAACGTATCATCATTTTCTTTTATATTAGCAGTTATTCTCTTAGACACGATATAAGGGTGATTGACTGGTCTTGAGTTTGAGACTAACTTCACATTTGTTTGGGCAGTTACGAAGCCTGCCATGCAGCTTGATATTTGTGAAGCTAAGACCACTCGCAGTGTCCTAATCTGTAAAAAAAAATGTTTAAACAATATTTGTAGGCATTGCAACAATTTAATTATTCGCTGTGGCAGTCTGTGCTTTGTGCATCAAGTTGTCTATCAGAATATACAGAGGCGTAATTTGCTTTATTTTTGTAAGCACGCCTTCTACGTAAGCTTACGCATGTATTTCATTGACATTTTCAATTGGATGTAGATTATTTGCATATAAGTTAGTGATAGCATGTTTTTGTTTTTGTTAATATAAATAAAAGAAAATAAATAATAGTACATTAATATTGTTATAATTTGATATTAATAAATTCATTAGCTTTGGCATTACTTAGATATCAATTATATTGAAAGTATTAGTTTCCTAATAGGTGAGAGGTGGGTAAGAAACTAACTAGGCTTAGAATTTTGTCTTAAAACCTCTTTCTACATATTTTAATAGGGATATTTGTATGAAATATCAAACGGATTTGATCTCTTTTTACAATTTGCAAATATATTGACAATGGTTTCATAAATGAAGAAGCATAATAGAGCTAGAGCCTTGATGATTTCATGGTTATATTGGAGGCTATTTAAAACTTAAGTCCTTTCTTCAATAGTACAAGAAGGGGAAATACATTAACATTCTACTTTTCAATACATCTCCTTTTAAACAACAAAATAATATCTAACATGCATATTCTTTAGTAATTTCTTTCCAACATTCCACAAAATAATTCAACAACATTTCCAATAAATTTTAGAGTAAGAAAACTAACATCTCAATACAACTTTCCTTCAAATCTTATTACAACATACCCTACTTCATGTGGAACAAATTTACAATAATGGAAGCTAGAGAAAACAAGGCAATATTACATTTCTTTCTCCACTCAAGATGGGTAATTACATGATGTTTTAACATTGTCAACAACAAGGTTATTGTGTTCCAAGATGTTCTTCATCCATGCTCCAAGCTCCAAGTATTTCCAATCACAACCAAGATAGGGGGAGAGCCAACACTCTCCTCCCAACCAAAACTCAATGGAGAAGAGAAGCAATCTCCTCCATTGACCCCCGAGCCCCAAACACAACACAATGAAAGGTGGTCTCCAACTCAAGGCAACAATACTTGCTTCCACAATACAATTTCTTCACAACATTCAAAGCTAAAAATGAAGAAACAAACAGACACACAAATAACACCAAACATTTCACAACAAGGCTTTCATCCAAGCCAACGAGAGAAGGAACTATGGGAAAGTTTTCCTTATGCCTCCCCATTGAGATGAGATGCCCATCCAAAACCCTCCACAATAAAACTCAAGCCCCTATGACTCTTATGCCTCCCTCAAGTACCCCTTTTTCCTCCCATACTCTTATGCCTCCCTCCTCTTATGGCTCCCTCAAGAACAAGGTAAGAATGTAAACATTCTCACCCAAGATGGGCATCCCTCTCAAACTCCCTCCAAAATATCCTAATCTACTCTTATGCCTCCCTCATGAGTATTCCCATAGACCTCTCCTATACTACACAATAAGCATTCTATCCATTTTTCACAATATACCAAAGTAAACATGCATTATTCACAATTTAGCATAGAAGCAACAATAATATGAAAGAAAAACAAAGGAGAAGGTTTCCTACCTGTCCATTGGAGAAGCCTAAACCAAGAAATTTGTCCAAGCTCCCTCCCAAAACAATCCAAGCATGCAAGTCCAAGCACTCTCTTTTTCTCCTTCTCTCAATTCTTTTCTCTCCCAAAATAACAAAAGAGAACTCTTCAACAAAACAAAAACAAAACTCCAAAAAACCCCCTCAACAAGAGAGGAAATTTCCATAAATAGACAAGAGGAAGAGTGAGGGTGATGTGGCTCCTTGTAGGATGCCACATCACACCTCCTCAAGACCACCTCCCTTTAGTCAAATCAAATCCCAAAACACCATAAATGGGTGGTTGGGTTGAATGACATCTTTAATCCAAATGCATCCCTTCCCCAAGTGTCCTAAGGCACAATTAAATGCAAAAGAAGACAAGTGCACTCCAAAGTCACATTTCCCTTCCCAAAACAATAAATAATCCCCTTTTTGGATTCCCAACCCATAGATATGGTTGGTAAGGGGTTTTGGGAAGTGTGGGACAAGTTCAACTTGTCCCACAAGTCCCCTAAAATTGCCCAACATCTCAAATTTGAGATTCAAAGGATTTGGAGTGGTCAACACTCAAAACCAAACATTCAATACATGAGGAAACACAAGGCTCAAGGAGCCAACCATCAAAATTTATTACACCCACTTGACTTCCTTTCAAAACTAAAAAATTAAAACAAGATATTACATTAATCTAAACACACTTAGCAAAGTAATTAAAAAAAAAGAAACATCACAAATAAAATCACCTACTAAAGTAAGTTAAAACAAGTAATTAAAATTCTTACCCCCTTGGTCACATTAGAAAATTTCCCCCTCATGGAAATTTTCTTAACACATAAAAGAATAAAGGTAACACAATATAATTTACTAGTTACCTTGACGACCAATTATTGTAACCACCCGACATCCTGTTATGTTTGGTTCCCAATCCCCCTCATGGTTGTGATCATGCTGTGTTTCCTGCAAAATGCAAAATACCTTCTTTGGCATTGCGGCCATGTCAAAATATCCAAAATAACCATATGCATGAAATTTATTAACATCTATACGTAATTAAATTAATCATTATTTATAGGTCTAAATCACAACTTAATTATGCATTTCATCATTATCCAAAATTATAGTAATGTAAATTCAACAACTACATTCTACTCATCATGGCGAAGAAATCCAATGTTAGAACACATGCAATATATCCATATAAAAACAATATCGGTATCCAATAGTTTGTCTATGAGTCAGTGTAGGTCATACTGAAAACAAAATCCAATCATAATCCAAATGATCTAGTCACAAAACATCCTGCTAATCAACATAAGTATAAGTCATGTCCATATCCAAAGTCTCCATAACTCAAAATGATAATCAACTAAGTGTCATAGGGAAGTGGGCATTACATCCCCCTCCCCTTAGACTAGACATCCTCCTGGAAGTCACTGAAATAAGTGTGGAAATTGAGCTTGCAATGATGTAGCATCCTCCCAAGTAGCAGCAGTCTCATCGTACCTGTCCCATTGGACCCGAACCTAATCAATCTCTCTGCCGCGAAGGCCCAGGGTCCTTCGATCTAAAATGCGCACGGGCTCCACCATCACCTGCCCCTGATCCTGCACTTGCAATGCAGTCCAATCCAGCACATGAGAAGGATCAGAAACATATCTCCTAAGCACAGAAACGTGAAATACATCATGGATGCGTGATAAGCTAGGTGGCAATGCTAGGCGAAAGGCTAAGGGGCCGAGGCGCTCCAAGATCTCAAAGGGACCCAGAAATCTAGGAGCAATCTTAGAACCTTTTCCATAACGGATAGGGCTCTTATGCAGTCTGACACGAAGAAAAACCTTCGTGCCTACCTGAAAGCTGTGATCTGTCCTATGCTGGTTTGCATACTTCTTCTGTCTATCCTGTGCCTCCTGCAATCTCTGTCTGATCAAGGTAACCTACTGTTCCATGTCCTGTAATAATGCTGGCCCAAGGGAAACCCTGTCCTCAATCCTATCCCAGCTAAGAGGTGTCCTGCACTCTCTGCCATATAATGCCTGAAAAGGGGCCATGCCTATAGAACTATGAAAACTATTATTGTAGGCAAACTCCACCAAATACAAGTACTCCTCCCATCTTCGATTGCTGATCCATGACATACATCCTGAAGAATATCCTCTAAAATATGGTTCACCCGCTCTTTCTATCCATCTATCTCAAGGTGATAAGCTGTGCTGAAATTGATACTTATCCCAAGGGCATGCTACATGGTATTCCAGAAATGCGTTATGCGTGTACAAAGGGTCACGGTCACAAATGAGCTTCTGCAGGATCCTGTGTAGTCCAACAATCTCATCCAAGATACACTCGTCCCTACTGCACTAGCTATGTATGTTGTCTTCACCAGAGAAAAGTGAGAAACTTTCATTAATCTATCCACCGTGACCATGTTGGCGTCGTCGTGGTATCTTGACATCGGTATCCCTACTATGAAATCCATGGAAATGGCATTCCATTTCCACTCCGGGATAGCATGTGAGGATAGAAGATGGCCAACTAGATGCTGATGCTCGGCCTTCACCCTCTGGCACTCTAAACAATGGGATACAAAAGAAGCTATGTCTCTTCGAAGTCCTCTCCAAAAGTACAACTGTCTCAAAGTGGCGTGCATCTTCTTCACCCCGGGATGGGCTGAGTAAGGTGCACGATGAGCCTCTGTCAAAATATCATGTCTCAAGCCTCCATCTCTAGGAACATAAATTCGACCTATGTGTCTGAGAAGACAATCTGATTCTAATGAAAATCCATCAAATCTCCCCTGAAGGGGTCTCTGAGACTCAATCTCTGCTCTGGCTGCGTAAGATAGAAACTATCCTGAGGAAGCTGCTGCAAGATCCTACTCTACAAATCTGTGCCCACTGAGGTGGCCATAGCCACATGTCTTCACCTACTCAAGGCATCAGACAACCACATTCTCCTTTCCTTTCACATGTTCTATCTCCATGTTGTACTCACAAAGAAACTCCATTCATCACCGCTGACGAGTGTTGAGATTGGACTGCGTGAAGAGGTGGCGAAGGCTCAAGTGATCTATCCTGAGCTAGTAAATTCTGGCCAAGAAGAAAATGTCTCCACCGCACTAAGGCATGTACTACTGCTGCAAGCTCAAGGTCATGATTCGGATAATTGAGCTCATAATCCTTGAGTTTGCAAGAGACTCAAAGGCAACTACTCTACCCTCTTGCATTAACACTCCTCCAAGTCCTGCCAAGGAAGCATCTGTGCATACGAAAAAATCAGGGTACATGGTAAGGATCTGGAACTGTCAAAAGGATAGGTGCTCAAAGGAAAAGTAAGGTATTCCTTCAGTGTACTGAAGGCCTCGCTCACATCTATCTGAACCAGGCCCAAAAATTATTCCCTTTCCGCTGAAGAGAAGTGATAGAGGTGCGCAATCCGAGAAAAATCCTGAACAAACCTTCTGAGTAGTATCTACGTGCTAGACCCATAAAACTACACACCTCGGTCACACTAGTGGGTGCTGGCCAATCCATGATGGCTCAAATCTTGGAAGGATCGATTGCGATACCTTCCCCAGAAATGATGTGGCCTAAATACTGCACCTCAGGCTGAAAGAACGCACACTTCTCCAAGTTCCCGTAAAGGCGCCAGGTGCTCCGAAGACACTCGAAGAACCCTGGCGAAGGTGCTCCTCGTGCTCCTCACGTGTGCATGAGTAAATCAGGAATGTCATCAAGGAAGATAAGCACGAAGTGATCAAGGAAGGTCCTGAATACCCCATTCGGTGCAAACTCATAAACACTACGCGGGGGCATTCGTCAAACTGAAAGGTACCACTGTGAACTCGTAGTGGCCATATCTCGTGCCCGGAAAGCTGTCTTGTGAATATCAAAGGTCTCCGTAATCCTAAGCTGATGGTACGCTGACTTAAGATGCTATCTTAGAGAAAATGCAGCCCCCTTCATCTGATCAAATAAATCATCAATGCGTGGAAGGAGGTAACGATTCTTTATCGTTACTTTGTTCAGCTGGCGGTAATCAATACACAACCGCAGAGATCCATCCTTCTTCTTTACAAAAATCACTAGTGCACCCCAAGGGGATACACTAGGATGGATTAGGCCTTTCTCCAGAAGGCCCTCAAGCTATAACTTGAGCTCACATAACTCAGGAGTAGTCATCCGATAGGGTGCTCGTGAGATAGGCTCTGCGCCTGGAACTAGATCTATATGGAAGTCGATCTCACATGGGGGAGGTAATCCTGGTAGCTCCCCTGGGAACACATCGGCAAACTCTTACAAGATAGGATGATCGTCAAGGGAAGGTCCTCAAAGCAGACTCATCCTCTGATCTATCACTGACCGTAATAGCATACAACTGACAACCCTGTCGTGCACACCGCTTAAGCTGCATAGCAGAGATGGTGCGAATAGAAACGGGTCTCTTAACCCCTGATATCACTAACTCTACTCCAAGATCATCTATGCAAGCAATAATCTTGTGGTAACAATCCACTCTAGCTCTATGAGCGGACAACCAATCCATGCCTAAAATGATGCCATAAGATCCTAATGGAAGGATCCGAAGATCAGAAGTAGTGGTGAAGGGTCCCAAATCCACTACACACTCCTTGACTAAGGAGTCTACAGAAATCTTGGCTCCAGAAGCCATCTCAACGTCCCATCTAGGGCCCTGCCTAACTGCCACCAGCCTACAACGCTCTACTAAGGATGGTGCAATGAAAGAATCAGAAGAACCAGAATCAAATAATATAGAGGTGGAAATACCACCAACACTACCTTTCGTCTCAATCACAGTACTCTGATGCTCAGCCTGTGGTTCTCGACCTCTTCGTAGATCTGATGACACCGCTTGCCATATCTCCAACTGTAGGCTCTGAACTCTGTGTCTTACCCTTGGTAGGGTTATGTGGGCAATCTCTCCAAATATGTCCAACAACTCCACAACCATAACAGCTGCCTGGTCCTCTCCAGTGGGAGGCAGCTCCAGCTGGTACTCTAGAGGACTGAGATACAGATCTTGACGATCTGGCTATGGACTGCTGAGGTCTCTACTGACGAGCTCCTACTGACTGAGCTCTCGGTGCACCCTGTGCTAACGGTTGATGGGACCCCTAGGAGGAGGCCCCATACTACGTCCTCTCTGTGCATCAAGAATATGTCTCTGAGGAGGTCGGTAAGGTGGGCGGGTCTGATACTACTCCATACTGTCTGTGGTCTAAGTTACATAAATTTTCCAATTGAAGCTTTTCTTCTTCCCCTTCATTTTCTCCCAACTCTATCCACCCCAGTGGAAGCAGAGGAACTGACACATCCAAGACCATTATGCTTACCCATATGAGACCTGAGTTCAATTTTCCCTGACGAGCTCCTATCTGAACTGAGCTCTCAGATGCACCCTGTGTCCTGATGGTGACAACTATGTGGAGGATGCTAGTTTATTGGAGAAAATCTCTGAGGAGGTTGGTAATGGAGGCTAGCAGGTACATCTGTTGACATAGCACAAATGGTGGCATTGAATGATTGCTTGCAAGTGAACTCTGTCCATCCTATGGAGGAGGAACTGACATTTTCTAAGACATTACTAGCCCTCTTGAACTCTGTCTCTAGCCTGCTGTGTCTTCCCCCGTGTCTCCTCTACAATATAGGCCTTCTCCACGGCCTCTGCTAATGTCTGTGGGCAGTGAATGTGCACTGCGCCTCCTAAATCCAAATTCAAGCCCCGGATGAACCTGTGAATCCGTACCTGCTCATCCTACATATAGTCAACGTACTGGAGTAGGTCCAAAAATCAACTCTCATACTCAGCTACTGTCATCGATGCCTGACGGAGGTCATGAAACTCGTCTATCCACTGCTGAATAAATCTCCTGGGTAAATACCTGCTCCTGAACCGCTCCTCAAACAGCTCCCAGGTAATCGTCTCTGAGTCAACATGGAGCTTCTGCTCCTCGGTCCTTCACCAGACTCCTGCTACATCCTTCAGAAGATGGATCGCAACACGAGCTTTCGTGTTGCTACTACAAGGACAGAGCTTGAAGCATCCGCTCAAGCTCACCAACCAGGCCTCTGCCTGAAAACCACCTGTATCACCTAAATAGTGAGATGGTCGTAGCTTCAGGATCTCCCTGATATGGTCTGCAGCTGATGTATGACGAATCCTAGATCTCCTCTGAATGCTCCTCCCTCTATCTAGGGCTCCGAGACCTGTCCCTATGTCCTGAGATCCTATCCCCATGTCCTCTCTGTGGTGACTCTGCCCTAGTTGACTCTGCACGGAAATTCTCTGCTCTGTGCTCCTCGCTGTGTCGAGGGGATGCCTGAGCATCTACTGATGGCTCCAAACTATGCCTAGCAAGTCGTCCTCCCAAGGGCTCTCCGCGTATAGCGGCATTGACATCCTGGAGTGTCTGCAAAATCTGAGGCAGAAGGGCTGCTACGGCCTGCTCTATTCGGTGGTATGTCTAGGTCTATGTGAAGAGACCCCTCGCCCAATCTGCGCCTCCTGCACAGATCAAGGTGAGAGTTAGTTCATCATTCTAGGTCTTGTGCTAGTTTTCCAAAATTTGCTGTTTACTATAATTATCAACATTATGGTTTTATATTTTAAAAGAATAATGTTCTGTGCTAAGTTAAGTGTTCCTGTTTCACGTTTTCTACGTGTGCCCAAGGGTCCCAGCTTCGAACCCCTGGCTCTGATACCAAAATGTAACGCCGCTCAAAGACGACGCCACGCTCACGAAGCCGATGACGCGCCACAACCATACAACCCGAAAATGCGACAAATTTTTTTTTATGAATTCAATCTTGGGTGAGTTTGCATACAGGTTCAAAACTAAAACATTATCCCGTAATGCTTCGGGAATTGAAGATGATTCAAGTTAAGGCTTATTTAAATTCATCTCAATCGAAGTTTCATTAAAAACGGAAAGGAGGGTCATCTTTCGAGTTGCTTTGTCTGATGTCTGGTGATATCGCAATAGCAGTGTTTTCAATGCTAACCTTAGAATAAGATATAATTTGTTATGAAAAGAAAAAACTATCATACTCGATTTTCAATGTATTTTTGTTTATTTATCCATTTAATGCATTACGTAATCTCATGAATTTAATACATTATTTTACACACATATATATATACATATATATACATATATCTGTGTGTGTATGTGTGTAAATATGTATGTATGTGTGTATATATGTGTATGTGTACACACATATATATGTATATGAATACATATATACAAGGAAATTATACGATAAGATATATACTTCAACATTATATTACTACATTGTATGTCTTTATGTATTTAGGTGTATGTAGCACCTTATTTATATCCCACAAGTTTGTTTATTATATGAAGGTTGTATTATGTGTCGCTAATATTTTATATAGTGGTTTACACTTAAACTAGCCTATACAGCTACACGTATTCCTTCAGTAGGATAACATATATTAAATCTTATGGTTGGGGCGGTGGTCTCATCATCCAAATGTCACAACTAAATATATCCCTTGGGGGCGTGAGGGATCCACTCCAACTGTCCGCATACACACCTACGTGGGCATTTAGATTTGTAAACAATTATCAGATCAGACAGCTTGCCGGCTCTTTTGGACTGTCCTGGCCGTGCATTTAAGAGAAGGTAAATGTGGTGGTTGGAGGTTAAATCTACAGGCGAGTGCAGCAGGTGGGAAGTTGTTTCCAACTGCTTAGACCGCGTGGAAAAGAAGAGGTTCATGAGCTCCGTGAATATTTTCCTTGAACGCCTTAAGCAACGCGGGTTGACCAACTATGTTGTAATCTGTTGTAGCATCGAATGCACCTTCATATGTCAAGATTCTGCCTTCAAGAAAGGTTTAGTCAATTCGAGCAAGAGGAGGAGACAGTGCGTATGTTTCCTGTTTTTATTGGGACAGAAGAGTATCAAAGTCGGCCCTGGATCAAAGAATCACCAGCCTGGCCGCGTGGACAGCAAAAAGGTCACAGTTGGACTATCCTTGGCGGTCAGGGGTGATTTACCTCCACTTTCATTGGGTGCTGCATGGTGTGTGCGGGGCGTGGAGTGCTCAAAAATGAGTAGGTTGTCCAACTATGTTGTTATCTGTTCAGTTCCGAATGCATCCTCAACTCGGAGCTGCTTTTAAGTAAAATAACTATGCATCCAGTCGATTAAGGGACAGGTTGTAGAGCCAGGCCCCTTTGGCGTTCTAACTACTATTTCCCAGTCGAAGTCTGCTGCAAGACAGCCATGCTGCTTGCTATTTGTGAAGCTAAGACCACTCGCAGTGTCCTAATCCATAAAAAAAACATTTAAAAAAAATGCTTACAGGCATTACAACAATTTAAATATTCGCTGTGACAGTCAGCGTTTTGTGTATCAGGGTGTCTATCAGGCATGTCTGCTGAAACGTATCATCATTTTTTTTTGTATTAGCTGTTATTCTCTTAGACACGATTTAAGGGTGATTGACTGGTCTTGATTTTGAGACTAACTTCACATTTGTTTGGGCAGTTGCGAGGCCTGCCATTGCAGCTTGATATTTGTGAAGCTAAGACCACTCGCAGTGTCCTAAACTGTAAAAAAAAAGGTTTAAAACGTTTGTAAGCATTGCAACAATTTAAATATATATTTTTTTGTGACAGGCAGTGCTCTGTGTATCAAGTTGTTTATCAGAATATACAGAGGCATAATTTGCTTTATTTTTGTAAGCACGCCTTCTACGTAAGCTTACATATGTATTTCATTGACATTTTTAATTGCATATAAGTTAGTGATAGCATGTTTTTTTTGTTAATATAAATAAAAGAAAATAAATAATAGTACATTAATATTGTTATAGTTTGATATTAATAAATTCATTAGCTTTGGCATTACTTAGATATCAATTATATTGAAAGTATTAGTTTCCTAATAGATGAGAGGTGGGTAAGAAACTAACTGAGCTTAGAATTTTGAGTTAAAACCTCCTTCTACATATTGTAATAGGGATATTTGTATGAAATATCAAGCGGATTTGATCTCCTTTTACAATTTGCAAATATATTGACAATGGTTTCATAAATGAAGAAGCATAATAGAGCTAGAGCCTTGATGATTTCATGGTTATATTGGAGGCTATTTAAAACTTAAGTCCTTTCTTCAATAGTACAAGAAGGGGAAATACACTAACATTCCACTTTTCAATACACCTCCTTTTAAACAACAAAATGAGGTCTAACATGCATATTCTTTTGTAATTTCTTTCCAACATTCCACAAAGAATTCAACAACATTTCCAATGAATTTTTAGAGTAAGAAATACTATCATTTCAATGTAACTTTTCCTTCAAATCTTTTACAACATGTCCTACTTCATGTGGAAAACATATTTACAATAATGGAAGCTAGAGAAAACAAGGCAATATTACATTTCTTTCTCCACTCAAGGTGGGTAATTACATGATGTTTTAACATTGTCAACAACAAGGTTCTTGTGCTCCAAAGTGTTCTTCATCCATGCTCCATGTTCCAAGTATTTCAAATCACAACCAAGATAGGGGGAGAGGCAACACTCTCCTCCCAACCAAAACTCAATGGAGAAGAGAAGCAATCTCCTCCATTGACCCCCGAGCCCCAAACACAACACAATGAAGAGTGGTCTCCAACTCAAGGCAACAACACTTGCTTCCACAATACAATTTTCTTCACAACATTCAAGTTTAAAAAGAAGAACCAAAAAGGAAACACAAATAACACAATACTTTTCACAACAAGGCTTTCATCCAAGCCAACAAGAGAAGGAACTATGGGAAAGTTTTCCTTATGTCTCCCCATTGAGATGAGATGCCCATCCAAAACCCTCCACAATAAAACTCAAGCCCCTATGACTCTTATGCCTCCCTCAAGTACCCCTTTTTCCTCCCATACTCTTATGCCTCCCTCCTCTTATGGCTCCCTCAAGAACAAGGTAAGAATGTAAACATTCTCACCCAAGATGGGCATCCCTCTCAAACTCCCTCCACAATATCCTAATCTACTCTTATGCCTCCCTCATGAGTATTCCCATAGACCTCTCCTATACTACACAATAAGCATTCTATCCATTTTTCACAATACACCAAAGTAAACATGCATTATTCACAAATTTAGCATAGAAGCAACAATAATAAGAAAGCAAAACAAAGTAGAAGGTTTCCTACCTCTCCATTGGTGAAGCCTAAACCAAGAAATTTGTCCAAGCTCCCTCCAAAACAATCCAAGCATGCAAGTCCAAGCACTCTCTTTTTCTCGTTCTCCCAATTCTTTTCTCTCCCAAAAATAATGACAAAAGAGAACTCTTCCACACAAAACAAAAACAAAACTCCAACCCCCTCCACCATAGAGGAAATTTCCATAAATAGACAAGAGGAAGAGTGAGGGTGATGTGGCTCCTTGTAGGATGCCACATCACACATCCTCAAGACCACCTCCCCTTAGTCAACTCAAATCCCAAAACACCATAAATGGGTGGTTGGGTTGAATGACATCTTTAATCCAAATCCATCCCTTCCCCATGTGTCCTAAGACACAATTAAATGCAAAAGAAGACAAGTGCACTCCAAAGTCACATTTCCCTTCCCAAAACAATAAATAATCCCCTTTTTGGATTCCCAACCCATAGATATGGTTGGTAAGGGGTTTTGGGAAGTGTGGGACAAGTTCAACTTGTCCCACAAGTCCCCTAAAATTGCCCAAAATCTCAAATTCGAGATTCAAAGGATTTGGAGTGGTCAACACTCAAAACCAAACATTCAATACATAAGGAAACACAAGGCTCAAGGAGCCAACCATCAAAATTAATTACACCCACTTGACTTCCCTCCAAAACTTAAAAATTAAAACAAGATATTACATTAATCTAAACACACTTAGCAAAGTAATTTTAAAAAAGAAACATCACAAATAAAATCACCTACTAAAGTAAATAAAAACAATTAAATAAAATTCTTACCCCCTTGGTCACATTAGAAAATTTCCCCCTCACGGAAATTTTTCTCAACACATAAAAGAACAAAGGTAACACAATACAATTTACTAATTGCCTTGACGACCAATTGTTGTAACCACCCGACATCCTGTTGTGTTTGGTTCCCAATCCCCCTCATGGTTGTGATCATGCTGTGTTTCCTGCAAAATACAAAATACCTCCTTCGGCCTTGCGGCCATGTCAAAATATCTGAAATAACCATATGCATGAAATTTATTAACATCTATACGTAATTCAATCAATCATTATTTCTAGGTCTAAATCACAACTTAATTATGCATTTCATCATTATCCAAAATTATAGTAATGTAAATTCAACAACTACATTCTACTCATCATGGCGAAGAAATCCAATGTTAGAACACATGCAATATATCCATATAAAAATAATATCGGTATCCAATAGTATGTCCATAAGTCAGTGTAGATCATACTGAAAACAAAATCCAATCATAATCCAGATGCATCTAGTCACAAAACATCATGCTAATCAACATAAGTATAAGTCATGTCCATATCCAAAGTCTGCATAACTCAAAATGATAATCAACTAAGTGTCGTAGGGAAGTGGGCATTACAGGATTAGGTGGTTGAACCAACTCACATATATAGCAATTTAGGTGAGAAATAAATAAGGGTTTGTTTGGTATATAGTTGAGTTGTTTTAACGACTCATAAAACTATTGGGAGACTCCTTATTAATGGGAAATCATCTCCCTATAAATATCTAACTTCTATTATGTTGAATATAGAGATTGTTGAGTTATGTACTTTGCATGAATTTTATCCAAATTCATTATTTGGTATCAAAGAAATGGGTTTCTAGTAAAATTCTGAGGGGAAGCTTCTTGTCTATAAATTTCCCTAATTTATAGTCAAAATATTTTGTGGGAAATTTGTATGCGTAGATTTGTATGAATTAAGGTAGTTTTATATTCTGCAATATCCTTGCAGAGGATTCTTCTAATATGTGCACTTCATAATATTTTCAAGCTAGTATTTCTAACCCCCAGATAGCCTATTATAACGTATAAACTATGCTCTATAATTATTTAGCTGTTGAAGGAATTGGTGATGTACAAGAAAGTAAAACATCATTATGTGCATGAATCTTTGTGATTGGTTGACTTTGGGAGACAACACATGGCAAATGACAGTTGCCAAATTCGTAGGAATGCATTTGATGTCAGGGAAGTTCATTCTCTATGCCATTATTATGAAGAAGAAATGGGAAGCATTGGAACCAGGAATGATTTTTTAGTTACAAATTTCTCTCTAGACGGTCGAGTCATTCAAAGAGAGCATACAATAAAATCCATTGATACCAGCGGAGCTCTGATTGGCGTAAAGTGTAAGGATGGGATTGATCATATAAGTCATGATTTCCATCATCATCCTGGCTTGAGTGTTGTTGGGTTAGTAGCTGATGGTAGGAAAATTATGGCTGATGCAAAATCAGAGGTAATACGTGTGGTGGCTCGTGTAAAGGAGATCTTTGAACAAATTTCTAGATGTGTGCATTTGTTAAAGCCTTTAGATCTAGATATAAATTCTTTGAGACAATTAATTTTCTTTCATTCATCACCTCTATTATTCAAATTTTACTCCACGGCATCACAGTTATGCATGAGCATTAACCTTGGCATCATACCTTCTACTCTTCACGTAATCTACGGTGGTCAGCTGTATGGTTATACATCCACATGGTTTCTTCTGGTGCCTTTAAAGATCATTGGTCTCATGAGAATATGTGCTCAATACCAATCAGTAAAATTAATTCTGGTCATTTGTTTTGCCGTCCATTTAAGTCTCTTTCGCGCATGTTGTGAGGCTTCAAATCTTCAAGTCATAAAGTGAGTCGAGTTTTTATTAGAATAGTTTTAATTATATAGTCTAAAGTATTTGTCCATGTTCTTTGTTAATAAAATATTTAATAGTGTGGGGTATTTTATATTGCGGTCATTAACTAGTGAAATAATCTAGTTTCTCACGTGTCTAGTGAATCAACCAAAGTGAATTTCATAAACGATAACTATATTTTATTTGTCTAAGTAAAAATAAGTTCATTGTCAACTAGTCAAGAGTAAAAGTTGTTTGTAGAGTTATTTTAAAAATTGTAAAAGTGTTTAAAATTATTATATTGTTGTTGATTGGCAATATTTGAAAATAAAAATAAAATTTAAAAAATAAAGGTCAAAAGAGTTGTTTTGTAATCCTTGTTGTTTAAAGTTTGAAAACAAAAATCTCCACTTTTTGTTGAACGCACTATCAGTGTTATTTGACGTTCGAGTCCAAATCAAGGAGGGGCATTGTAATTGAGTTCCATGATAAAATCCAGTTGAGCTCACAGTATGATACTGGAGGACGAAAGCATAGGAGGTTGGAGGTCGATCAACAACCTCTTGTGAGTCACCAATGACAGGGCCGCATCAAGATGTGAAAGTGTGTTTGTGAGTTTTCTTGTAGTATTTGATTTTTAGTGTAATTCTTTTTCAAAGTACGAGATTCTGTTGTGTGTAGTATGATTTGAGAGTTCCTGATTTATGTGAATAAGTGGAAAGTTCATGTAACACCACACAGAAACTACTCGCACGAGACCAAAATACAATCCGGGTTTAGAGAGAGAAAAATTATGAAATAATTTTTTTTTTATTAAATTAGGTTCAGGATAAAAGAAGGCAGTTGCGAGGCGTCGAAGATGTTCATCGATCTATTAAGATCGCCTCAAATTCAACTTCAATACTGTATCTTCGTTTCTTTCCCCAACAAGGTTCAAAAGTTTTATTTAAGAGACTTCGTTAGCCATTCAACATGACTCCATTAATCCTGGTTGGATTAAATTATTTAAGGACCCTTAATTAAATATTAAATTTTAATAATGCAAAGACCTAAAGTCTTGTAGTCCAAGGTCATACAAATAAAATATTTAATTACTTGCTTAGAGGGTCAAGTGTGCACAACTTTTGCTAAATTCTCGCCCCCCCTTCCCCCCCCCCCCCCCCCCCCCCCCCCCCCCCCCCAACCCCCCCTTTTATTTCTATTTTTGTTTTATTCCCACCAAAAGAAACCCATCACTTAAGTGGTGTAGGATATATCCTCCACCATTGGATCTATTATCTCCCCACCCTTAGATCTAGGTTGGGCAAGGAAACCCTAGAAATCCTTATGGATTGCCTTATGTTTTTATCCTTTTTTTTTTAATTTCCTTCCTACACCCAAATCTCTCATTTCATTTTTATTTTATTTTCACTTGCAGGTTAA
Organism: Taxus chinensis; assembly: GCA_019776745.2. Lineage (NCBI taxonomy): Eukaryota > Viridiplantae > Streptophyta > Pinopsida > Cupressales > Taxaceae > Taxus > Taxus chinensis. The sequence continues at coordinate 105,445,048 of CM034156.1, forward strand.
GGGAGGAGGAGGAAGAAGCTCAATCTATGGAGGCCATTACAGCCATGGGAACTCTTCTCAACAAATTTTTTTGGCTCAGAGTTTTAGTGGAGGAGTTTGTTTTTGTAGATCTAATCTGGTTTGGGTTGTTTGGTTGCCCCATACCCTAAACCTGCGGATTCAATGTGTGTATATAATTTTATATATATGTGTGTGTGTGTGTGTGTGTGTGTGTGTGTGTGTATATATATATATATATATGTATATATGTATATAATAAAAAAAAATATTAATGGCCGCATAAGGGCCGAGGATGAGGCGGAGCGCACTGGCCGCGCTATGCATTGGCCGCACTGTTTTTTGTAATAAAAGAGTTATTTGCTGTGTTTTTTTTTTTGTTTAGTGGAACAGTTAATGGGGGGGAGGGGCGCCGACCCCATCCCCACCCCATATGGTATATGGGTTAGGGGTGGGGTCAGCGCCCCTCCCCCCAACCTTGGAACAGCCCACAGCAAAAAGAACAGGCCGCGGCCTGTACAGGCCGCATTCTTTTTTTTTCTTTTGTTTAATACTTTTTAGTTTAACGGTATTTCTTTTATAATAAATACGTATATACTTATACACACACACACACACACACACACACACACACACACGTGTGTGTGTATATGGCAACAACAATTTTTTTTTTGAAAATAAATAAGAGGATTGTACAGTTTAATAATATTAATATTTTTTAATAATAACTTATCTCATCATTATTAGAGTATTTTCATTATGGAGAGTATGGAATATTCCATTTTTATTTTTTTATCAAAATGAAAATAAGCATAGAAGGAAATATTGACAAGTTATAAATTTGTTTAAATCCTCTTTTCCTCTCAAATTAATAATTATTGTGTATAAGGTAGAAACAAGAAAGTTTCATTTCATCAAACAAGGTGGAATATAGTTTGCAATGAGTTTCAAAATGAGAAATACTTACTATAATTTAGTATTTTAACTACTTATTGTCCAAATTGAAAGTAATTGTGTTCAAATTTCTATCTATCAACAAAAGGAGACTAGCTTTTGTAACACATACCATTCGATTAATACAATGAAACAAACTAACTTTTCACAAGAAGGAATCTACAACAAACTTCCCCAATAGTATAATCACAAGATTTTCACAAGCCCCCTTTTTTTTTTACATATCATTGCTTCATTTCCTTACAATCTTTTCAAAAATGTAAACACCCTTCAAGTAAAATTTGCATTCAACCATGTGACTTTTGGTGCAAATATAGATTACAATGTCCTTTATTTTTGAAATGAAAACAAGATGATACAACTTTCTTTCACAAAAAGTTTTTACAACAAAAGAATGTATATAAGGGAATGGAAAGAGTCTTCACAAGCTCTATGGTGTTCTTCATCCATGCTCCAAGTTCCACGTAGTTTAATCACAACCAAGATAGGGGGAGAGGAAACACTCTCCTCCCAACCAAAACTCAATGGAGAAGAGAAACAATCTCCTCCATTGACCCCTGAGCCCTAAACACAACACAATGAAGGGTGGTCTCAAACTCAAGGCAACAACACTTGCTTCCACAATACAATTTACTTCACAACATTCAAGGTTTAAAAGAAGAAACAAAAAGGAAACACAAATAACACAATACTTTGCACAACAAGGCTTTCATCCAAGCCAACAAGAGAAGGAACTATGGGAAAGTTTTCCTTATGCCTCCCAATTGAGATGAGATGCCCATCCAAACCCTCCACAATAAAACTCAAGCCCCTATGACTCTTATGCCTCCCTCAAGTACCCCTTTTTCCTCCCATACTCTTATGCCTCCCTCCTCTTATGGCTCCCTCAAGGACAAGGTAAGAATGTGAACATTCTTACCCAAGATGGGCATCCCTCTCAAACTCCCTCCACAATATCCTATTCTACTCTTATGCCTCCCTCATGAGTTTTCCCATAGACCTCTCCTACACTACACATTAAGCATTCTATCCATTTTTCACAATACACAAAAGTAAACATACATTATTCACAAATTTAGCATAGAAGCAACAACAATATGAAAGCAAAAAAGGGAGAAGGTTTCCTACCTCTCCATTGGAGAAGCCTAAACCAAGAAGCTTTGTCCAAGCTCCCTCCAAAACAATCCAAGCATGCAAGTCCAAGCTCCTTTTTTTTTTTCTCCCAATTCTTTCCTCTCCCAAAAGAAAATAAAAGAAAAGAACTCTTCAACAAAAAAAAAACTCCAACCCCCTCCACAAGAGAGGAAATTTCCATAAATAGACAAAAGGGAAGAGTGAGGGTGATGTGGCTCCTTGTAGGATGCCACATCACACATCCTCAAGACCACCTCCCTTTAGTCAACTCAAATCCCAAAACACCATAAATGGGTGGTTGGGTTGAATGACATCTCTTTTCCACATCCATCCCTTCCCAAGTGTCTTAAGGCACAAATAAATGCAAAAGGAAGAAAAGTGCACTCCAAAGTCATCTTTCCCTTCCCAAAACAATAAATAATCCCCTTTTTGGCTTCCCAACCCATAGATATGGTTGGTAAGGGGTTTTGGGAAGTGTGGGACAAGTTCAACTTGTCCCACAAGTCCCCTAAAATTGCCCTAAATCTCAAATTCTAGATTCAAAGGATTTGGAGTGGTCAACACTCAAACCAATCATTCAATACAAGAGGAAAACACAAGGCTCAAGGAGCCAACTATCAAAATTAATTACACCCACTAGACTTCCCTCCAAAACTTAAAAATTAAAAGAAGATGTTAAATTAATCTAAACATACTTAGCAAAAGTAATTTTAAAAAAAATATCACAAATAAAATCACCTACTAAAGTAAGTTAGAACAAGTAAATAAAATTCTTAACCCCATGGTCACATTAGAAAATTTCCCCCTCATGGAAATTTTTTTCTTAACAACATAAAAAAAAATCAAAAGTAACACAATACAATTCACTAGTTGCCTTGACGACCAAATGTTGTAACCACCTGACATCCTGTTGTGCTTGGTTCCCAATCCCCCTTTAGGTTGTGATCATGTTGTGTTTCCTGCAAAATACAAAATACCTCCTTCGGCCTTGCGGCCATGTTAAAATGTCCAAAATAACCATATGGATGAAATTTATTAACATCTATACGTAATTCAATTATCCATTATTTCAAAGTTTAAATCACAATTTAATCATGCATTCCATCATTATCCAAAGTTATAGTAATGTAAATTCAACAACTAAATTCTACTTATCATGGCAAGGAAATCCAACGTTAGAACACATGCAATACATCCATATAAAAATAATATCGGTATCCAATAGTCTGTCCATGAGTCAGTGTAGATCATACTGAAAAAAAAATCCAATCATAACCCAAATGCATCTACTCACAAAACATCATGCTAATCAATGTAAGTATAAGTCATGTCCATAACCAAAAGTCTGCATAACTCAAAATGATAGTCAACTAAGTGTCATAGGAATGTGGGCATTACATCCCCCTCCCCTTAGACTAGACTTCCTCCTGGAAGTCACTGAAATAAGTGTGGGAACAATGATGTAGCATCCTCCCAAGTAGCGGCAGTCTCATCGTACCTGTCCCATTGGACCCGAACCTGACCAATCTCTCTGCCGCGAAGGCCCAGGGTCCTACGATCTAAAATGCACACGGGCTCCACCATCACCTGCCCCTGATCCTGCACCTGCAATGCAGTCCAATCTAGCACATGAGAAGGATCAGAAACATATCTCCTAAGCACAGAAACGTGAAATACATCATGGACGCGCGATAAGCTAGGTGGCAAAGCTAGACGATAGGCCAAAGGACCAAGGCGCTCCAAGATCTCAAAGGGACCCACAAACCTAGGAGCACGCTTAGAACCTTTTCTGTAATGGATGGGGCTCTTATACTGTCTGACATGAAGAAACACCTTCGATCCCACCTCAAAACTGCGATCTGTCCTATGTTGGTCTGCATACTTCTTCTGTCTATCCTGTGCCTCCTGTAATCTCTGTCTGATCAAGGTAACCTGTTGTTCCATGTCCTGTAATAATGCTGGTCCAAGGGAAACCCTGTCCTCAATCCTGTCCCAACTAAGAGGTGTCCTACACTCTCTGCCATATAATGCCTGAAAAGGAGCCATGCCTATAGAACTCTGGAAACTATTATTGTAGGCAAACTCCACCAAATACAGATACTCCTCCCATCTTGATTGGTGATCCATCACGTACATCCTGAGCATATCCTCCAAAATCTGATTCACCCTCTTTGTCTGTCCATCTGTCTCAGAGTGATAAGCTATGCTAAAATTAATCCTTGTCCTGAGGGCATACTGCATGGTGGTCCAGAAATGGGAAGTGTACAAAGGGTCGCGGTCGCATATGATCTTCTGCGGAATCCCATGTAGTCTGACAATCTCATCAAGATATACTCGTGCCACCGCACTAGCCGTATAGGTATTCTTCACTGGGGAAAAATGAGCTACCTTCGTCAATTTATCCACTGTGACCATGATGGCGTCATGGTGGTATCTCGACGTCGGCAACCCAACAATGAAATCCATAGAAATGGTGTCCTACTTCCACTCTGGTATGGCGTGAGGATAGAGGTGGCCAGCTGGATGTTGGTGCTCAGCCTTCACCCTCTGGCACTCTAAACAGCGTGACACAAATGAAGCTACATATCTCCGAAGTCCTCTCCAGAAATACAACTGTCTCAAGGTGGCGTGCATCTTCTTCACCCCGGGATGGGCTGAATACTGTGCACGATGAGCCTCTGTCAAAATGTCATGTCTCAAGCCTCCATCTCTAGGAACATATACCCGACCTCTGTGTCTGAGAAGACCATCTGCCTCTAGTGAAAATCCAACAAATCTCCCCTCAAGGGGTCTCTGAGACTCAATCTCTGCTCTGGCTGCAAGGTAGAAACTATCCTGAGGAAGCTGCTGCAAGATCCTACTCCGCAAATCTGTGCCCACTGCGGTGGCCATAGCCACATGTCTCCGTCTACTCAAGGCATCAGCAACCACATTCTCCTTCGCTTTCACATGATCTATCTCCATGTCATACTCACAGAGTAACTCCATCCAACGCCGCTGACGAGCGTTGAGATTGGGCTGCGTGAAGAGGTGGCGAAGACTCAATTGATCAGTCCTGAGTGTAAATCTCCGGCCGAGAAGAAAATGCCACCATTGCACTAAGGCATGTACCACTGCTACAAGCTCAAGGTCATGGGTCGGATAATTGAGCTCATAATCTTTGAGTTTGCGGGACTCAAAGGCAACTACTCTACCCTCCTGCATTAACACTCCTCCAAGTCCTGCCAAGGAAGCATCTGTGCATACGAAAAACTCTCCATGAGGATCTGGCACTGCAAGGATAGGTGCTCTCGTAAGGCATTCCTTCAGTGTACTGAAGGCCTGCTCACATCTATCTGACCATAAAAACTTCTTCCCTTTCCGCTGAAGAGAAGTGATAGGGTGCGTAATCCGGGAAAATCCTGAACAAATCTCCTATAGTATCCTGCTAGACCCATGAAACTACGCACCTCGGTCACACTAGTGGGTGCTGGCCAATCCATGATGGCTCAAATCTTGGAAGGATCGAGTGCGATACCTTCCCCAGAAACGATGTGGCCCAAATACTACACCTCAAGCTGAAAGAACGTATACTTCTCCAAGTTCCCGTAAAGGCGCTGCTCGCGAAGACACTGAAGAACCTGGCAAAGTGCTTCTTGTAATGCTGCCAAAAGACGAAGCTCGCTCATGATGACGATGACGGCGTGCCACAAACATACAACCCGAAAATGCGACTAATTTTTTATTTTTTTTTAAATGTGGTGTTCGATATCTCACCATGTGGTGGAGCCTCAGGCCACCACTTGTCCTGCCACCACGATGATCAGGTCATAATTGGAGGACCGAGTTCATATGGCTCAACGAGCTCGTTGTTTAGCTTGGGTTAGTGAGCTAATCTCCATATTGGGTGAACTAATCATATCCCATATTACATTGCATAGTTCGGGCCACATACGTGGCATTACAATATTGTCACTACCATGTAATAGTCGCCCTTACAACTCGAGGAGGACACAGATGGACAAGTCAACATGCCACCGCCCACATTTAAATGGAGATAAGGTGTGTCCGCAGCCACTATAATTGTGGCATTCCACATGGCTACTGAGCCAACTTGGCCGGTATTTTATACATGTATATTATCAAAATTTTACACTAAAATGACTCTACAAGCTTAACATAAATTTGAAATTTTATTATAATGGAGCAAGAGTCCAATCGGGGGAGAGCATTTCAAACTCTGTTTAAAAGTTATGGTTGGGGCGGTGGGTGGTTCAACCAACACCAGCCAAGACATTGACCTCTCTCTCCCTCATGCGTGTCGAAGCTCCAGGTCGCCTCTTCATTAAATGATTTAGATTTGCAAATCTTGTGCCTCCTCCTTGGTCTGCCTACCGGTTGGTTCTGCCCCGGGCCGCGTGGAAGAAGAAAGGTTATAGATAAAGCTATAGCTGTAGAGAGAGGCGGAGCTACCGGCGCGAGTGGGGGGGGGGAGAAATCTCTTAGAGGCAAATCTGTTTCATATCAGAATATTCATGAAACGCAGTTGCTTTCAAACGGTGTAAAAGGAGACTGCATACGCCTGTACTAATTGTTTTAGCTTAGCTGTCAATGCGGGAAATCTACTACGTGTGTTATTTTTATTTCCTTTTATTCTTTTCCACATTCAGTGTCAAATGCATCCCCAAATTCGGGATTTTTCTTCATTAGATTTTTATTAGAATCGATTTGAGGGACAGTGAAAGGCGTTCTGGACAGTGCCCTGTCTAGCCATGTTGTTATCTGTTCAATATCGAATGCATCCTCAAAATCGGGTTTCACTTTCAAGATATTTTTATCAAAATCGGTGGGGGGGATAGTGAGAGTGGGTTACTAGAAGACCTGCAGCATTTTACTACCAACGTTTTTCTAGGGAGACCATATTCATTATACGATGCAACCCGTGGGAGAAGATCTCACAGAGGTGGATCTGTTTCATATCATGCCACGTATATGTTTTTTGTAGGAGTTTAATAGACTATGCATATTTGTATAGTATTTTGAAATATCTTTACAGAGATTGCTGGCTTATATGAAGAGCAAAATCAATAAATATTGCAAACTGTTCCGATCTCCCTGTCATGCTAAACAATATAAAATGCAGAAGGTTTTCATACAACAAGAGGAAAGCAAGGTGGTCCCATAAAGGTGGGTCTGTTTCAAAATTGGATTGCTCACGAAGTAGTTTCTTTGCAAGGTAATGAGCATTTGTGCATGTAAAACTTATACAAACTGCTTTGCACCTTAGAACAGTCATATAACATGGTGGCATTACCGAAACATATCCTTTGCATATTTTTAATTAATATTGTTTCTTGGCTATAACTCACAATAGTTTACTTGTTAATATAAAGGAATTTTTTAATAGTGTATTGTTATAAATAGGATTTATACTAGGATAATCTTTAAAATATTAGATTCCATATTAATGAAATGAAGTAATGTACTTACTAAACATAGACTTTGCATTAGAATTTCTTCTACATGAATTTAATCAACCTAGCAAAATTTTCATTAGGGATTCTGTTTCTTTCCCGTATTGTATTTTGCAATTAATCTTCTCTAAGTGAATTCCCAAATGAAGAAAAGCATGTTAGAGCTATGAATATGAAATTCTTTATTGGCATATTTTATATTATTGAGACCTAAGTCTTTATTTATTCAACAAGAATAAGAGTAGTAAGTGCTCTAGTATTCACAACTTTGCAACATTTCTCCTTTTAAGTCAATAAGATGAAGTCTACTATGTATATTTTTCTTTGTGAATTTTCCTAAAATTCCGTTCAAAAGAATACTACGATTATTTCCATTAAGTTTTAAAGCAAGAAATACTAATCATGTAAACGAAATTGACATACTCATGAGGAGGTTCCAAATCAAGTAAAAAGGAGAATAGATGGATTTTCATCCTTTCAACTTTTGATTCTATATTTTTTTTACATGTTTATTATTGGACTTCAAAAAGAACAATTTTCATTCAACATTTGTCACAACACTTTCTACTTCATATGGAACAAATTTTGCAATAATGTAAACACCTTGCAATTAAAATTTGCATTCAAACATGTGACTCTTGGGGCAACTATAGATTACAATGTCCTTTATTCCTCCACTAAAAACAAGGTGGGTACAACTTGCTTTCTGATACAAATTTTACAAAAAAATAATGTATATAAGGGAAATCGAAGATTCTTCACAAGCTCCAAGGTGTTCTTCATCTATGCTCCAAGCTCCAAGTATTTCCAATCACAACCAAGATAGGGGGAGAGGCAACACTCTCCTCCCAACCAAAATCTCAATGGAGAAGAGAAGTAATCTCCTCCATTGACCCCTGAGCCCCAAACATAACACAATGAAATGGTGGTCTCCAACTCAAGGCAACAATACATGCTTCCACAATACAAGTCCTTCACAACATTCAAAGCTAAGATAAAAAAAACAAAGAGGCACACAATAACACCAAACATTTCACAACAAGGCTTGCATCCAAGCCAACAAGAGAAGGAACTATGGGAATGTTTTCCTTATGCCTCCCAAATGAGATGAGATGCCCATCCAAAACCCTCCACAATAAAACACAAGCCCCTATGACTCTTATGCCTCCCTCAAGTACCCCTTTTTTCCTCCCATACTCTTATGCCTCCCTCCTCTTATGGCTCCCCTCAAAGACAAGGTAAGAATGTGGACATTCTTACCCAAGATGGGCATCCCTCTCAAACTCCCTCCATAATATCCTAATCTACTCTTTTTCCTCCCTCATGAGTATTCCCATAGACCTCTCCTATACTACACAATAAGCATACTATCCATTTTTCCACAATACACCAAAGTAAAAATGCATTTTCCACAATTTTAAGCATATAAAAAATCAACAATAAGAAAGAAAAACAAAGGAGAGGGTTTCCTACCTCTCCATTGGAGAAGCCTAAACCAAGAAACTTTGTCCAAGCTCCTTCCCAAATCAATCAAAGCATGAAATTCCAAGCACTCTCTCTTTCTCTTTCTCCCAATTCTTTTCTCTCCCACACTAACAAAAGAAAACTCTTCAACAAAACAAAAAACAAAACTCTAACCCCCTCAAAAAGAGAGGAAATTTCAATAAATAGACCAAAGGCGAGGGTGAGGGTGATGTGGCTCCATGGAGGATGCCACATCTCACATCTTCAAGACCACCTCCCTTAGGTCAACTCAAATCCCAAAACACCATAAATGGGTGGTTGGGTTGATTGAAAACTCTCTTCCCACAATCCAACCCTTTCCCATGTGCCTTAAGGCAAAATTTAAATGAAAAATGAAGAAAAGTGCACTCCAAAGTCATAGGTGGTCCTTTACTGGAGAAACAATGAGCTAACCCCTCGTCAATTTGGATCCACCGTGACCCATAGATATGGCGTCGTAAGGTGGTATCTTGAGAAGTGTCGGACAAGTTTAAAATGAAATCCATAGAAATGGTGTCCCAAACTTCCACTCTGGTATGGCGTGAGGATTAGAGGAGGCCAGCTGGATGTTGGTGCTCGGCCTTCACCCTCTGGCACTCTAACCAAGCCTTTAACACATGAAGAAGCTACATCTCTCAAGAAGCCAACTCATCCAACAATTACATTACTCTCTCAGGGTGGCGTGCATCTTCCTCACCCTGGGATGGGCTAAATAAGGTGCGCTATGAGCCTCTATCAAAATATCATGTCTCAAGCCTCCATCTCAAGGAACAGTAAATAAAAGACCTCTGACATCTGAGAAGGCCATCTGCCTACTAATGAAAATCCATCACAATCTCCCTTCAAGGGGTCTGTGAGACTCAATCTTTGCTCTGGCTGCACAGGTAGAAACTATCATGAGGAAGCTGCATGCAAGATCCTACTCCGCAAATACTGTGCCCACTGAAGGTGGCCACAGCCACATGTCTCCGCCTACTCAAGTTGCATCTGACAACCACATTCTCCTTTCCTTTCGACATGCTCTAGCTCCATGTCGTACTCACAGAGTAACTCCATCCAATGCCGCTGACGAGCGTTGAGATCATGGGCTGTATGAACAGGTGGCGAAGACTGCAAGTGAATAGCCCTCTTCGTAAATCTCCGGCCAAGAAGAAAATTTCTCCACCGCACTACAGGCATGTACAACTGCTGCAAGTTCAAGGTCTATGGGTCGGATCATTCAAGCTCATAATCTTTGAGTTTGCGAGACTCTAAAGGCAGCTACTCTACCCTCCTGCATTAACACACCTCCATTAGCCTGCCAAGGAAGCATCTGTAGCAAACGTAGAACTCACCCTGAGGGTCTGGCACTGCAAGAATAGGTGCATCTCGTAAGGCATTCCTTCAGTGTACTAGAAGGCACATGCTCACATACTATCTGACCGTAAAAACTTCTATCCCTTTCCGCTGAAGGGAAGTGATAGGGTGCCATGAATCAGTGTAGAAAAAGTCCTGAAAACAAACCTCCTGTAGTACCCTGCATAGATCCATGAAACTACATCTACCTCGGTCAACACTAGTGGGTGCTGGCCAATCCATGATGGCATCGAAGTCTTGGAAGCCATCGACTGCGATACCTTCCCCAGAAATGATGTGGCCCAAATACTGCACCTCAGGCTGAAAGAACGCACACTTCTCCAAGTTCCCGTAAAGGCGCTATTCGCAAAGACACTGAAGAACCTGGCGAAGGTGCTCCTCGTGCTCCTCACGTGTGCGTGAGTAAATCAGAATGTCATCAAGGAAGATGAGCACGAAGCGATCTAGGAAATTCCTGAATACCCCATTCATTAAACTCATAAACATTGCAGGGGCATTCGTCAAACCAAAAGGTACCACTGTGAACTCGTAGTGGCCATATCTCGTATGGAAAGATGTCTTGTGAATATCCGTCTCCACAATCCTGAGCTGATGGTATCCTGACTTAAGATCTATCTTAGAGAAAACTGTAGCCCCCTTCATCTGATCAAATAAATCATCAATGCGTGGAAGGGGGTAACGATTCTTGATCGTTACTTTATTCAGCTGACGGTAGTCAATACACAACCGAAGAGATCCGTCCTTCTTCTTCACGAAGATAACTAGTGCACCCCAAGGGGATACACTAGGATGAATTAGGCCTTTCTCCAGAAGGCCCTCAAGCTGCAACTTGAGCTCACATAACTCAGGTGTAGTCATCCGATAGGGTGCTCGTGAGATAGGCTATGCGCCTGGAACTAGATCTATATGGAAGTCGATCTCACGTGGGGGAGGTAACCCCGGTAGCTCCCCTGGAAACACATTGGCGAACTCTGATAAGATGGGATGATCATCGAGGGAAGGTCCTCTTGACTCATCCTCTGATCTGTCACTAACTGTAACAGCATACAACTGGCAACCCTGTCGCGCACATCGCTTAAGCTGCATAGCGGAGATGGTGCGAATGGATACGACCCTCCTAACTCATGATATCACTGACTCTACTCCAAGATCATCTATGCAAGCAATAGTCTTATGGTAACAATCCACTCTAGCTCTGTGAGCGGACAACCAATCCATGCCTAAAATGATGCCATAAGACCCTAAAGGAAGGATCTGAAGATCAGAGGTAGTGGTGAAGGGTCCAGAATCCACTACACACTCCTTAACTAAGGAGTCTACAGAAATTTTGGCTTCAGAAGCCATTTTAACATCCCAACTAAAACTCTACCTAACTGCCACCATCCTACAATGCTCTACTAAGGATGGAGCAATAAAAAGAATCAGAAGAACCAGAATCCAATAATATAGAGGCGGAAATACCACCAATACTACATGTCGTCTCAATCACAGTACTCTGATGCTCAGCCTGGCAGTTCTCGACTGCTGCATAGATCCAATGAATTCGTGCCATATCTCCAACAGTAGGCTCTGAGATCTTTGTTTTACCCTTGGTAGGGTTATGTGGGCAATCTCTCCAAAGATGTCCAACAACACCGCAACCATAACAGCTGCCTGGTCCTCTCCAGTGGGAAGCAGCTCCAGCTGGATGCTCTAGATGACTGAGACACAGATCCTGACGATCCAGCAATGGACTTGCTGAGGTCTTTGCTGATGAGCTCCTATTGACTGAGCTCTCGGTGCTCCCTGTGTCCTTGATGGGACCCCTAGAAGGATGCCCCATACTACGTCCTCTCTGTGCATTAAATATCTATGGAGGTCGGTAAGGTGGGAGGGTCTGCTGCTACTGCTGCTGCTGCTGTGGTGGCCTGAATGAAACTTGTCCCTGAACTTTTTCCACTCCGTGGAGGAGGAACTGACCCCCTCAACCTACTATCCTGCATCTGCTGGATACGGCTACCAAACTCTGTCTCTAGCTTGCTGCATCTTCCCCCGTGTCTCCTCTGCAATATAGGCCTTCTCCACGGCCTCTGTTAATGTATATGGGAAGTGAATGCGTACTGTGCCACCCAAGTCTAAGTTCAAGTCCCTGGATGAACCTGTGAATCTGTACATGCTTATCCTGCATATAGTCGACATACTGGATTAGGTCCAGAAATCGACCTCTCATACTCATCTACTATCATCAATGCTTGACGGAGGTCGTGAAACTCGTCTATCCGCTGCTGAATAAACCTCCTGGGAAAATACCTGCTCCTGAAAAACTCCTGAAATAACTCCTAGGTAACCGTCTCTGAGTCAACATGGAGCTTCTGCTCTTCGCTCCTCCACCAGACTCCTGCTCCATCCTTTAGAAGATGGATTGCAACGTGAGCTTTCATGTTACTAGTACAAGGACAGAGCTTGAAGCATCCGCCTCAAGCTCACTAACCAAGCCTCTGCCTGAAAACCACCTGTATCACCTGAATAGTGAGATGGTCATAGCTTCAGGATCTCCTTGATATGATCTGTAGCTAACGTATGACGAATCCTAGGTCTCTCTGTATGCTCCTCCCTCTGTCTAAGGCTCTGAGACCTGTCCCTATGTCCTGAGATCCTGTGTCCATGTCCTCTCTGTGGTGACCTCTCGCCCTAGCCGACTCCGCATGGAAGTTCTATACTCTGTGCTCCTCACTGTGTCGAGGGGATGCCTGATCATCTACTGATGGCTCCAAACTATGTCTAGCAAGTCATCCTCCCAAGGGCTCTCTGCGTATAGCGGCATTGACATCCTAGAGTGTCTGCAAGATCTGAGGCAGGAGAGCGTGCTACGGCCCTGCTCTGGCGGTGGTATGTCTAGGTCTATGTTAAGAGAACCCCTCACCCAATACGTGCCCCCTACACAGATCAATGCGAGAGTTAGTTCATCGTTCTAGGTCTTGAGTCAGTTTTCAAAATTTACTGTTTACTATAATTATCAACATTATGGCTTTATATTTTAAAAGTATTAGCTCTGAACTAAGTTAAAGGTTCCTGTTCTGCGTTTTCCTGCATGTAAAATTATGAAATAATTTTTTTTTTTATTGGTTCTGATTATAAGAGGACAGTTGTGAGGCATCGGAGATGTTTCATCGATCTATTAAGATCGCCTCAAATTCAACTTCAATACTGTATCTTCGTTTCTTTCCCCAACAAGGTTCATAAAGTTTTATTTAAGAGACTTCATTAGCCTTCAACATGACTCCATTAATCCCGGTTGGATTAAATTATTTAAGGACCCTTAATTAAATATTAAATTTTAATAATGCAAAGACCTAAAGTCTTGTAGTCCAAGGTCATACAAATAAAATAGTTAATTACTTGCTTAGAGGGTCAAGTGTGCACTTTTTTTTTTTGCTAAATTCTCCCCCCCTTTTATTTCTATTTTTTTTTTTTTCATTCCCACCAAAAGAAACCCATCACTTAAGTGGTGTAGGATATATCCTCCACCATTGGATGTATTATTTCCCTACCCTTAGATCTAGGTTGGGTAAGGAAACCCTAGAAATCCTTATGGATTGCCTTATGTTTTTATCCTTCCTTTTTTTATTTTGTTTTTTCCTTCCTACACCCAAAGCTCTCATTCCATTTTTATTTTATTTTCACTTGCAGGTTAAGGGAGAAGGAGGAAGGAGCTCAATCTATGGAGGCCATTACAGCCATGGGAACTCTTCTCAACAAATTTTTGACTCAGAGCTTTAATGGAGGAGTTTTTCTTGTAGATCTGCTCTGGTTTGGTTTGTTTGGTTACCCAAACCCTAGGCACACGGATTTTGAGTGTGTGTGTATATATATATATATATAAGAAATATATATAATATTGGCCGTGTAAAGACCGTGGGAGTACATATATGTATATACATATATATATATATATGCGCATGTAATGGCCTTTTCCCATTCAAGGCATTGGTTATTTTAGTTTTCGCTATATAAAGCTCAGGTGAATAGTGTAACGAGGGAAGGGGAGAACGGATTGAACAGGCCGCCGCCCATCCAGTCTTTTTAATATGGAATATGGGTTAGGGGTGGGGTGTACAATCCCCCCCCCAGTGGTACAGTGTATGGTATAAGGGAGGGGAGCCTGCGACCCCATCCCCACCCCATATTTTGTTTAACCATGGGTTGGGGGTTATTTCGGCGCCCCTCCCCCCCAATCCATGGTACAACATATACACAGAACAGGCCGCGGAATGGCAGTCCGCGGCCGCAAGTTTTTTTTTTTTTTCAAAATAAATAACGAAATTTACAATTAATCGTTAATTTATTTTAATAATAAATTATCTTATATTATTAATATATTTCATTATTGAGAGTATAAATATAAGTACACACACACACACACACATGATAATGTAAACATAGAAGGAAATATTGTGTGTTTTTATGGCAAAACAAGGATTTCAATTTTTTGAAAATAATTGTTGCAAAATAAGATTTATAGTTTGTTAATATTAATATATCTTTAATAATGACTTATCTTACCATTATTAAAATATTTTCATTATGGGAGGGTATTATAATATTCTACTTTTTTTTTTTTTTCAAAATAAAAATAACCATACAGAAAAAATATTGGCAAGTTATAAACTTTGCATTTTTATCCTCTATTTTCTCCAAGGTTGATAATTGTTGATTTATATAAGGTAAAATTTTATAGTATTATTTCATTTATTTACTAGTCAATGTTGGAAATATTTTACAATGAGATGGGAATTAAGAGCTTTGACCCTTACTACAATTTAATATTTAGTCTACTTGTTGTCCAAAATAGAAGTAATTGTGTTTTCAAATTTCTATCTATCAACAAGAAGGAAACTAGCTTTTACTACACATATAATTTGATTAATACAATGAAATAAAACCAACATTTCACAAGAAGGTATTTACAACCAATCTCTCTATTAGTATATTCACAAGATTATCACAAGCCTTTTTGTACATATCATTTCTTTATTTCCTTATAATATTTTCAATAATGTAAACATCTTTTAAGTAAAATTTGCATTCCACCATGTGACCTTTGGTGCAAATATAGATTACAATGTCCTTTATTTTTGAATGAAAACAAGATGATACAACTTTCTTTCTCATACAAATTTACAACAAAATAATGTATATAAGGGAAATGGAAAGAGTCTTCACAAGCTCCAAGGTGTTCTTCATCCATGCTCCAAGTTCCAAGTAGCTCAAATCACAACCAAGATAGGGGGAGAGGCAACACTCTCCTCCCAACCAAAAACTCAATGGAGAAGAGAAGCAATCTCCTCCATTGACCCCCGAGCCCCAAACACAACACAATGAAAGGGCGGTCTCCAACTCAAGGCAACAATACTTGCTTCCACAATACAATTTCTTCACAACATTTCAAGCTAAAATAAAAGAAACAAAAAGACACACAAATAACACCAAACATTTCACAACAAGGCTTTCATCCAAGCCAACAAGAGAAGGAACTATGGGAAAGTTTTCCTTATGCCTCCCCATTGAGATGAGATGCCCATCCAAACCCTCCACAATAAAACTCAAGCCCCTATGACTCTTATGCCTCCCTCAAGTACCCCTTTTTCCTCCCATACTCTTATACCTCCCTCCTCTTATGGCTCCCTCAAGGACAAGGTAAGAATGTGAACATTCTTACCCAAGATGGGCATCCCTCTCAAACTCCCTCCACAATTTCCTATTCTACTCTTATGCCTCCCTCATGAGTTTTCCCATAGACCTCTCCTACACTACACATTAAGCATTCTATCCATTTTTCCACAATACACAAAAGTAAACATACATTTTTTCCACAAATTTAAGCATAAAAGCAACAACAATAAAAAAGCAAAAAGGGAGAAGGTTTCCTACCTCTCCATTGGAGAAGCCTAAAACCAAGAAGCTTTGTCCAAGCTCCCTCCAAAACAATCCAAGCATGCAAGTCCAAGCTCCTCTTTCTTTCTCCTAATTCTTTTCTCTTCCAAAGGAAAATAAAAAAAAAGAACTCTCCAAAAACAAAAAAAAAAACTCCAACCCCCTCAACAAGAGAGGAAATTTCCATAAATAGACAAAAGGAAAGGGTGAGGGTGATGTGGCTCCATATAGGATGCCACATCACACATCCTCAAACCACCTCCCATAGTCAACTCAACTCCCAAAACACAATAAATGGGTGGTTGGGTTGAATGACATCTCTTTTCCACATCCATCCCTTCCCATGTGTCTTAAGGCAACAATTAAATGCAAATGGAAGAAAAGTGCACTCCAAAGTCATATTTCCCTTCCCAAAACAATAAATAATCCCCTTTTTGGCTTCCCAACCCATAGATATGGTTGGTAAGGGGTTTTGGGAAGTGTGGGACAAGTTCAACTTGTCCCACAAGTCCCCCAAAATTGCCCTAAATCTCAAATTCGAGATTCAAAGGATTTGGAGTGG
The DNA here is from genome assembly GCA_019776745.2 of Taxus chinensis. Lineage (NCBI taxonomy): Eukaryota > Viridiplantae > Streptophyta > Pinopsida > Cupressales > Taxaceae > Taxus > Taxus chinensis. The sequence continues at coordinate 105,461,920 of CM034156.1, forward strand.
TCAACACTCAAAACAAGCATTCAATACAAGAGGAAAACACAAGGCTCAAGGAGCCAACCATCAAAATTAATTACACCTACTAGACTTCCCTCCAAAACTTAAAAATTAAACAAGATGTTAAATTAATCTAAACATACTTAGCAAAAGTAATAAAAAAAAAACATCACAAATGAAATCATCTACTAAAGTAAGTTAAAACAAGTAAATAAAATTCTTAACCCCTTGGTCACATTAGAAAATTTCCCCCTCATGGAAATTTTTTTTTTTCTTAACAACATGACGACCAAAAAAAAACAAAAGTAACACAATACAATTCACTAGTTGCCTTGACGACCAAATGTTGTAACCACCCGACATCCTGTTGTGTTTGGTTCCCAATCCCCCTTTAGGTTGTGATCATGTTGTGTTTCCTGCAAAATACAAAATACCTCCTTCGGCCTTGCGGCCATGTTAAAATGTCCAAAATAACCATATGCATGAAATTTATTAACATCTATACGTAATTCAATTATCCATTATTTCAAGGTTTAAATCACAACTTAATTATGCATTCCATCATTATCCAAAGTTATAGTAATGTAAATTCAACAACTACATTCTACTTATCATGGCGAAGAAATCCAATGTTAGAACACATGCAATATATCCATATAAAAATAATATCAGTATCCAATAGTCTGTCCATGAGTCAGTGTAGATCATACTGAAAACAAAATCCAATCATAACCCAAATGCATCTACTCACAAAACATCATGCTAATCAACGTAAGTATAAGTCATGTCCATATCCAAAAGTCTGCATAACTCAAAATGATAATCAACTAAGTGTCATAGGGAAGTGGGCATTACATCCCCCTCCCCTTAGACTAGACTTCCTCCTGGAAGTCACTGAAATAAGTGTGGAAACTGAGCTCGCAATGATGTAGCATCCTCCCAAGTAGCAGCAGTCTCATCGTACCTGTCCCACTGAACCCGTACCTGGTCAATCTCTCTGCCTCGAAGGCCCAGGGTCCTGCGATCTAAAATACGCACGGGCTCCACCATCACCTGCCCCTGATCCTGCACCTGCAATGCAGTCCAATCTAGCACATGAGAAGGATCAGAAACATATCTCCTAAGCACAGAAACGTGAAACACATCATGGACGCACGATAAGCTAGGTGGCAATGCTAGGCGATAGGCCAAGGGACCGAGGCGCTCCAAGATCTCGAAGGGACCCACAAACCTAGGAGCAAGCTTAGAACCTTTTCCGTAATGGATAGGGCTCTTATGCGGTCTGACACGAAGAAACACCTTCGATCCCACCTCAAAACTGCGATCTGTCCTATGTTGGTCTGCATACTTCTTCTGTCTATCCTGTGCCTCCTGCAATCTCTGTCTGATCAAGGTAACCTGCTGCTCCATGTCCTGTAATAATGCTGGCCCAAGGGAAACCCTGTCCTCAATCCTGTCCCAACTAAGAGGTGTCCTGCACTCTCTGCCATATAATGCCTGAAAAGGAGCCATGCCTATAGAACTCTGGAAACTATTATTATAAGCGAACTCTACCAAATACAGATACTCCTCCCATCTCGACTGATGATCCATCACGTACATCCTGAGCATGTCCTCCAAAATCTGATTCACCCTCTCTGTCTGTCCATCTGTCTCAGGGTGATAAGCTGTGCTGAAATTAATCCTCGTCCCAAGGGCATACTGCATGGTGGTCCAGAAATGGGAAGTGTACAAAGGGTCGCGGTCGCATATGATCTTCCGCGGAATCCCATGTAGTCTGACAATCTCATCAAGATATACTCGTGCCACTGCACTAGCCGTATAGGTAGTCTTCACTGGGGAAAAATGAGCTACCTTCGTCAATTTATCCACCGTGACCATGATGGCGTCATGGTGGTATCTCGACGTCGGCAACCCAACAATGAAATCCATAGAAATGGTGTCCCACTTCCACTCTGGTATGGCGTGAGGATAGAGGAGGCTAGATGGATGTTGGTGCTCGGCCTTCACCCTCTGGCACTGTAAACAACATGACACAAATGAAGCTACATCTCTCTGAAGTCCTCTCCAAAAATACAACTGTCTCAAGGTGGCGTGCATCTTCTTCACCCCGGGATGGGCTGAATACGGTGCACGATGAGCCTCTGTCAAAATGTCATGTCTCAAGCCTCCATCTCTAGGAACATATATCCGACCTCTGTGTCTGAGAAGACCATCTGCCTCTAGTGAAAATCCATCAAACCTCCCCTCAAGAGGTCTCTGAGACTCAATCTCTGCTCTGGCTGCAAGGTAGAAACTATCCTGAGGAAGCTGCTGCAAGATCCTACTCCGTAAATCTGTGCCCACTGAGGTGGCCATAGCCACATGTCTCCGTCTACTCAAGGCATCTGCCACCACATTCTCCTTTCCCTTCACATGCTCTATCTCCATGTCATACTCACAGAGTAACTCCATCCAACGCCGCTGACGAGCGTTGAGATTGGGCTGCGTGAAGAGGTGGCGAAGACTCAAGTGATCAGTCCTGAGTGTAAATCTCCGGCCGAGAAGAAAATGTCTCCACCGCACTAAGGCATGTACTACTGCTGCAAGCTCAAGGTCATGGGTCGGATAATTGAGCTCATAATCTTTGAGTTTGCGAGACTCAAAGGCAACTACTCTACCCTCCTGCATTAGCACTCCTCCAAGTCCTGCCAAGGAAGCATCTGTGCAAACGTAAAACTCTCCATGAGGATCTGGCACTGCAAGAATAGGTGCTCTCGTAAGGCATTCCTTCAGTGTACTGAAGGCCTGCTCACATCTATCTGACCATAAAAACTTCTTCCCTTTCCGCTGAAGATAAGTGATAGGGTGCGCAATCCGAGAGAAATCCTGAACAAACCTCCTGTAGTACCCTGCTAGACCCATGAAACTACGCACCTCGGTCACACTAGTGGGTGCTGGCCAGTCCATGATGGCTCGAATCTTGGAAGGATCGACTGCGATACCTTCCCCAGAAATGATGTGGCCCAAATACTGCACCTCAGGCTGAAAGAACGCACACTTCTCCAAGTTCCCGTAAAGGCATTGTTCGCGAAGACACTGAAGAACCTGGCGAAGGTGCTCCTCGTGCTCCTCACGTGTGCGTGAGTAAATCAGAATGTCATCAAGGAAGATGAGCATGAAGCGATCAAGGAAGGTCCTAAATACCCCATTCATCAAACTCATAAACACTGCGGGGGCATTCGTCAAACCGAAAGGTACCACTGTGAACTCGTAGTGGCCATATCTCGTGCGGAAAGCTGTCTTGTGAATATCCATCTCTGAAATCCTGAGCTAATGGTACCCTGACTTAAGATCTATCTTAGAGAAAACTGTAGCCCCCTTCATCTGATCAAACAAATCATCAATGCGTGGAAGGGGGTAACGATTCTTGATCATTACTTTATTCAGCTGACGGTAGTCAATACACAACCGAAGAGATCCATCCTTCTTCTTCACGAAGATCACTGGTGCACCCCAAGGGGATACACTAGGACAAATTAGGCCTTTCTCCAGAAGGCCCTCAAGCTGCAACTTGAGCTCACATAACTCAGGTGTAGTCATCCGATAGGGTGCTCGTGAGATAGGCTCTGCTCCCGGAACTAGATCAATATGGAAATCTATCTCACGTGGGGGAGGTAACCCCGGTAGCTCTCCTGGAAACACATCAGCAAACTCCCTCAAGATGGAATGGTCATCAAGGGATGGTCCGTTAGACTCATCCTCTGATCTGTCACTAACCGTAATAGCAAACAACTGACAACCCCGTCGCACACACCGCTTAAGCTGCATAGCGGAGATGGTGCGAATAGATACGGCCCTCTTAACTCCTGATATCACTAACTCTACTCCAAGATCATCTATGCAAGCAATAGTCTTATGGTAACAATCCACTCTAGCTCTGTGAGCGGACAACCAATCCATACCTAAAATGATGCCATAAGATCCTAATGGAAGGATCCGAAGATCAGAAGTAGTGGTGAAGGGTCCCAAATCCACTACACACTCCTTAACTAAGGAGTCTACAGAAATTTGGCTCCAGAAGCCATCTCAACGTCCCAACTACGGCCCTGCCTAACTGCCACCAGCCTACAACGCTCTACTAAGGATGGTGCAATAAAAGAATCAGAAGAACCAGAATCAAATAATATAGAGGTGGAAATACCACCAACACTACCTGTCGTCTCAATCACAGTACTCTGATGCTCAGCCTGGCAGTTCTCGACCGCTGCGTAGATCCGATGACTCCGTGCCATATCTCCAACAGTAGGCTCTGAGCTCTGTGTCTTACCCTTGGTAGGGTTCTGTGGGCAATCTCTCCAAAGATGTCCAACAACACCACAACCATAACAGCTGCCTGGTCCTCTCCAGTGGGAAGCAGCTCCAGCTGGTACTCTAGATGACTGAGATACAGATCCTGACGATCCGGCTATGGACTGCTGAGGTCTCTGCTGACGAGCTCCTGCTGACTGAGCTCTCGGTGCACCCTGTGTCCTGATGGGACCCCTAGGAGGAGGCCCCATACTACGTCCTCTCTGTGCATCGAATCTCTGAGGAGGTCGGTAAGGTGGGCGGGTCTGCTGCTGCTGCTGCTGCTGTGGTGGCCTGAATGAAGCTTGCCCTGAACTCTGTCCACCCTGTGGAGGAGGAACTGACCCCTTCGACCTACTATCCTGCATCTGCTGGATACGGCTCCGAACTCTGTCTCTAGCCTGCTGTGTCTTCCCCCGTGTCTCCTCTACAATATAGGCCTTCTCCACGGCCTCTGCTAATGTCTGTGGGCAGTGAATGCACACTGCGCCACCTAAATCCAAGTTCAGGCCCCGGATGAACCTGTGAATCCGTACCTGCTCATCCTGCATATAGTCGACGTACTGGAGTAGGTCCAGAAATCGACTCTCATACTCAGCTACTGTCATCGATGCCTGACGGAGGTCATGAAACTCGTCTATCCGCTGCTGAATAAATCTCCTGGGTAAATACCTACTCCTGAAACGCTCCTCAAATAACTCCCAGGTAACCGTCTCTGAGTCAACATGGAGCTTCTGCTCCTCGGTCCTCCACCAGACTCCTGCTCCATCCTTCAGAAGATGGATCGCAACACGAGCTTTCGTGTTGCTACTACAAGGACAGAGCTTGAAGCATCCGCTCAAGCTCACCAACCAGGCCTCTGCCTGAAAACCACCTGTATCACCTGAATAGTGAGATGGTCGTAGCTTCAGGATCTCCCTGATATGGTTTGCAGCTGATGTATGACGAATCCTAGGTCTATCTGTGAGTTCCTCTCTCTGTCTAGGGCTCCGAGACCTGTCCCTATGTCCTGAGATCCTGTCCCCATGTCCTCTCTGTGGTGACTCTGCCCTAGCCGACTCCGCACGGAAGTTCTCTGCCCTGTGCTCTTCACTGTGTCGAGGGGATGCCTGGGCATCTACTGATGGCTCCAAACTATGTCTAGCAAGTCGTCCTCCTAAGGGCTCTCTGCGTATAGCGGCATTGACATCCTGGAGTGTCTGCAAGATCTGAGGTAGAATGGCTGCTACGGCCTGCTCTGGCGGTGGTATGTCTAGGTCTATATGAAGAGACCCCTCGCCCAATCTGCGCCTCCTGCACAGATCAAGGCGAGAGTTAGTTCATTTTTCTAGGTCTTGTGTCAGTTTTCTAAATTTGTTGTTTACTATAATTATCAACATTGTGGTTTTATATTTTAAAAGAATCAGCTCTGCACTAAGTTAAATGTTCCTGTTTCATGTGTGCTCCTGCGTGTGCCCAAGGGTCCAAGCTTCGAACCCCTAGCTCTGATACCAAGTGTAACGCCCGTAGGACTATTCGCATGAGGCTCAAAATACAACCAAGTTTAGAGAGAGAAAATTATGAAATAATTTTTTTTTTTATTAGGTTCAGGTTATAAGGGGACAGTTGCGAGGCGTCAAAGATGTTCATCGATCTATTAAGATCGCCTCAAATTCAACTTCAATACTGAATCTTCGTTTCTTTCCCCCAAACAAGGTTCTAAAGTTTTATTTAAGAGACTTCATTAGCCTTTGAACATGACTCCATTAATCCTGGTTGGATTAAATTATTTAAGGACCCTTAATTAAATATTAAATTTTAATAATGCAAAGACCAAAAGTCTTGTAGTCCAAGGTCATACAAATAAAATAGTTAATTACTTGCTTAGAGGGTCAAGTGTGCACAAATTTTTTTTTTGCTAAATTCTCCCCGCCCCCCCCCTTTTATTTCTATTTTTTTCATTCCCACCAAAAGAAACCCATCACTTAAGTGGTGTAGGATATATCCTCCACCATTGGATCTATTATTTCCCCACCCTTAGATCTAGGTTGGGCAAGGAAACCCTAGAAATCCTTATGGATTGCCTTATGTTTTTTTATCCTTTTTTTTTTTTAATTTCCTTTCTACACCCAAAACCCTCATTTCTTTTGCTCTTTGCTTGCAGGTTAAGGGAGAAAAGGAGGAGAAGGCCAATCTATGGAGGCCATTACAGCCATGGGAACTCTTCTCAACAAATTTTTGGCTCAGAGTTCTAATGGAGGAGTTTAGATCTACTCTGGTCTGGGTTGTTTGGTTGCCCAAAACCCTATTCTCTGCAGATTCATGTGATATGATCTCTTCCCTGGTTTTTGGTCTGTATATGGTATATATCCTATAAATTATTAGCAGTGGGCAAATTCTGAGTGAGAAACGGATGTGAACATGTCGCGCCTCTTTTTTTTTATATATACATATTATATATATATACATATATATGTATATAAGGTATATATAGAGAAATATATATAGGACCCCAGGCATGTGTTATAAGATTGGTGAGGGGCCGACGCCCCTCCCCCCCAATACACTGGTCCCAGTAGCAAATAGGCCGCACAGATCTACGCATGTATCGTGGCTGCCCCTTTTTTTTTTGTTATTCAAAACAAATAATTTTTGCACTGTGTTTATTTTAATTTGCAGGGGGACTATGTAAATGGGGGGGGAGGGGCACCGACCCCATCCCCACCCCATATGGTATATGGGTTGGGGGTGGGGTCGGCGCCCCTCCCCCCCAATGGTATGGAGTTATGCATACATACAGGCCGCGGCCTGCGCACAGGCCAGCTGTATTTTTTTTTGTTTTAAAACCATTTTTATTTAATCATTATTTCTTTTATTTAGTTATTCGTATATACATTATATATATATATATATGTATGTATGTATATATATACACACACATGTGTGAGAATGGCTTCAACAAGTTTTTTTTTTTTTTGAAAATAAATAACAGAGAATTTACAGTTTGTTAAATTAATATATTTTAATAATAACTTATCTTATCATTATTAAAATATTTTCATTATTGAGAGTATTAAATATTACTATTTTTTTTTTTAATCAAGATAATAATAACCATAGAAGGAAATATTGACAAGTTATACACTTGGTTTTAATCCTCTTTTCTCTTAGGATTTGATAATTGTTGCATATAAGGTAGGAACAAGTAATATTTCATTTCTTTAATCCAATGTTGAAATAATTTGCAATGAGAACCAAATAGAGAAATTCTTACTACAATTTAATATTTAGTCTACTTGTTGTCCAAATAGAAGTAATTGCGTTTTAAATTTTCCATCTATCAACAAGAAAGAAACTAGCTTTTAGTACACATATAATTTGATTAATACAATGAAATAAAACCAACATTTCACAAGAAGGTATTTACAACCAATCTCTCTATTAGTCTATTCACAAAATTATCACAAGCCTTTTTGTACACATCATTTCTTTATTATCTTACAATCCTTTCAATAATGTAAACATCTTGCAAGTAAAATTTTGCATTCAACCATGTGACTTTTGGTGCAATATAAATTACAATGTCCATTATTTTTGAATGAAAACAAGATGATACAACTCTCTTTCTCCTACAAATTTACAACAAAATAAAGTATATAAGGGAAATGGAAAGAGTCTTCACAAACTCCAAGATGCTCTTCATCCATGCTCCAAGTTTCCAAGTAGCTCAATCACAACCAAAATAGGGGGAGAGGCAACACTCTCCTCCCAACCAAAACTCAATGGAGAAGAGAAGCATTCTCCTCCATTGAGCCCCGAGCCCCAAATACAAACACAATGAAAGGGTGGTCTCCAACTCAAGGCAACAAAACTTTCCTCCACAATACAATTTCTTCACAACATTCAAGCTAAAATAAAAGAAACAAAGAGAAACACAAATAGCACCAAACATTTCACAACAAGGCTTTCATCCAAGCGAACAAGAGAAGGAACTATGGGAAAGTTTTTCCTTATGCCTCCCCATTGAGATGAGATGCCCATCCAAACCCTTCACAATAAAACTCAAGCCCCTATGACTCTTATGCATCCCTCAAGTACTCCGTTTTCCTCCCTTACTCTTATGTCTCCCTCCTCTTATGGCTCCCTCGAGGACAAGGTGAGAATGTGAAAATTCTTACCCAAGATGGGCATCCCTCTCAAACTCCCTCCACAATGGACATCCTATTCTACTCTTATGCCTCCCTCATGAGTTTTCCCATAGACCTCTCCTACACTACACATCAAGCATTCTATCCATTTTTCACAATACACAAAAGTAAACATACATTATCCACAAATTTAGCATAGAAGCAACAACAATAAGAAAGCAAAAAGGGAGAAGGTTTCCTACCTCTCCATTGGAGAAGCCTAAACCAAGAACTTTGTCCAAGCTCCCTCCAAAACAATCCCAAGCATGCAAGTCCAAGCTCCTTTTTTTTTTCTCCCAATTCTTTCCTCTCCCAAAAAGAAAGAAAAGAAAAGAACTCCTCAACAAAAACCTCCAACCCCCTCAACAAGAGAGGAAGTTTCTATAAATAGACAAAAAAGAAAGAGTGAGGGTGATGTGGCTCCTTGTAGGATGCCACATCACACATCCTCAAGACCACCTCCCCTTAGTCAACTCAAATCCCAAAACACCATAAATGGGTGGTTGGGTTGAATGACATCTCTTTTCCACATCCATCCCTTCCCATGTGTCCTAAGGCACAAATAAATGCAAATGGAAGAAAAGTGCACTCCAAAGTCATATTTCCCTTCCCAAAACAATAAATAATCCCCTTTTTGGCTTCCCAACCCATAGATATGGTTGGTAAGGGGTTTTGGGAAGTGTGGGACAAGTTCAACTTGTCCCACAAGTCCCCCAAAATTGCCCTAAATCTCAAATTCGAGATTCAAAGGATTTGGAGTGGTCAACACTCAAAACCAAGCATTCAATACAAGAGGCAAACACAAGGCTCAAGGAGCCAACCATCAAAATTAATTACACCCACTAGACTTCCCTCCAAAACTTAAAAATTAAAACAAGATGTTAATTTAATCTAAACATACTTAGCAAAAGAAATTTTAAAAAAGGATATCACAAATAAAATCACCTACTAAAGTAAGTTAAAACAAGTAAATAAAATTCTTACCCCCTTGGTCACATTAGAAAATTTCCCCCTCATGGAAATTTTTCTTAACACATAAAAGAACAAAGGTAACACAATACAATTCACTAGTTGCCTTGACGACCAAATGTTGTAACCACCCGACATCCTGTTGTGTTTGGTTCCCAATCCCCCTTTAGGTTGTGATCATGCTGTGTTTCCTGCAAAATACAAAATACCTCCCTCGGCCTTGCGGCCATGTCAAAATATCTAAAATAACCATATGCATGAAGTTTATTAACATCTATACGTAATTCAATCAATCATTATTTCTAGGTCTAAATCATAACTTAATTATGCATTTCATCATTATTCAAAATTATAGTAATGTAAATTCAACAACTACATTCTACTCATCATGGCGAAGAAAGTCCAACGTTAGAACACATGCAATATATCTATATAAAAATAATATCGGTATCCAATAGTCTGTCCATGTCCATGAGTCAGTGTAGATCATACTGAAAACAAAATCTAATCATAACTCAAATGCATCTAGTCACAAAACATCATGTTAATCAACATAAGTATAAGTCATGTCCATATCCAAAAGTCTACATAACTCAAAATGATCACCAACTAGGTGTCGTAGGAAGTGGGCATTACAATAAACTACTATATAGCTGTCATACTATCTATTTGTCCCCACCCTCACCCTTGGACTATATGACAAACTAAGGGCTCCACACACCACACCCTATATAATATATCAAGATGACCTATTATATTATATATGGGCTTGAGGGAAACTATATAAAGTCACCCCAATGACCTATTATCTATAACTAGAGCCATACTTGTATATGGTGGACGAGGAGAAGCTGTAAACTACTATTTAGCTGTCATACTATCTATTTGTCCCCACCCTCCCCCTTGGGCTAGACCAACGAATGTCTTGTAAAAACATCCTTGTTGAGGTTGTTAGCTATCCTGAAAAACCATTTAGATCATGAGCACACATGGGCAAAAGGCTGTGAAACAAGTGTGATTGTTTTTCTCGCATGTTCGTACTAAGGGGGCGGATGTTAGGAATATATATTAGTGCTCACATATATTTTGTATGGGCTAATATATTATGTTTTAATGTATAAATTTAACCAACCCATGCACATAAAAATTTAGGTGAGAAATAAATAAGGGGGCTATGTTGTATATGGTTGAGTTGTTTTAATGACTCATATAACTATTGGAAGAATCCTTATTAATAGAAAATCCTCTCCCTATAAATATGAAACTTCTATTATGTTGAATAGAGAGATTTTTGTGTTCTATACTTTGTATGAGTTTGTTCCAAATTCATTAAAAATTAAACATGGGAACTTGTTGATCTTCCTATTAGAACAAAACCCATTGGCTAAAAATGGATTGTAATAAAAAATGCAAGGCATATGGATCTATCTATAAGTACAAAGCACATATTGTTGTAATGGTATATGCCCGAGAAGAAGGAATTGACTACAAGGAGAAATTTGTACCTAATACGAAGATCAAGACCATCAAATTTAAATGTGCACTTGCAACATAAAAAGGATAGAAACTTTAGGATATGGATTTAAAAATTTATTTCTTGAATGGAAATCTATAATAATAATTATCCATGAGCTATCTATAAGGATTTTTTGAGAGAAGCATCCTAAATTTCTTCTAACTAAGTATCTTTATGGAATTATAGAAACACCCAAGGCATGATACATTAAAATAGATTATCAACTATTGCAACATATATTCACCCAAGTATCCTTATGTTCAAATTTGTATATTAACAAACTAGGAACACATGTATTGGCATTATTATTTTGTATGTAGATGATCTTTTTATTACAGGGATATTAGAAAATCTTATGGAAGATCTAAAGAATGATCTAAAGAAATCCTTCAACATGATACATTTGGGGCTACTTCATTATTGTCTTGGCTTGGAAATAAGACATAAGAAGAATGATATTTTTATCTCATAGACGAAATATTCCAAGACACTCCTGGAAAATTATGGAATGTCTTATTGTAAACCTGTATCCACTCCAATGGAGAAATATTTGCAACATTCTAGATTCTAGGATTCACCTCAAGTAGATGCTACTCACTATAGGAAGCTTATTGGGAGTCTCATTTACTTGAATTATAACATAACAAACATGTGATTTACCATAAACTATATTTCCAGATTCATAAAGGAGCAAATGATATGTCACTAGGTAACAACAAAGCATGTTTTGATATATGTCTGAGGTATATTTGATTATGATATGGAACATCATATTAACTCACATTTCTTCTTACGTGGATATACCAATTCAAAGTATTCTGGATTTATCGATGAGAGAAGATTATATATTTTTCATCATGGATAGAGGATATCTACACGCATTGATTTGGTTATGTTACATCTTGGATGATGTGGAAATTATTAATTAAAAACCACCTATCCTTCAGTATGATAATAAGGGTGTGTTAAAGCTTGTGAAGAATATAGTTTTCCATTAATGAACAACGCACATTGAATTATAATATCATTATATTTGAGAACAAGTATTCAACCAACACATCTAGCTTCAACAAAGCCCAACAAATTCTCAGGTAGCCGATATACTCTTCAATTCTCTTAGAAAGATGATTTTTTTTTTTTTTTTTTGTGGGGGGGGGGGGGGGGGTACATTCGTAAAAGAATGTAATAAGGATGAATTTTAGTGTAACATTACTACATTATAAATAACATAACTACAAGCTTTCTCTAGTCTTTGCATTCATCAATGGCTCTTTATTTTCCACCTCCCTTGCATAGTGTGGTCTTCACGTCTTTCTATGAGTTGCATATATACATGGTTTAGCATAAGTACATATAATCAATTCAATCTTCTCTGCTCTATTTTCAAAATATATGCATGTTGATTCCTAGTCGTTGTAATAAAATTGTTTTAATATATGATTGTGTCATATCAATAATGTTGTTTTACGTCTTCATTTGGAGGGAAAATTATATTTTGAATTGATTTATTACAAAGAAAATCTACATAAATCATTTGGAATGTGTAACAATGGTGGAGCACTGTAACTGTTAAATTTTTCTTGACGCTTCAAAAATACCTTCTACCCAAGGGAGAAAAACAAGCAAGTCACCATCTTCATGATTTCAATGGTTAATGATAATCTACTGACTAAAATATCTAATAAAATTCCTTATAACTATATTGATTAATGGAGATTGTGTAATAAATCATGTTTGAACCAATTTCATATTATAATTTCTTAAACTCGTGATCTGCCACATATATTTCCGATTCAATGGTAATTGAACACAAAGTGGAAATGTTATCTTTCAGTGTTTTTCTTCGTTTATGAGCCTTGATGCTTATCTTTCGGTTTGTATAGGGGTTTTTGATCCCTTCAAAATAAAAGTGCTAGCATTGGATGAAACAAATAAAACCCACTCTGCCAAAGAGCACCCCCAAATTTGGGGGTGAATTTCGTCCAAAACATTATATCCAATCCTAAGCTAAGTGCAGAACAGTACGCCCAAGGTCCAAAATTAATAAAAACTAAACCGTAATCGTCAACATTAAATCAGCAATTTTCCCAAAGGTCAAAATCTTACATTCTCGATTTTCTCAAAAATAAATAGAATAGATCTAAACACTTATGTGAGAAATAAATAGAATCAGAACAGAGTCTAAACATTGTATTGTGAAGTGCAACAATAAGCTTACCTATAACTTTAAACAAAACACTAAAGTATTCTTAGAAACATGCAATCTTATGGGGACCTTAAATCAACAATTCAAGTAATGGTATTACCTTGCAATTAATGTTCAGCGATCAAAGTAGGATCAGATCTGAACCTTCACATTAAAAAAATAACCATGAATCTATGAGTACTTTCTAGCAATGTTACTAGGAAAACCAATTTTAATTCACAAACTTTGTTCATGAATAATATTTTGACAGATGCGTCCTTTGATGTTGTGCTACAACAATCTTTTTTTTACTGAGCCGCTTCACAAAGAATACATGCAGAAGCTGCTCAATCACCTAAAATAGGTCCTTATATTTAGTTACTGTGTCTTAATAAAATTTAACATGAAAAATCATCATCTTGTGATTGTACCACGAAAATTCTCTTTCAGGAAAGCAGTGTAAGACTACACAACTAATCAATTATCGTCGTTGAATGGTGATGTAGCATTTTTATCTGTACATTTTGTGTGATCAACAGTGTCTATATACATATGTTGGCCTTGTTGATTGAATTTCCTAGTTTGCAAGTTAAGCAGCTATACATTTAAAATAACATTAAACATGAAATCCAATAGTTAATCATATATCCACCAATAACACCAAATTACGACGTAATGAAAAATTTAAAGTTAGTTATAAAATGAAATCCTAAACCCACTTTGAGAAACACAACACTTTTTTCAGATCAATAGTAAATGCTTACAATTAATAAATAAAAACTTTCGAAATTAGGTATTAAAGCATTACTGAAATCGATTTTATATAGGCAGTAGGGAAGTCCAGATTTGAGTGCAACACATTATTTATAGAATAAACACGAGTGCTACTTATGAGAACTCGTTTGTCGATTTGGTTAATTAGGTCTTTCATTTAAACTAGTTTGCTTCTGTTACGACTGAAATTTCAATCTTATCCTTCAATAATAGATAGAACTAGACCATCAAGACAAAAAAGTCCAAAAATATTTTACTACAAATATCTCGTTAGAAGATGAGTTGCATTTTAATAGTTTTTTGAGCCTAGGAAGAAAGGATCAAGGGAATGAAGTTATTTTCCTTTATTACTTTTCAATTATTCAAGAATATTCATTTTGATAATTGTGTTTAATTTTAATTTTCGTTCTACTAAATGTAGTGAAATTAATATATTACTATATTAATAAACATTCTACAAAAATAATTAATGATGACGATGAGTGGTACAATTTATATATATAATTAATTAACCATGCAAACTATACATTTAAAATCCAATTAACCATTAGAGAGTAATTTAACCAATAAATTTAACTTTAATATAATATATAATTTTTTTTATACATAAAACATTCGATGGATACCATTAAAACATTGTTACACTGAGAATAATACATAAAATAATATATATTTTTTATACATAAAACATTCCATAGGTACGATCAAAACATTGCTAAATACATAATAATACATTAAATAATAAATAAAAAGTCCAGACGAAAAATTAAAAAAACAAATACTTTCAATAGGCACATGTCATTATTTAAGAAAACCATTTATAATAAATTGATAATACAATGCGCATGTACTCATCAACAAACATTTATAAACAGTAGGTGTATACAACTAGAAGAACCTATCGGGGAAAAGTACCTGAAGTATGCATGTGATACTACAATCTAAAACTGAAGCTGTAGCACAATATATTGGAAGACTCCCTCCATTTATTTATATGTAAAGTAGACCAGACATAAAAGTACTGAATTTTAGCTTTTACCAATTAAAAAGCCTGGTAAACAGATAAGCTATAACTCTGTCCATATCCTGAAAGAGTTTAATCTTCCAACCCGCTTTGAATGTGAGCATCAACACCACCGTAGAAAATCCCACTCCCACTGACAGTCCAAAACTCAACCAAAACCAGGGAAACCCATCATCCGTCTCATCCTCATCGTCCACTGTGGGAACTTGAGGAGGAGACCATTGTGTATGAGGGCGAGAACAATTCCTTTCGAGCGGACATCCCCACAGATTTGCATTTCCTAAATATGATGAATTTTCATATGTCACCATATGACCTTCCCATGGTATCCTCCCTGAGAGATTGTTGGCAGACAAATTTAGAAACTTGACAAGTAATTGAGAAGATCAAGCTGTGATGGATTTTTTCCTGAAAATTTGTTCACAGAGAGGTCGAGTGATTCCAACCGTTCTAAATTTCCCATACCATCAGGAATTGGCCCGCTTAGAGCGTTCATAGAGAGGTTGAGAATCATCAAACCTTAAAGATTTCCTATTGTAAGCGGAACAGGGCCACTCAATCTGTTATTTGACAAATCAATGCAGGTCAAGCTAGAGAGGACATATTCGTAATGCAGTTTGGCTCCCTTGTTGGTTAAGACTAAGCCATCGGCGTAGTAATTACCATAAACAGTTGAACTATTATCTCCTAGCTTGAAGCTGTTTTTCTGTACCTGGCTCATGGCTGCGAGATTGAGGTACGCAGCAGGTATGGCGCCAGACAAAAGATTTGAAGAAAGGTCTACAATTTGGAGTCTGTACATTAATTGGCCTATCTTTGGAGGAAGTTTACCACTAAATTTGTTGGATTTCAAGACCAGGATTTGTAGAATTGTAAAATTTGCTATCCAACGTGGTATGTGCCCTGTCAAATTGTTTTCTCCCATGTCAAGTACCTCTAGGATTCTTAAATTTTTTAAAGTAGAAGGAAGATGTCCCTGCAGCTTGTTTTTTCCCACACGCAATGACTGGAGTGCTCCCAACATGCCAAGTTCCTCAGGAATCTCACCCTTGAAATGATTATTCCCAATATTAAATATATACATTCCTGACAGGTTCCCTAGACTCGCAGGAATATCTCCATCCAAATTATTGTTTTGGAAGCGAAGCACAAGAAGCTACTGTTAAAGAACGCCTAAACTTGTGGGGATGTTGCCTGTTAACCAATTTCCGGACATATCCAGGACATACAGAAAGCTCATATTCCCAAATGAAGCTGGGATTTTCCCATGAAATTTGTTGTGTGCAAGTAACAATGTGTGTACAGATATCACAATGCCCTCATCAATATCAGGCACTAAACGTCCACTCAAATTATTCATAGAGAGATGCAGCACCTGTAGTTCCCACCAAGGTCAGGAGAGAGAAGGACCATACCAAATGATTGTCGAGACAGGTTCTAGGGTTGACCAACTCTGACGAAAATTTCCATAGCCAGGGAGGAATATTCTCCCACAAGTTTGCTGCTTTGATAAGTCCAAATCCTCAAGCCACAAATTGAGTGGAAATGCATCCCGGAATCGGGCCTCCAATTGTGCATCCTCCCAAATGTAGCTCCCGCAGTTGAAAGAGTGGAATCCAAGATGAGTTAATATCGATACTCAATCCACTATTAGACAATTTTACTACTTCCAACTTATAATTATTCTGAAAGAGAAGACCGATTCAGAAAATGCTCCAAAGATATTGTTTTCGGATAGGTCTAAAAGCCTCACAGAAAACTGGCAGAGTGCAAGTGAGGGAGGAAGGCTTCCATTCAGTCGGTTACGGCTCACATCCAGGTCTTCGAGAGAAGACAAATTGAGCAAATGACAAGGGAAGACTTCCAGTCAATTCATTGTCAAATAGTATTAAGATCCTAATAGCAATGAGATTTCCAAGAGAAGAGGGGATCGGGCCACTCAGCTTGTTTGAGCTAAGATCTATATGAGTAAGACTTAAGGCAGAGCCCAAAATGGGTGGAATTTCACCTTTTATTTGGTTATTTTGGAGGTCTAAATAAGAAATGACTAGCTCATGTTAAGTTCCAGGGAAGAAGGTATTTTATCGGCACAACGTGTTCCACGACATGATCTAAAGATCCAAGACTGGTGAGATTTCCAATTGTCGTAGGAATAGCCCCTACAAAGCTATTCTGAGAGAGGTCAAGGTGCGTCGAGAAAACTTGGCTGGGGATAAGCTAGGAAATATGGACCCAGATCAAATAATTACCTCTCAAGGTCAGAGTGAAGTTAACCTGCTCATATTTCTTATCCAACTGGGTATTGATCTGGAAATTTCATTCCCACTTACGTCCAGAAAAACTGGAAGGAAGAAAGATTAAACAAAGCAATAGGGATGTTGGTACCTCGATAGACCACATGTAGACAGCTCGAGATGCCTAAGCTTCGAGAAGTCCACCGATTATACTCCCCCAACTTATATCATTGTGAATGCGAATTGCATAAAACCACTCGCATTCAATGAAAGATATTCGAGCGATGACAAGGCCGGATAGCCATTGCAAGCTGGGACTGCTCAGACAATACCCGTCAGTGCATGCTGACAGATCTAGATGGCGCGAGGAAGACAGATTTCCAAGTTCAGGTGGAATTAACTCCCGTCAACCACGTTCCGTTGCTTTTAAACTTAGATGTGTCAAGTTTGATAAACAACCCAAATCCAGAAGGAAATAGAACGAACCTGAAAAGTCAATTATCGACTCAAATCGAGATACCTGAGATGTCTCAATTGAAAGAATGATGAATCAAAGTGATCACTTACGTTTGAAAGCTGAAGTCAAGCTCAGTAACATGCACCCCAAATTCCATTTCATCACAGCGGACACCTCTCCACGAACAACACTCCTTTCCGTGCCATGACCAGAGCTCTCCAGCAGAGTCAATTAGGGAGAGGGTCTTAAACCTCAAAAGTGCTTTCAATTCGGCGGGAGGACATCCTTGAGGACACACCAACAACATAGAAGTAAAAGCAGCATGGATGAGCAGGGATTTGAGCATATACACAATCTTTGGCTGAGCCATTATCACAGCCTTCATTACTTCGTCCAGGGAACTCCTTTGCTCAATACTAAGCTCCGTATATTCAATGTATAAATCGCCAGGTCAAAGAGCAGTTAGAGGAAAACGAAAATGTATCGAGACTCGAGATCAAATTTGAACTGGGAACTTCAATTTGATGAAAAGTTATGTAAAAACAAACACCTGCATTTCACTTAAAAATAGTTAAATAATTACAATTTTCATTAAAATAATATATATTATTTTCACGTTTTAAGTAATTTTGTTTACAGGCGATGCTTGGATCGGTTACAAGGATTAATCAAACGCTATATATTAATTTTTTTTTAAAGTATTTTAATATTTGTTTTCATAAGATAAATGAAGTATATGTAGAGGTTCAACATCCTCATTTGTGATATATTAATTTCAAGTAAAAGAGTAATTATTCATTTGCTAATTTTAATATGATTTATTTAAACTTTCTATTACCTAAAGTTAGAAGACATGCTTGCATTTCAATTAAAATAATAAATTAAGTGTATTTTTTACTAAAAAATAATATTTTCTCAATTTTTAAGGAATTCAATTTATAGGAGATGTTTAAATCTCTTAGAATGATTAATCAAATAATATGTTCTTAAACATGTAGTCTTTTAATTTCCGAAAAAATGAATGTGTTTTTACATTATTTATGAGTCATGGTAAGTGGCATATATTAGAAGGTCCATAATCCTTATTTCTTATTTGAGTGTAGAATATATATAATGGCAATTCAGCTAATCTATGTGTTAATATTGAATTATTTTAAAACAAATAATATTAAATAATTATAAAATTATCTGTACTATATTAATGTAATATTATATAATATTATTTATATGAAAATTGTTTATTTCATAGGAATTTCTAGATGAAAATTAGGATTACAATATTTTTTTAATTAAAATAAAAGATGATATTCAAGTGTCTAATATGAGAAAACATTTATTGTACTATTTTTTTTTAATTATTGGCAAATAATTGTTTGAAAGGGACTATACCCTTGTACAAGATGCTCACAAGCCAGATAATACAAATGCCCCAAATCAAAAGATGATCTACATCAGGATATTATAACAGAGCCCAACAGTAGAATAGTAATCTACTAAGAAAAGAACCGAAGCCAAAAGCTAACAACAAAAGCACAACAAAAAAATAGCATTGCACCACCAATTAGTTAGCTCCTAGAGGGCAACAAAACCATGAAGTTTTCTTCTTGTTACAAACCGTGATCCACTCACAAGGAATTTTATGGAAAAGGAATAATAACTTCGAGATCTGTGATTAGCTGAAAAGCATTGTTTGTACAAGGAGAACTAGGAGGGATATTCTCCTTAATTGCTACATGCTCTTTTGAATTTATCATTCTCAGAGAGTCACTCCAAGAAAGATCCTTGTTTGTATGATCCGTGATCTATCTCAAGGGGGTTTGAGGGACCGATTCTTTCCTAACCTCCTCCTCAGCGTCAGAATCAACTATGTCCTTAGCTTCAAAATTTAGATGTTCTGGGAGAGCATTTCTCCACCAATTAGCCTTCTCATTCTTGCGTTTAATCATATCACAATCAACAACAGAATGTCCTAAAGAAAGTCGCCACCTGCATCTAAAAGGCAAGCCCTCATAGTCAAAAGGTTGAGTCTAGGTACAATTTTGCACTTAAGCTCAATGTGGGCTGGAAGGTCCTTTGAAGTATCAATCTCAACTAGGATTCTAGCTTAGGTTGCATGTGTGAAATCATAGGTTTAGGAATAAATATTAATGATGTTTCCCAAAGCATTTGCAATGGATAATAGGCAGCTTTGATCCTAAAATTGAAGGGGTAGGTGAGGTAACCTAATCCATATTAGTTTGTGGGAGAAAGATTCAATGAGAGGGTTGAATGATGGAAACAAGGGCTTTTATTATAAGATACCTTTTCTGATAGACCCAAAGTTGTTTGGAAATGATGTTCTTATTAGCTATGGAAGTAAAAGCAACAATTAAAATTCCCTTCGCACATCAGTAAATATCTAACCTTCCTTCTAGCAATGGAATCCAATATTTGGAGATCCAATCGTTGAGGACAGGGAGGTTAGGCCAAAGACTAGTGAATATGCATATCATGGCATGATCTTGATAAAATGAATTTGTTTCAAGGAATTCATCCCCAAAGGTCACACTAGGATGGTTCTCAGTAGGCCTCATGGTCTTAGTAATAATATTTTTCTATAAGTTCTCACTAAATGAGCGATTAACTTTAGCCTCAACTAAGCTAGGGGTGGACTGGCTATAGAAAAGGGAGAGTCTACCTCTCTCTTAGTTCATATAATATTCAATATTGGGTTCCTTGGCTTCTTTTTTGTAGTGTTAATATCACATTTGACCTTCATAAAAGTGCCATGATTAATCATAATCGTGTTTCCTATGATTTCAGGAAATAGGTCCTTGTGAGTCATTGTTTCCTGCAACGGGGGCTAGAGATCATCCCTAGCATGGTCGTCATTGTGCATGTTCCTAGTGTTATGTTCACTGCTATTCTTAGGGTTCGAAGGAGCATAGTTAGAGTTCTTAAAAATTTTATGTCTACCTGTGAAATCATTGCTTAGGATTCCCAAGCATAAGCCTCCATTTTGCTAGTTAGGGTGGGTGTTTTGTTTTGGGCTTTGAGCCTTTCCGGCTGATTCATTAACAGCCTGTTAGGAGCCTATTTCATTGGCACTACCCACATGAGGGCTCAAACAGGGTCGATTAGGGATCTTTGAGTTGCATTTAAGGTTCACCGCCATTCACAACCAACCCTAAGTTAAAAATTAAGAATAGGGATTATGGATATGATGGAGTCACTAATATTTTTCCCCACACATAAAGAGGACATTTTTCTTGACTTATGTTGAATAATTTGAAAACAATTTATATAATTAAATTTAATTCTTGAAATGTCCATACCATTTGGAAAATAGCGTACAACATCACTATATAATCTAATTGAGTGAAAGAATTACATAATATTTTAAGAGTAATACATATACATAAGCATACATTTATGTATGCACATATGAATATGTGTAGATATACATATACATATACACACCCACCCACCCACCCACCCACACACGATAAACATAAACATATACAAATATATACATACATTGTAATGCCCGCTGGGCTTTGGCTCCTTTTCTACCTGCCTCCACCAGCTATCTCCATTTTTTCAACATACTAACTGTCACAACCTACCGCAATTTATAACCCTGTCACCTCATTTTGACCTGCTCCTCCTTGGCGTGTTCTGAACAGTGGATTCATTAATGGTGAAATGAAGGTCTGTCGCCCTGATGTTGCGTGGGTGGGTGTGGATTCTCAAAATCGTGTTGTGCAGGTGGTTTCAGTGGAGCGTAGAACTGAAATTCTGCTAGGAGTGCCGTGAGGAGGTATTTGGCTGCACGCAGCAGCTACAGGTAGAGAAGTAAACGTATCTCAGAAAACCAGTGGCCCAGAGAGAGCTAGGTGCGATAGTTGCTGCAGGGTGAGCCCAAGGAACCGATGGTGCTGTACCTGCTATTCTGGTTTGCACGCGACCACAGTCGTGAACAGTTGTTGCAAAATCTTACAACTGTAGTTGGAGAACGAGGTAAAGTTTTAGTTGTGCTGTCTTGCCCTCTTCATTTTGGAAAGTCACTTCCACCCAGGTGATGTGTAAAGAAGAGGGTATGCATTGAAGAACATCTTTTAACTTTCTCTCCAGAGAATTTGTTCATCCATATTTTCAATGGAGGGAGACCCAGCTCGTATCCTCAACACTTGCTTTTCTAACTTTCGTATTTCACCAGCCATTTACTATGGCCGCTCTCTTCCCAATCCCCAAAACGAAGATGAAAAAGAACCAGAAGTGAGAGAGCTAAAGAAGAAGAGGACGGCAAAAAGAAAAAAATAAAATGAAAGAGAAATAGTGATTATGTGCTCAATGAAAAAGAGGAACTTGCCCAGCAACGTCACATGCAAAGCTTCCAGTGCTGCACCCTTTAAGCCTTAAGGCATTTTGTGGCTCTCGAAATTTCAGTCAAATTGCAACTTTCAGCACACTTACCAGCTAAAAGTTCCTACAAGGAAGAAGTTTCCGATCTGGACAGTCTAGGACAATTCTTTTTGGTTTTTGCAAAGTCTATGGGTATAAATTCATATCAACATATGGAAGTAAGGCCTTTCTTGTCAAGTGCTTATGAAGTTTTTCTCAAGGAACCCAATTCTTTTAGCATCCTTCATTCTTTAAAGGTTCATGCGTCATATGCAAGAACAGATGATGGCTTAGTGGATAATCAACAAGAAAAAGATGCCTTGGTTGATAAGCAAGGAGAAAGTAATCCCTCCTTTGTTGAATTGGGAAAGTTGTGGCAAGCTCCTCTTTATGAAATATCTCTCCATAGCTGTGTGAGAGACGAGTCGGTCTGAGATCACACCCACAGGCATTGGAGATCTACACAATGTTGGAGAAAATGTCTTGGGAGATGAAGGTAGCAGGATATATTTCAGATCCAGAGCATGTACAGAGGTTGTTTCTTCAAAATCCGTTATGTGAAAGTGAGGGTGTTACCAACAGACTTGATGAAATTTATTTACAAAGAGTCTCTATTGAGATCTTACTTGTTTTACAATGTAACTCATGGGAGAGAATCCCATAGGTGTGGATCTGTTTCATATCAGAATATTCATGAAACACAATTTGCTTTGCAATCATTTGAGCTGCTTCAATGAGTCACCAAGTTGGCAGGCATAAAGGTCTCTGTTGGTTTTGTTGCACCTTGCAAGCTACAGCTGAAATGTTTTGCTGCACAAGCAACACACTTGATATTTTGTGGCAGCTTCTTCACAGGTGAAAATACATTTGGTTTGCTTTCTTAGGGAGGTCATGGGTTTTGACAACGAGAGTATCATAAATATACAATCACTCCCTAGAGAATATTTCTGTCCAGTTGGTAGGCAGCGCGTTTACCCTAATGAGGCTGTGCAAACCCAATGTACACATCCTTTCTGCAAGCCTTGCCTAACTTATGTGCTGAGTACTACTAGGGCCTTCCCTTATGACGGGTATTTGGTTACTGATACAGATTCGAAGGCAGTGCAGGAGGCAAATCTAGTATTGGCTGATGCTATAGGCCGTGTGACAGTTCATTGCCTACACCACAAGAGCGGCTGCACTTGGCAAGGGCCTCTTTCAGAGAGTATAGCTCATGGTAATGGTTACCAGTATGGTTCATCCACTGTTGTATGTAATAGATGTGGCACCCAGTTTGTTCACCAACAAGGACAAGAGCATGGCCGTTAATAGAGTTTGGACCTTCAGCAGGCTGAGGAAGAGAAGCTGCGCTGGTTGGGTTGCTGTTGCAGGCCCCGTCCATCTTGTGATCGACTGCGGGAGCTTAATCAGGCACGATATTCTCTATACCATTGATTCTTATGCTGTTATTTAACTGATTCATTAAATAACTCTAATCTTCCTATAAATGTCTAGGGTGATGGTATGCTGTTTGTTTTCCCCTTCCCTTGCTCATTTGTATTTCCTTTTTGGCGTTAGAAATGATTGCGTTGGTTGAAGCCTTTATATTGTTTCTGGGTTTTAATAAATATTAGTTGGGTGAACTTTGTTCTTAAGTCTAATAAAACAAAAGAGGTGGGGGTCCTGTAATGAACACCCCCTAGTTCCTTATGTTGGTCTAACGATTTGAATGTTTTATCACACATTGTTGTTGGACTCAACCTTATAGTTCCTATTTTGTTCTTATTCTTGTTTCGGTTCGAGATCTGTAGTCCTGGGTTATGTCGGGTATTTGCGAATTAGGGATTGAGTACTGCGAGTGCATTGTGTATAGGTGAATGATGCTTTTCCTGTCTCTATTCTTTTCTTTTAGTTGTTTTAGTTTCTAGTAACCCTTCCCGGTTGGCTTGGTGTGTGCTTAGCTTGACTGATTATCGAATTGAGCCAAGTTGATATTACTCTTAACTAGGTTAGTTGCTTTTGTTATTTTTTTTTAAATCGCTCGAAGAAATACTTTTATTTGTCAAGCGTCATGGTTGATCTTCATAATTTGATATCAATTCATGTTCACCGTTTGGAGATTGTTTTCTTTGGAACCACCTTCTCTCCCTTGGTGACTGTTGTATGTTTGAGGAATGTAGCTGATCCTATGGAATGCCTTCTTTAGATGTTACTCACAGTTCTTTTAGATAGCTTAAAATGTCAGAGGAAATACTCTTTTTCGTACCTTGATTTTGTTTCACACATGTTGGAGGATACGAGATCTACTGGATCATTAGTGAGGAAGTTTTCAAATCTTAAAAATTGGGATGTTGGTTTTATGCGTAAGAAATTACTCTATGTTTTTCTCCGTAAAGATGTTTAAATTTTATTCTCCTGTGACTTAGAGGTTGGTGTGTTTGGAAACTCATTGGTTGACTGGTTTTTGTTATGATCGTTGTGATACGACCTCCTTGCTATCATTGTAGTAGAATGGTTATGCGTTGACCAAAAAGGTTAAAGTTGACTTGTTGTTGATGACAGATCCTTTGGAAGCTATGTATCCTATGTTGTGTTCTTGTGAATGATTGAGTAACCCTCTTGTAAGATTTATAATGGTTATGTTTGGTCTTGCCAAGTTTGTCCTTTTTCTTAAGACATTCTCTTGATTAGAAGAAAGTTTAATAGAAGGATTGTTAGGATAGGATGTAACCCATACGAGGTCATTTGTGCGTTTCATCCCTTTTCTGTCCAATTTATTTATTCTGTACTGACATAAAATTAACTGTTAAAGGCACATCATCTTAATATTAATAAGTCATGTTGGTTTAGATATTCTCATGTTGATTGATTGTTTGGGATCTTCCAGTGGCATAGTGAATCCTTGGCTTGGTGAACCAACTTAAACAAATAGGGACAGATCACGTTTGAAATTAATTCTCTTCCTGTAATTGTTTTTGTTTCGAAATGTTATCTTGTTAAAATGACGGTCATTATTGTGATATGGGTGAAATTCACTATGATGTTATTAACTGCTCCTATGAGAAAATGATAATTAAACAGAATTAGTGCCGTCCCTTTTATTTAGGCATTTTATGCTTTTGGACAGCTCTTTAATTGCTCTTGTTTAGACTCTTGGATTATTGTTTTCTTCTTCACAGTGCTTTTCTTCCTTGAAACATTTAGATAACAATATATTGTCTTAATGATTATAGTTTTTATCGTGCTCAGTTCTTGCGAACTGACATGTGCTAACAAATGTGCAGGAGGATTTTTTGAGTAGAAAAGAAAAAAAAAAAAGAGAGAAAAAGAAACACGTGTAGAAAGTGGATTCCAGCCTTCTTAGAAACTGCTGTTGTACGAATGTTTTCTTTTGCTTTACAGCATTGGTATGGAAATTGTGGAGACTATCTAGAAGGCATTGTGTTATAATTTTGTATTGTTCTCATGTAGGTTGTTGTCATCGTTGAAAGTCAATTTGAGAAATATTTTTGTCAATAAGATTAAATGAACTTGTTTTGACATGCGTATCCTTTGTTGAATTTTTACTTTTCAGAATATGATTTATCCTTCAATTGTCAAACCTAATTCTAATTATCCAAACTTGAATCATCTTGCATCACTCTAGTTACCTTGGTCTTGTGTCGTTTGGTAGAGGACTATGTTTTCAACCTAGCAAAAAAAAAAAGAAAACAAGAGAAACAAATATACCTGGTGATCCCACTTAAACTAATCAACAATCTTTTATTGTGGTAAATCCTCAGAACGGTCTTAAAGTGAAATCAATGATTTAATTCTTGGAAGATAATAATATTATAATAAATAGAAGGAACTTGACTAAGAAACTCTTCGACCTATCTTTCCCGTTGAAAAAAATAAACAGTATACTTATGTCTATCTCTTCAAGTGAAGCCCAAGTGAAACCTTTAACAATTCTGGTTAGACTCTTGCCCCAATGAAATCCTTTTTAACCACTAATAAGATCTTAATGAAGAATCCAAGTCTTAGACAGTCATGTACTGTAAAAATAAAATAAAATAAAATTATGACCGCTTAAAAGGGGTAAAACATATATGTTTAAAAGCACAACGTTGAAAACAGTTTGATGAAGTTAAGAGCCTTGATAAACTAACTGCCTCCTAACCAATGAACCAGTTAATCAAGTTAATGAAGCAACCTCTTACCATCCGATAATTGGTTTACACTGTTTATTAACATTATCAAGGTAGGGGAAAATTCTTCAAAGGAGACATGACTTTCAGATTCTCCTATTATGATCCCTCTGCGAAAAGTAAAGAATGTAAAAGCACTTACAGCTAAAACATGAATCTAAAGAAACCTTCTGTGGGAAGACCTTGTTGTAAGACTGCATACTTTAGATGAACCATTGTGTCCTTAGTGTGTGCCTCAAGTTTATCTGTAACCAGTGTGGGTCCGTGTTGTGGAAAGCATGTCTTTGGTTGGTTGTATTCCCTAGAGAACTTGTGTAGTGTCGTATTATCTTCAAGCAAGTCAAAAAAAAAAGTTATCCTGTATTCCACTGTGTTGTCCTTGTGTTGGTAATTTCGGTGTGCTACATACATACCTATATATAATACACAAATACATGTATTTATAAACACAGACATAAATGTATGCACACAAACATATACATATACATATATGTATCCATATGCATACATACATACATAAATATATTCCACGCAAATTGTAGATAACCATGATAGTGTAATATTCATAAAAGGATAAACATCATCTTAAAAAATATGAAAAAATAAAAAATAACTTATGTTACATTTTTGGATAGCTTTTAACGCTAACAAAAATTTAATTAAAAAAATCAAAGAAGGTATTATTTGTTAACTATTTTAGTAAAAAAAATGACCACAAGCTAAAGCTTTAGGATTTACAAAAAAATTAATAAAAGATTACATAAATAAAAAATACAAATAACAATAATAATAATAATAATATTAAAATGCCTAAAAATAGTGATGTATATGGAGTCATTGTATTCATAAGTGATAATGTAAGAGTAGGGGAAAGAACCCTATAGTTTTGCATGCACCAAAATATGTACACTTTTCTTCACCATAGGTTGTTACGAAAAGTACTAATAGTTGTTCACTTTTTGTCTAATTAAATTTTTTAAGAGCTAGTGAAAATGTGAAAAATAGGGTGCTCGGTCATTGGTCCCTCTTACAAATGCTATATATTAATTTTTTTCATTTTAAATCAATTGAAAAAATAAATTTTGCTCCAAATAAACTCATGAAATGAAAAATGCTAATGTGGCACAATCATACTTTAGATAATGATATTTTTTGGATTGACGAGAATCCTACATATCTCTACATTCACCTAAAGTTAGGGTGCACAACTATAGGGTCCTCTCCCTAGTAGAAGTCAAAGGAATATATGTAGAATTTATTTAAATGGCCAAGGGTTCCCCAATACCAAGGATACATATAAGCAAACTAAATGAAAGCTCAAGATCCTGATCTAGTGCCAACTATAAAATAACAATAAAATAAAATTATAGAAATATGCATAATCAGAGAAGTGTATGCATGCATTTAGTTGAGATCGATAGAGTGTTGTAGGCGGGCTGATAGGGCACATGGGGAAACCTTCCATCCATTCAACCTGTCATTTCCCTTGCATAATACAAAGTAAACTTTTTTTGAGATCCACATACTTTAATCATGTTGGAACCTATGGCAACATTGTAAATTTACTAGAAAATGGATGGCTGCAGCGATGATAGAATACAAGGAGGCGTAGTTTCCTATCGATACAATCACATTGTTTCAATATGCAACAAACATGTCTCCAACCTTATCTTTTACGTGTGCATTCCCAGCCTACGCCAAAATTTGATATTAACATTTTTTTTGCATTGGATTTGGTCAAGTGGGTAGTTGGGTCTGCATTTATTTTCACTATTTTCTTCTAGATTGATCCACGGATCAACTCGGCCTCTCATTTCCGAGCTCATTCTACCTATACACAAGGGTTCTTGTTTATATTTTTCATCATTTTAGCATAGGCTCGAGTTTTGTAGTAGTTAGGTTTGTGCTTCTAGGTTGTTATTGATCTTGAGCTAGGTGGTTTTTACACGTCGTGGCTTGTGCTTAGAGGTTCGAAGATTTCTATTGGTTGCATTGACTTGGCCCATTCTTGGTATTTTTTCCATTCATCTCTAACTAGCTCAACATTAACATCTCAGCAATATTGATTCAGATGGAGGGGCTGAGTTTCATTTCGAGCTGGGTTTTTCTACTTTCGCATCACTATGTCAAATACCCACTTTCTGCATTACATTGTATCACCCTTTATTGCACAGCTCGAATCCTTTCATAGCTTTGGGTATGCATTACATTAGTATATTTGTGCACGTGACATTTTTTTGTAGCATGAGAGTGTTGGGGAATCTCAATGTTTGTTTAGCCCATGAAATCCATTGTTAGAGTCGCCATAAGAGAGGGGAAGCATCTCACCATTCCATTGAATATGGTAGTAGGCATATGTAATTGCTGGATCACTCTTTGCACTAGGTGTCACAGGGTTAATGGGTGTTCCATATTTCTCTAATCAAAAGGAAAGAAAACTCCCTACTGCGCGAGTAAGGGGGATTTTAAAATAGTGTATAGAGTCCCTTAAAAATAAAAGTATGAGAGCATGGACATGGTGCATGATGGGTTAGTTTAAATCCCTAAAAGGACTTTTCTAAAGAAAAATACATCAATTCTTCTAGGATCCACTTAATTGAATACAATTTGGAATCATTGAAAATCACATGAAATATTTGACCAAATGCTTGAAAGAAATGTGGGTGCTTCGAAAAGGGTTGTGGAATGGAATATGTTAAGAGGGGAGTACCTCGACCCAACTTGGTCTCATGGGAAGCAATCATAGTGGGGGAATACTTGAATCATTTTATTGAACTAGTATAAAAGTTTTCAAGAAAATATGAAATGGGTAGTTGTGGGTGCACGTGATTTGTTTGATGGAATACCTGGTAGAGGGATGAAGCCTAGTGTAATGCGAGCGAATCCGCGTGGATTACCTCATACATTGGGGATGCAAATATCTCCCAGGCATGGTTCATATCTCCCCATCTCTCATAATTTATGTTCTTTAGTTTTTCTTTTATAACAAAATAAAATTTTAAACTATAGGATTTTCGTATATTTTAAATTATTACATAAACTTGTTTTAAAACAATAAAAGTTTATATCGTAACTCACACAATTCAATATTCCTTGGTAGAAAATGGCCTTAAACCCTCACTTTGTGATGATTTAAAAAACATCCCAATCCAACTAGAATGTTATAGTAGCCTTTTATTGACAGGGTATGGTTGAGCTTCTGTGTAAATATGTTGATCGTTCCCTTGTTAAAACTAGTATATCTTGATATTTGGAGACTTTTAAAACAACCTTCGTAAATCAAGAAAAGAGATGTTAAGTTTATTCCATGTTTCTTGTTATGTGAGGAGTCACTTCAACACTTAGATCGATCTTGATTGCTCATTGGTGCTATTTTTGACACTCCTTTAGGATCCCTATTACCTCATGTTGTACTTTTACGAATTTATTAAAATTAAAAATTTGGGTTTCATATTAGCTCACAGTTTGAACCCTGATCAACAAAATGCTTATCCACCTTCGCAAACCTCTAGTTTTTTTACTAAACAATTTCCTAAAAATCTTCAATTTGGGGAAAAACACTCTTCTTGATAGTTGGAGAATGGAATTTTATAGGCCTCCATTCACAGTATGACTAGGTCAAACTCCAACAATTACGATTGGTGGATCCTAAAAATCCATTTCCGTTTGAAAACTGTTTCTCATTTCTCAGTAACGTCAACTCTGGTGAATTCTCCATATATAGGGGAACCTATAGGAAATTTTATCGTTACTCGTTCGTCCATTAAATGTCACTTTTGGATATGTTTTACTGAGCCCTGGAGCTAACTTTTGATCATTGACAACTAGGTCAATTATGAACGATGGTTTCGAAAAATTGGCCGCCAATCGTAAACCATTCCCCATTTCTAAATTCCGTCAGAATCTATGAATTCTTGGTGTATAGGAGGACATGTAGAAACTTACCCATGGTATGTTTTCTCATAGTAAGACAATGTTTGCAAGTTGTTTCTTAGCCTCTGAGCGTCAATTGAACATTTTGCACCTAACAGGAAAATGTAAAAATAAAGTTGTAGGACCCCCATCACATCATCAAACCCCCGTGGAAACTTTTTGACACTTGTAACTAACTATTTGAAACTCTATCATGTGACTTGTATTGTGAAATTGAAATTTTGGTGAAATATTGCTCTTTGTCTTCCCCATCTCTATCTCCTTGGTTAAGAAATGAAGTGAAATGAAATGGAATGTATATGTGTCTCTAACCCTCTCCCTTAGAATGCAAATTATTATTATGTAAATAGGAAAATAAAAAATTTAATTATGTTAGGTTTAGGTGGATGCCATGCCAATGATTTATTGTTGATTTCATGCTCACATGGTTTTTCATGATGCATGTAGAATGGAAAAACGATGTGGTTGTAACTCAATGTATATTGTTAGAGTTTATGTATGTTAGTGGAAATAATTTTTTATGTATTGTTATGTTATAGTAAGTTTATTTATTGAAATTTAGCAATATGAATGAGATGCTAGTTTTAGGGTTGCTTTGCGAAACACATATTTAACTATAGGTGTACTTTTGATTCTAATTGACATTTCATAAAAAGAGGGTTGGATATATATGTTAAGTAAAATTATAGAGGATAGTTCAACATTTTGTGAAGTATTGAAAATGTTTATTAGTGAAGTTATGTAACATTTTTTAAGATGCCAATATTTAAGGGAAATGTTCATCTATATATGGGTGTTATTTTGATTCCAAAATTTATATTGCAAAATTTGGATAAATGTGTTAAACAAAAATTGAAATTAATAGCTTATAGTGCAATTCTTGTGTGTAATTGATGATTAAATAATTAGTGTGTTGTGTTTCATACCTTGAAAATGTAATAAAGAGATCTTAATGAAATATTCAACCCTAGGACAAAATTCATGCATGACTAACCCTCATGTGATTTCTCTTAGCGTAGAGAACTAAAACCTTCAAATGAGTGTATATCTTTACATTTGATGATACCTTCTGGATTAAGAATTTAAGAGCCCACGTATGATTTTATTTTCATAACCTATATGCTTAGTGGCATCGCCGTGAACCCGAAGAATAGGAACGATGTGTTCAAACATTATCTAGGGTATGAGGTCCCCCTCCTAGGATTGAAAATCATGTGTGCACTAAGGAGAATGTGATTTTATTTAGGTAGTACTCTAGGGATAACCAAACCCCAACATAATGTAAGATCCTCTTGGTGAGGCACACATGTAAGTGTGGAGTGTAAGGGGTGAACATCACCAACTAACCTTGGAAGTCTCCTGTATGAATTAGAATCATACGTGAACTTGATACCCAATTTATTTTATCATTTGGCTTCTATGGTGTAATACTAAGAGTTAATTTTGAAACTTACCCACATTTTAATTTATGATTACTTTGTGAAAATGTATATAAAGGATCAAAGAGCCAAACACATTCACAAGACAATAATATTCTTCACACAATATTATTTCTGCTAATATAATGGCTAATATATAGCCATGGAGGTAGGCACAACAACCTACTACAAAGTATGGAACAAGTATATATGACTAATGGTTAATAAATAATTACCACCATAATCACTAATGTGAACACTAGATTATTCCTAACATTCACCACCTTAGTGTGATCATTATTAATATCTAATGGTCACCCCCTTAATGTGAACACGATGAAGAACCACATTCAAAGAAGTTGAACCACCTCTTGAAAGCACTATTTAGAATAGGTACAAACTCCATAGATTATCTCTTTACCCTTGTAAAGGCGTAGTGTTGATCTGAGTTATGCAGGAATTATCCTTTCCTCTTTGGGTTCCTGTGGGACTTTCCCTTCCTCCCTGGGTGTCCGAATTATGGATCTCCAAGATCCACAAGCTTCACATTAGCTGGATAACCATCCCTTGAGTCTACCTCAAAATATTCTCCTGGTCCTCAAAAGTGAGTCTTCTAAAAACATGACTCCTCCAAATTTTTTAAAAAGGGGTTTATTCAGCACAACACAACAAGATCACTGCAAGTAGAAACATATTGAAACATACAACGGAAAAAATGCCACCAAATCATTCGTGCAGCCCCATCATTGGTGATTGACGAGAGGTCACTGAATGACCTCCAACCTCAAATGTCCTCCGTCCTCCAGTAACATGCTACTAGCTCAGTGAATTTGGCTTTTGAGGATCAATGGTTGTAACGACGTTGAGTAACACCGAAAATGCATTCGTAAGGCAATTTTTATTTTTATTTTACAATATTTTGACTACTTTTTG
Organism: Taxus chinensis; assembly: GCA_019776745.2. NCBI lineage: Eukaryota > Viridiplantae > Streptophyta > Pinopsida > Cupressales > Taxaceae > Taxus > Taxus chinensis. The sequence goes on from CM034156.1 coordinate 105,494,404, forward strand.
ACAAGGACTCACAAATGACATTTGAATTGTTTTGACTATACAACCACTACTTGACACTTAACAAAAACCTTAGCATTTGACTTTTGTAGGAAAACTGTGGAAAACTTGACCAACGCTTTTCTAGCTTAACTATTTACTTTATTTTGAGTAAAAAACTTTTAAACAAGATAATATTACTAATCCCAAAATCACCTATAAAAATAACACCTAAGACTCTAAAAACAATTATATGACTTATTTATAATAAAACATTAACTTGGACGATAACTCTTCAACAAATTTTAGATGGCTATAAATGAAAAATAAAAAGACTTTGAATAACTTAAATTGACTCTATTACGGAGATAATACTTACCTAAGACTCTATACTTTGAAAAATTTAACAATGATTACGAACTAAAAAATAACAACTTATCAGACTATTAATAACAAATACAACTACAATATGTGAGGTGTTACATACATCTCTTTCAAGCTTCAATTCACAGCTATGGCTTGTTCTAGATTATGGCTATGCAATGCACTGATACACTGATCAAAAATTTGCATGAAATGTACATCCAGGCCTTGGGATCTAATGTCAATAATTTTCAAATGTTGAAATTATGGCCATCTGGCATTGTGACATGAAGCAGATAAATAAGACCAGTTTACACAATTAACTGGGTCATATATTGCAAAAGCACTTTGATTGAAATGTAGTGGCACACGATCAAAGCGAGATGATCAAAAGAAAAATCAAATTATATAAATATTGGATTGCACTACATGCACTAATTAAAAATCATAGTCAGATCTCATCGGTCAACGATGTGCATTATTTGATGCAATAGATTTGAATTCCAAAATGTGGAGACATGGATTTATAATTGCAATGCAAGATTAGATAGGGGTTCCAACAGTATACATGTGATTCCATGCGAATATACCTCCATGTTCACATCTTAACAGGGAAATAAAACATAATTCAAAAAATCCTCCCTGCTCAGGGATGGAATGTGCCAAAGGAGCTGCGTAATTCTGTTGATAGATCTATGCTGGTATGAACCTTCAAAATGGTGAAAAAAATGGATGAGTACTTTGTATGACAATACGCAGGATCAAATCAATGAATATGAGATAAATCATCGTTATACAACCTGCATATATGTGGAGATTTAATCCAAAGGTTTTATTCTTCTGACAAAAAGTAATTGAAACCACCTATGCTGCAGTCTCCGTACGCAGGTTGAATCCAATTTGATGAAGTGAATTTAAATGAAAGCATATAATACATACGACTTGTGTAACTATCAAAATGCAAATCCTCATGATGTTGATTTGAAAATAAGAAAAGTGCTGACCAAAAGCTTATGGCAAATGTTAATGAATCACTTTTAGGCCAGACACTTGTATCAGATCTTTGCATCTCATTCAACGTGGCTATAGAATAAAAGTGATGCCCCTCGACTAGTTTTACCACTCCATAGAAGCAGAGGATTAATGTCACTCTGATACCAAATATAAAGGATCGGAGAGCCAAACACATTCACAAGACAATAATATTCTTCACACAATATTATTTCTGCTAATACAATGGCTAATATGTAGCCACGGAGGTAGGCACAACAACCTCCTACAAAGTAGGGAACAAATATATACGACTAATGATTAATAAATAAGTACAACCATAATCAATAATGTGAACACTAGATTATTCCTAACAATGGAACCATAAGATGATATGCTTAGAGAAAGGTGAAATATATACTGTTCTTATAACGTGTTTATACAATATTATGGTGAGAACGGCATCCACTTCGTGTCGACATTAATGTGAACCTTAACCTTTTAAATGAAGAAATATTCCCTCTTATTTCCCTCTTATCCTATTTTTGCATTGAATGTATAGTGTGAAATCATGTAGTCATGTTCTTGAGACAAACCCTTAGCACAAGGCTAGTAGTGTCAGAGTATACCATTATCCCTATTAATAAGTGGGTTGCACAACCAACTTCAAAAGGGTAATTAAATCAAGTTAAGTGAAACCCCTTTTTTTAAGAGGAATGAAAATGATTTGAGTAGGTCCTATGTTCTAATTACCTACACATGATAATTCTAAGTGTGAATTCCCTTTAACCCCTATCAAACAAGAGTTTAAGCTTATCAAGAAGTTTCGGATTTAACTAGAGTTACATGATGATCAGTAGAGATAAGAGTGTACAATCACTCTAGTTGTGACCTTGGTAAGGTGGGTAAGATTTATAATTGAAGTTCTCTTGATATCGTGCATCTAATACTAATTATTGCCCATGAATCATACCCGTTAGTGCCTTAATGACCAAGCATTTTAGTGAAGTAGATGGATACATGGTTAGTTGTCATAACATAAAACAAAATAGAATACCCTTAGAACTTAAATGCTAATATAAAAAGGATGAAAAATCTATATACTCTTTATTCAATAAACTTCCTTTGCTTCATGAGAACCTCCCTTGTTACAACTAAGATAAAAGGAAAATCCAATTGAAAATGCAACTTAGAAAATGAACCCTTGGAAAAAATACTAAAAGGATCATGTATGCACATATGTTCATACCAACAACCATGATACATCATTCTTGTGTGATGAGGGAAGCAAGTAAAATTAGGTGGGAGAACAACAAGTGAAATGTTAAATAAAGTAAAGACAATGCAGTCTATTTATTAAATAATTGCTAAATGATTAACAAACAAATAAGGTCAATATCGAAATATAAATATAATAAATATGTAAACCGAGAAATTTTTGTCATGGATGGTGCCTATACGGGAATCATAATGTAGTTGAATCATTGGGTTGTGTCTTGTCGTTTGGGAAAAGGTGGTCACGATGTTCATCATGTACTATTCATGTTATCTATATGGGATAAGGGTTGCACAAATATCTCATGTGTTTGCGTTATTCTAAGAGATAACTTGCATTGTCATGTGGTGCCGTCTAAATTGTAATGTAAGTAAAAAAAAAATTGTTCCGATATTTTTAGTGTTATAATTGTGTGTGTAAATTATGGGTGTTACACTTGAAATGGAACTTCTACACGAGACATGGGTAGAGTATATGACTATGTATTCTTGACTTCATTTCCTATAATCTATAATAAATTAAATTATTTGAATTGATGCAACTTATGATTAGAAAATTTTAAAAATCCATACGCATTCACATCATCAAAGTCACTAAATTCATAATATTGGTTGAAATTATCTGGATTAACTTGTCCTTGAAGCATTCAATCATAGTGCCCATGATATATTCATTGAGATGGTTTCTGACCACTTGTTGACTTGATTTTTGAGAAAATCAACATGGGAACTTAAGAATATTTATAGGTCTCGTCATCAGATTAGATAGTGTACTCATTTCCATCAGGGATAAATTTAACAAGTCTTTGTAACACTAGAGGGTATAGTTTTCATATCATTGATATAAAGTCTTCTTAATAAAATATTGTAATGTGGAGAGTCATTTTAGACATGAAATTTAGCAGGAATATCTTGAAAACCATATTAAATGTCTAATTTGGTTGTGTTATTTGTGCATTGAGGAGTATTGCATCATTTCTTAGCAACAATAGTTGATAATTGAACGTACCTCATAGATATACCAAATTGGTGTAGTAATGTGTGTGGATATATATTTATTTGTTGATCCTCCATAAAAAACCCTCTTGATAAAAAAATCAAATGAAAAGTGTATAAGAAAATGGTTTGTATAGGTCCCTACCATCTATAGAGGGTAATTAGTGTGGTCACATATGATAAAAAAATTGTTCCATGCCTTATAGAAAGATACAATGGATTACAATGTATAAGTCACATGATAAAATAAATCCCTAATAGAGCTTAGGGTTTTCGATATAAATCCCATTGTAGCACTAGAAAGAAATAAGATGACGAAAACTTTAGAAGATGAATATCATGGATGAAAAACTAAGGATATGTTTGAAAATCATATTTAATATATACAAATTAAAATTTAAATATTAAAATTTAACCCTAGATGAATTAAAAATAAATTTCTAGAGATCGAGAAAGGTTTTGTAAGATTGAGATGGAGGTTTACTAAATAAAGACACAAAAAATAAAATATTAAACCCTATTTATGATAGAAATATTATTAACTAATGTGCATTCAAGTTATTAGATAAATGATCCACCTTTTAGATATGAGGTCACATGCCAAATGATAATGAAAATATGCATTAAATTAGTTGAAATTGTAAATATACTAAAAATATTATTAGTATTACAATAGTTATATTTTATGTTATATCTAAGTTGAATAGGTTGTTGAAAAGGTGAATGTGCTTTTATCTCCAAAATAAATCACTAAAAACCATTGCGAACACTATCCCAAAACTGGAAACAAGAGTGAAATGATTCCATATTACTTCATGCTAGTGTCTAGCATTTCTCTACACTTGTCAATATTGTAGTTCTTGCTATATGATTAGTCACCTCGTGTAACTTTTCTTCTTCCATAAAAATCATACATGATCATGTAATGATAAAATAAAACCTTTTTTCATGTATCAATACAAAAATAGACATTATATAACATAATGTGGTGTGTGGTAAACTTGGAATTCCCTTAGTAGTCAACTTAATTTTTATTTTGACTGAGTATTGCACTATATTTCCCAAAAAAGGGGGTTCAAAATCCTTGTATTTCTACTATTGATCAAGGAGTTGATGCAAGTCTAGAGTGCTTGAACCCCCTTTTTTTTCCTTTGTGTGTCAACACTAATAGTTGTTTGAGCTAAATATAACTAGTTTCTGATCTTCATAATTTTAGGATAAAGTGAAAACAATAAAATTAGAAAAGAGATCTTGTAAAATTATTTTCACTTAAGGAATTCCCCCTTGAATTTCATTTTGTTTTGTAAATACATGAAAGTTGTTAAATTTTCCTTGAGATTCTCTTGATTTCACTTGGTTTACTATTCTTAATCTAGTTAAGAGTTCTTCATAACTGTATGGAGATTTTTTCCTAATGTTTAATCTATATTTATTGAAAATTACGGTATATTTGTGTAAGATAGAAAGAGTTTTTAGCAGAAGATCTCTTTAGAATGTTATGAGAGTAAATGAGTGTTTTCAACTCTTATTCTAAATTTATATAATATGTTATTACGTACTAAGGCCTAGTATTAGAAGGAGCTAAGATAAACATAAAAATATATAATTTTTAGCTCACTATGGAAAAAATGAGTGAGCAAGGATAAAACCATTCAAGTTGGATAGTAGTTTTGAGGGAGGTGGGATATTGTAACTAGACATTATATATTGTTTACAAAAGATATATGATGTGTATATGTGGAGCATTAGATCATGAGAGTAGGAATTATATGTAATAATTCAGAGAGTGTGAAATAATGCACTCAAGTTCTATTTGTGTGCACAAGGTATGAGTAAGATAGGGGAAAGGGTGAGAGGGGAGAGGAATCCATGGTGTCATCAATATATGATAAAATTGGTGTCTAAATAACCCCCAATAGTATCTCTAAATTCATAAAAATATCCCAATAAACATATACCTCCTTTGTCTCCTCCTTGTCAAGTATTTTCAAGCCTTGCAAGATTCCTTGGTAAGAATATGAATGAATTCCCAATCTAAATGGAAATCCCTCCTACTTATGCGAAGTAGCCATGGTGATAAGATATCCCTCCCATTCCTCACGCCCACTCCAAATAAACATCCAATTAGAGTGAAGGATTAACTAAAACAAAAATGAAATTAACAACCCAACGAAAGAACTCAAAACATGCTCAAGGATCCCAAAACTAGTCGAAAAAAAGAACCATAACAAACATCATACAGATACACGTTAAAAATTTTATTTAAATCAAAATACATGGAGAAGTGAGACCTAAGTCAACTTCAATGCTCAAATCCACAAGATCCTAACACATTTCTCCTTAATCTCCCAAAGCTCCCCACCAAAGTTTCTCAACAAAAAAGATCCAAACATCAAAATTCAACAAAAAATAGGAAAACTCTTCAACCCACAATCCCATGGGAGGGTGACATGTGTCACCCTTCCAAATAATTAAATCTTCTATGTCATCAAAATCACTTTCAACAGTCCCCAAAACAATAAATGAAAGAGGGAAAAAAATCCCACATAGCTCCCAAGGCCCACACAAAATTCAAAAGCCACCAATGTGAAATATGGAAAGAATATTTAGATATTGAATTTAGATAGGGTGGAGTGTGGAAGATGCTTTTTGGGTTCACAAAAAGCATCCCCCACTAATTCCTTGGGTCTCATTGACATTTTATGAGGTAAAGAAGACCCTTACCTTTGAAAACAATCCTTAAAAAGTGCCCTTAAAGGTTACACCTCCCAACACATCCTTATAACAATATTAAGACACAAAACACCACATAACACTTATCATCCATAATGATGTCATTAGCAATAGGAAATAGAAATTAGGTGAGCAATGAAGAAATCAAGTTTTACCATGGTGCTTAAGGCTTGAAAAATAAATAACAAAATAAATCAATCAATCATATGCAAAATCCAAACAAATTTCCCAAATTACAAAAAAAAGCCAAAATGGAACAAAGTGAGATAAAAGTTTTTGGCATGACATTTTTAGAATCCTTTATAGTGCTACCAATGAGTCCCACATTCACCAAGTGGTGTTACCAGTAAATCCTACACACTCAAAGAAAACCTCTAAGATACTCAACATGATAAAATAATGATATAAATCAAAATGAAATATGACTTTACAATATTAGCTAAATAAAATCTCATAACATCTATTCTGCCAATAGTACATATAAGAATGATCCAATATCAATAATGTATAGCTAAAATTCACGATCATCATTGAATACCATATATAAACGTAATCCATCAAATCTAAAACATCATAGTATCATCAACTCTAATTAGAATGAAATAACCATTTTCCTGAATATCATAAAATATCTCAAAAGTGTGCTCTCAAATATGATGTCATAGACTATAGGATAATAATGGTAGAAAACACAAATAAAAATTTAGTAAAAAAAAAAAAAAAATTCTTATATGAAATAATCAAGCTACTCGGATGAGTCAATAGTCTCTAGGATAAGGAAGAAATATGGTGGGCACTACATCCCCTTCCCCTAGAGTTAGACTTCCTCTTAGAAGTAATTGATAAAGCTCAAGATATCTAGCATATTTTGAAGTCGCATCTTCCTAAGTAGTTGTTGTCTCATCATATCTGTCCCACTTTACTCTAACCTTTTCCATCTCTCGACTGTAAAGGTTCAATCTACTATGCTCTAGCATATGCACAAGATCTAGTCTCTATTGTCCTTCGACCTCCACCTATAAGGACGTTTAATATAATACATGAGAAACATATGGTATATACTTATGTAAAAATAAAACATGAAATACATCTTCCTCATGGGCTCTATGTAATACCAAGGATAAGTTTTAGGCAATATGACTAATTTCCTCCAATATCTCAAGTGGCCCCATAAAGTGAGCTAAAAACTTATAAACCTTTTCATAACAGATTCGGCTCTTGTGTGGTCATATTCTCAAGAAAACCTTTTCACCGAATGCAAAGTGATTCTTGGTCGTTTCAGTTTCCACATACACCTTCTTATGTGCTCATTCATAATCAAGACATTGTCTAATCAGAATGACCTACTGCTCCATATACCCCCCTGGTGGCCATATATGGCCACATAGTTATTGTAATGTGTTATTCCTATACACATATTTTATTCAGAAATATTTTTTTTTCCCTTTTCTTGCTAGAACCAGCAATTTTCTTGATTGACATGCTCTTATAATTTAGGCATTTATTTGGTTGATGCAGTAACATGCAGATTTTTTTTGCACTAACTATGGTTATTAGGCTATTTCTTTTGCTTAGATTTAAATTTTCTTTTTAAGTTTAAAATTTTTATAGCCTAGCCCAAGGCTTTAGATCTTGCCACTTGGCATTTGAATGGTTTGTTATGTTGGTTCTAATGTAGTAATGTGTTGGAATAGGGTCATGGGATTCACCATGGAGTGGTGGGACCTATGGACCCGCTTCATTGTATGGGGGTACGCCCCAAGGAGTTATAGATAACTAGTGGGTTGTTGAACCATGAGTTATTATGTCACTTGGGTTATAGGTATTTGGACTCTATGTGCCTAGGGCCATAGGGTGACCGGCCTCTTTTGGGGAGCGAAAAGGAAAAAATTATCTTTATTTTATCGCTTGAGGGAGGCATAAGAGACACTTGAGGGAGGCATAAGAGACTTGAGGGAGGCATAAGAGATTTGTGTGGGTGTGATTGATTCTTTGGAGGTATATGTATTTGTTTTGTGTTACTTTGGGAGGTATATGGAGTTGTTATGTGATTCTTAGGAGGTATATGTATTTGTTTTGTGATGCTTTGGGAGCTATATGGAGTTGTTTTGTGATGTTTTGGGAGGCATATGAAGTTGGTGTTATGATTTATGTGTACTTTTTTGAGTTTTCTTTATGTCTTGTGATATTGTTTCCATCTTGACACTATGTAGCTATAATTATGGGATTGAGTTGTGTGAAACAATTGTATCTGTAGAAGTTGGGAATTCCATATGTTATAGTATGTTTATGTTATGAGCGCATTGTGTTAGGCGCATGTGTGATAAGTACTATGTTGTAAGGGATATGTATGTTCTTTCCATAGTTTGGTTGAGTTCTTGTGATGTGATCTAGTTGTGGAAGTATGCAAAAATATGTCTTGTGGGACACCAATGTTGTGTTTGGCTATAGTGTGGTATTGTCATGTAAGTTTTCTATTGGGCACCCACAAAAATAAATCAATCAAAACCTTAAACAATAGATATTAAGACCATGATTTTTAATCATACTTTTGAAAAGAAAGACTAAGTAACAATGTAAAAGAGAACTTCTAATCTTCAAAAAACATTAAAAGAGATTCTCAAAATTTTATTCTTTCCTTTGGTCATGCCTTAATGACAGGTATCCCTCTGTTAGTGGCATGATTTGTTGATAACTTTTCTCCTTTTCTACAACTACCCTTTTCTCATCTTGGCATTGTGTCGCATCGAGGATGATGCTATTATAAGGGGAGGGAAATGTAGTGATCACCATAAATTCATATTAAAATAAAATATTAAAACATATATATTTTTAGAAATAAAGTTTGGACGAGATTTCATTGGGAGGTTGGTGGAAGTGAACAAACAACTCCACATGAAGGCACATAAGGCTGGCGTGTGTTAGGAAGATAGATGTGGGGAAGGTGATGGCATGGAGCATGGTCATGTGCACACCATAAAGAATCTGAAGACCTATCAAATTCCTTGCATAATAATACACAACAGCACTTTTTTTGAGATCCAAAGGGTTTTGACCAACGTTGAACCCAAGTTCAACATTGCAGGTTAGCAAAATTGGAGAGATGTAGCATCGGATATTTGCAGTGGTGTCTAGTGTGTTCATCCAAATTGAGCCATAGTGAAGTCCATTCTTTGTTAGGTTTGCAAAAAAATAGATCTCCAAGACCATTTTGTATATGCTTGGACGAGTTTGGTTTGAGTTGTATCACGCCATGCAATTTAAGAGGAAGTTGGAGTTTGTTACTTTTAGGCATTATCCCTTCCCGTGTTGCTGCTAGTTCACAAGATAGTCTACACTTAATCACATCCCTGTGAAACAAATAGGTCTCCAACATGATCAGTATATGGGTGTTTCCATGCACTCCCAACCTTGTGCCTAATAACGAGTCCTTACTGGTGATACAGGATCATGGATCGTCCCAACTCTTGTTCATAAAGATAGAGGATTTTGTTAGATGTTGTAGTTACAAGTGCACTTCCAGAAGAGTATGTTAATGCTCCCATATGGAATCATACACTTGGCATATGACACCCTTTTTAAACTTAAATGCTTGCAAATGTGGCCTACAAGTTGGACTGCAAATGATAGTAGGAGTATGTACAAAATTTGTTTGTTGGAAATAGGCCTTGGAACTTTTCATGCAAAAGAAAATCTTGGCTTCGCCAACCTTTGCTGTTGCATCCATCCACTATATGTGCAAAATGGAGGGTTTAGATCTAGTTGTTGAATAGACCACCATTTTCACCTTGCACGAGTTGTCTCCAATCTGATCAATTAAAATTTCCATGCTTCACTCCTATCCTGTGCCAAAATATGAATCTCTAGGATAGGTTATGGATCACTAGTTAACTATAAGGACAGAGCTGTTTCCATTTTTTTCTAGGGTAAAAGATTGTCAATTTTTAGTCTTGTTCGATCCACTAGATCTACTTCATTGAGATTTGTCTTCTACCTAGTATTGAAGTTGCTGGTGCCATGGTGTTTTCCAAAGTCATCTAGGTCAACCCTGTTTGGATAGCTATGTTGAGTTGCTTTGTGATTCTAGTGAGAGGCTATATTTATAGTCCACTTGGGTTAGCCATGTGAATAGATTCACATCATGATCTGGGCATGCTTCCACATCTGAGTCACCAATCTTGGTCACATTTAGTAGACAAGCTCTGCATTGTGGAGACATCTTCCCGAATAGCGTCTCTGAAAAATGTTTTGTATCAACTCGCTAAAAGAAATTCAACACATGCTGGAATGCAGATGTTCCCACCATGGGTTACAAACGTTATTGTTCCAGGCATGGTTCATCTCCACTCATCTCTCATAATTTCTATTATTCTCAGTTGTTCCTATTTGCAATGGATTCGACCTTATAAACCAAATGATCTTTTTTTGTTAGCATATGATTGAATAGTTCATATTTTAGTTGAGTGTTTGATACTATTTTTATCCCTTTATTTTCTCTAGCTTGTAGTGTATTCCATTATTATCTCTCCTTCGTATCCAATGAACTTAAACCCTCTCTTCAGTTTAGGGGAATGTAGTTGATTATTTCTCAACCAATACTAGATAGCTACAATACTTCTTCGTAATAAAATGAAGTGTGTGTAGAGTTTGGATTCACCGGTGAATATGGTTACCATCTCCTGGTTTGTCTCCTACAAATTATGTACTTCATGGTGACGCACATAGTAATCTTCAAAACTCAGGCATGGGGAGGTTTTGCTTCCTGGTGTTGTTCCTTGTATCTTGATGTGTCACTTAAAGCTTTGGATCGGCCTCCGACTGAAGATTTGAGATCTTTACGACACCGTGGAGAGGAGAAGTGTTCCAGTGGCCTGCAGTGGTAGGAAGTTTTTAACAGCTAGACAGTTTTTTTTTCTTGTTTTGTCACCTGCATTTGACACCTTGCATGGAGGAATTGGAGCATCTTGTATTAAAACGTCTTTGTGTGAAACAAGTCTAGTGTTAACTTGCGTGGAGAACATTACATGAAGACTTTGAGTGTAGGATGAAATCAACACTTTTTTAGATAGACTGGTAATGGCATACTGCATGGAAATATGGTGTTCACAGTGTGACCTAGGTCACCTACATGGACCAATTTCCTTGTTCGTGGATACGTGGAGGAGGCATGTTTTCATTGGATAATTGTTTGCTAATGCGTGGAGTCCTGAAAACATCTACTGAAAATACACCTGCATATATACAGGAACATGGCTGTAGGATATTTCTTGCATTCATGGTGAATCTAGTCTGCTGTCAATTTGGACATGGAATATTAGAAAAACCTTGAGTTAACTTAAAATCAAATGTATAGACTTGTGTAAATTCACGATCCGATGTGCCCCGAAAAACTGTTGCATGAAAAATAGCAAGACTATTAGCCAGTCCAAATTCTGTTATTTTCTATGAAATCTTGGAATATCAGTGGACACGTAGAAATTTAACCGTGGTGTGTTTTCTCATTGGAAGTATTAAGTTGGTGTGTGGAAGAATGGTTCCATAGCTATCTGGAAGGCCAGATTTGAATGTTTTGTAAGCTCAGCAAACAAAGGTAAAAATAGAAAGTTGCGTGGATGCGTGCTGCTGTGTAGATGATTCTCAAGCCTGCATGGAAACTTTTGAAAGTTGCATGTAATGTATAGAATCCCACGTGAAGAGTGAGAGTGGCTCAAGAAGAGAAAATTTTGGCATTGTGAAGTCTAAAGGCCATAATTTTTTTTTTAAATATATAGTTCCATTAGTGTCTCGAATAGACCATTCCACCAAGAAAACGAAGGACAAGAAGCAGATCATACAACACTTCGTCAAATGTCGAGTGTAGACAACTCGATTGAGAGCATCAATAACATGATCACCCCAACTGAAAGACAGAATATCAACTTTCCAGTTAGATAACACCGTGAAGAAGCCCCTGAGAGCTTTGAGTTCTACTTTGATTTGCTAAACAAGCTTCGGAATACTGGCAATCTAGCATTCAACAAACTAGTTTGAGGACTTCTTGAATACTTTCTTTTCGATGTCAGCTACCAAGCAAAGCAAGTACAAGAAGATTAGAAGCTGGGTATGATGCTGACTGTGACAATGAAGAAGAACACCCTACAAAGCATCGCTGTCTCATAGCATGTGAATATCACGAGCATCTACGAGCCAGTAATTCTCATCAGTGAGTCAAAGTTGTAATAACTCTTGAAATAAATAAATAATTTTTTTTATTATTACGATGTCTTCTTTGAAGTTACTTCTGTCTAATGCTCAATTGCTCAAAGGGTCCAATTTTGTGGCCTGGAAGACAAAAATGAAGACAATCCTTTAGTTTGAAGGATTATGGGGAATTGTCACAGGTTTTTTGCCCACTCCCACATCCCCCGATGAACTAATAAAATATGAAATGGCTAGTGCTAAAGCCTTGATGTTGATAATGCTCAGTATCAGTGATGATGTGCAACCATATGTTAGGAATGTGGAGAAACCCAAGAAGGCTTAGTACAAGTTGGCAACCATTTATGAAGAAAAAAATTAGATGAAGATACTTCATCTTCAGTCAAAGCTGCACACCCTCTATATGGGGTCAGACGATAAAGTGGAGGAATTCTTATGTCGCATGGCTGAGCTGAGATTGGAGTTATTTGCGCTCAATGAAATGGTGGATGATAAAATTCTCGTCGTAATCACCTTGAGATCACTCCCTTCTCAATTCTGAGTGTTCTTTATGACATTGAATGTGTCTAAATAAATAGTGACATTCGAAGAGCTTGTGAATTTTCTACAGCATGAAGAGGCCATCACTTCATCCCATGAGGAGTCTCAGGATAAAGCCTTGTTCTCAAAGCCTTACCATGGCCAGAAGAATCGAAAGGGTCCCCCAGAGAAGCCAAATCCAGCACAACCCAAACAATAGCAAAAAGATCAAAAGTCAAAGAGATGGTGTCACATTTTCAGAACCAATACTCATGACATTGATCACTAATAGCGTAATATCTTGAAACAGGGTTCTTCAAGCCATACAAGCACATCCGGGTGTGAAGATTTTCAAAATTCCAAATGACGTCCCCGCTAGAGAAAGCACAAGGGACATCTCATAGCCCAACAAGAAGATGATGAATCTGATGAGGAGACATTAGAAGGAGCCCATTGTAGTAAGAATCTTGTACTCATCTCTCAAACTTCAAAATCATCTCGAACATACCTTTCCACTAAGAAAACGAAGGACAAGAATCAAATCATACAACACTTCATCAAATGTCGAGTGTAGACAACTCGATTAAGAGCATCAATAACACGATCACCTCAGTAAAAAGCCAGAATATCAACTCACCAGTCAGAGAACACTGTGAAGAATCCCCTGAGAGCTCTGAGTTCTACTTTTCTTTGCTGAACAAGCTTCGGAATACTGGCAATCTAGCATTCGACAAACTAGTTTGAGAAGGACTTCTTGAATACTTTCTTTTCGACGTCAACTACCAAGCAAAGCGAGTATAGGAAAAATTAGAAGCCAGGTACGATGCTGACTGTGACGATGAAGAAGAACACCCTACAAAGCATCGTTTTATCACAGTACATGAATATCGTGAGCATCTACAAGCCAGTAATTCTCATCAATGAGTCAAAGTTGTAATAACTCTTAAAATAAATAAATATTTTTTCTTTATTATTACGATGTCTACTCTGAAGTTACTTCTGTCTAATTCTCAATTGCTCAAAGGGTCCAATTTTGTGGCCTAGAAGACAAAAATAAATACAATCCTTTAGTTTGAAGGATTATGGGGAATTGTCACAAGGTCTATGCCCGCTCCCACATCCCCCGATGAACTAGTAAAATATGAAATGGCTAGTGCTAAAGCCTTGATGTTGATAATGCTTAGTATTAGTGATGATGTGCAACCACATATTAGGAATGCGGAGAAACCCAAGAAGGCCTGGGACAATTTGGCAACCATTTATGAAGAAAAAAAATCAAACGAAGATACTTCATCTTCAGTCAAAGCTACATACTCTCTATATGGGGTCAGACAAGAAAGTGGAGGAATTCTTACGTCGCATGGATGAGCTAAGATCGGAGTTATTTGCGCTCAGTGAAATGGTGGATGATAAAGTTCTCATCGTAATCACCTTGAGATCACTTCCTTCTCAATTATGAGTATTCTTTATGACATTGAATGTGTCTAAACAAATAGTGACATTCGAAGAGCTTGTGAATTTGCTGCAGCAGGAAGAGGCCATCACTTCATCCCATGAGGAGTCTCAAGATAAAGCCTTGTTCTCAAAGCCTTACCATGGCCAAAAGAATTGAAAGGGTCCCCTAGCGCAACCCAAACAACATCAGAAAGATAAAAAGTCAAAGAGATGGTGTCACATTTTTAGAACCAATACTCATGACACTGATCACTACTAGCATAATAGCTTGAAACAGGGTTCTTGAAGCCATACAAGCACATCCGGGTGTGAATATTTTCAAAATTCCAAATGACATCCCCACTAGAGAAAGCACAAGGGACATCTCACAGCCCAACAAGAAGATGATGAATCTGATGAGGAGACATTAGAAGGATCGCATTGTGGTTAGAATCTTGTACTCGTCTCTCAAACTTCTTAGCCCATGAAGAAAGCTTGGTTGATAGACTCTGGTGCAAGCAAGCATATGTCAAGTGACAAAAAGCTGTTTGATTCAGTACACGAAGAACCAACTGGAGATCGAGTTCAGATAGCGGATGACAAAGAGTGCATTGTAGAAGGAATAGGGAATGTCACCATTCCTCTGGGACCACGAAAATTTACACTTACAAAGGTACTATATGTTCCTGGCTTGACTAGCAACCTCTTGTCAGTTACTCAGCTCTTGAATCATCACCTTAAGGTAGAATTTCTTGTTCAAAATGGCATTAAATTGTGTTTAATCTCTCGACAAGGTACGGTTCTTGCTAAAGCTTTTGTAAAAGATAAGTTATTTTCTTTAGATATTGTTTCATCTTCGGCAGTAGCTTTATCTACTTCAACAATAGAATCAACTGCGCTATGGCATTTTAGATATGGACACTTATTAGTCAGTTCATTGTACCAGAGGAGTTCAAAACCAATGGTCCGTGGACTACCAAAATTTTCCAGTTCCTTTCCTATTTACCCTAGTTGTCTTGCAGGAAAACAACATAGAGATCCATTTCAAGCGAGCACCTTCCATGCCAAGAATTGTCTAGAGGTAGTTCATACCGATCTGAATGGCCCATTGCCTGCTTCGTTTCCAGGATACAAGTACTTACAACTGTTCATGGATGACCACTCTCGCAAGATGTGGGTATATTTCCTAAAGAAGAAAAGTGAGGCTCTTAAACACTTGTAGAACTTCAAAGAGTCCAGACTACCACTTCTTCTACTCCACTCAGATCGAGGGGGGGGAATTCACATAAAAGAAGTTCCTGGTCTTCTTGAACCAACACGACATTAAGCAACACCTGACTGCTCCCTACACACCCCAGCAAAATGGCATTGTTGAGTGTCACAATCACACAGTGATGGAGATGGCTCACTACATGCTATCAACAACAAAGCTAGGAGAACGTTATTAGGCTGAAGTAGTAAAAATGGCTATATATCTTCTCAATAGGGCAATGAAAAATATTCTACAGAAAAAAACGCCATAAGAGGTATGGAGTGGTAGAAAGCCATCAATTTCTCATTTGGGAGTATTTGGTTGCATAACATACATGCATGTCCTAGCTCAAAAGAAAAATAAGGTAGAACCAAAAACACTCCTATGTATCCTTCTTGGCTACAGTACTACCTTGAAGGCGTATCATCTCATGGATCCTGAGATAAAGAAAATATACGAGAATCTGGAAATGGTTTGCGATGAGTCATCCTTTGACTCAATAATATTAACAGAAGATCCACTTCCAACCACATCTCACCGATTAGTCTCTGAATTAGATGATGAGCCAGAAGAGACTACTCAGAGAAAAGAAATGCTGCCAGGAGAACTATTTGTTGATCTTGGAGAACTGGAGAATGTGAATCCACATCAATCCACATGGCAACGACATAGTTCTTCTCAAAAGTAGCCAAGTTCTCATCCAAATTCGGTACAAAGCAGTATCAAGGACTCACATTTGCAACAACTCCCAAATACATCATCTAGAGTCAAAACAAGAAGTCAAACAAGAAATGAGTTAAAATTTACACTCATGAGTTCACTAATGAATAGCTCCGAGCCAAATAATGTTTGTGAAGCACTCAGTCAACCTCAGTGGAAGGAAGCCATGGTTACAGAATATGACTCACTCATGAAAAATCAGACATGGGAACTTGTCAATATACCTACAGGAAATAAACCCATAGGCTGTAAATGGGTTTTCAAGACAAAATATAAGGCAGATGGATCCATCGAAAAACATAAAGCATGACTTGTAGCAAAAGGATATGCTCAGAAAGATGGCATCAAATATGAAGAAACCTTTGCACCCACTGCAAAGATGAAGACCATCAGAGTAGTTTGCACACTTGCAGCACAAAAAGGATGGAGACTTCAGCAGATGGATGTCAAGAGTACTTTACTAAATGGTGATCTGAAAAGAAGAAGTATACATAATGAAGTGAAATGAAATAAAATGAATACATGTCCCTAAACTTTTATTTTGATTCTAGTTGTATATGTAGATGGTCTTGTGATCACTGGTAGTTTAGAAAATCAGGTTGATATTGTAAAGAATGATCTCAAAAGAACCTTCGACATGACAGATTTGGGGCTACTACATTACTGTCTTGGCTTGGAGATATTGCAAAAGGAGCATCACATTTTTGTCTCCCAGATAAAGTACGCCAAGACACTCTTGAAAAAGTATAGAATGTCTGAATGTAAACCTATATCCACTCCCATGGAAAAAGGCTTGCAACTTTCAAGATTCCAGGACTCACCTCAAGTAGATGCTACTCTCTATAGGAAATTTGTTGGAGGGCTCATTTATTTGACATACACCAGACCAGATCTTTGCTATGCTATTAGCTATCTTTCCAGGTTCATGCAGGAGTCAAAGAAATGTCACTAGAATGCAGCAAAGCATGTTTTGAGATATGTCTGAGGAACAACTAATTATGGTCTGGAATATAAGAAGAATGATCAATTCTTCTTACAGGGATACATCGAATCGAACCACATTGGATCTGTTGATGAAAGGAAGTCAACTACAGGATACATATTTCATCTCGGATCTAGACCTATCTCGTGGATAAGAAAGAAGTAGAATGTTGTTTCTATCTCATCCACAGTGGCAGAATATCATGCTGCATGAGGATCTGTGTGCAAAGTGATATGGATATGTCACATTTTGGATGACCTGGGAATTCCTAAAAAATAGTCACCTATTCTCTATTGCGATAATCAGAGTGTGTTAAAGCTCGTGCAGAATCCATTCTTTCATGAATGAATAAAGCATATTGAAATTTATTGCCATTTCATTCAAGAGCATGTCCTGAACCATGAAATTCAGCTCGAGTACTATCCTACTGAAGAACAAGTTGCCAACATTCTCACTAAATCTCTTGGCAAAGTGAAATTTGAATTTTTCAGGGGTCACATTTGCAAGAATAATGTAATAAGGGGGGGAATGTTAGCATACATTGAATAGTCTATATTTTTAGGAGAGAATGTTTTGTTTTATCCCTTTATTTTCTCCTTCTAGGTGTATTCCATTAATCTCTTTCCCTCATCCTAATCTTCCTCCTTCAGTTTAGGGGAATCTAGTTGATTAGTTCTCCTATATATTGTATGCACTTCTTCATAATAAAATAAGTGTGTGTAGAGTACTTCACTCCACATTCTTCTCTCCTTTTTGTATCCTACAATATAGTTCATTGTAAAATGAATATATGTATAATGTAGTATCATGTTACAGAAAAGTTATATTTGAAATTTTCTAATATGTATGAGATGTAGTTTTTAAGGGACATCTAGGAAATGTGTATTTAAGCATAGTTTCATTTTGATTAATAGGACATATGGTAAATAGGTTTGATATATATATGGTAAATGAGTTTGAGGTTAATATATTGCAGTGATTTTTCAGTGTTCAATAAATAATTGATTAATTACTGTGTTGTATTCTTACCTTGTAAATATAATAAAGAGATTCAATCAAAACACTCAACCCTAGTATAAGATCTGTGCATAACATGTCTTCATGTGTGATCCTTTTTACCATAGAAGAGATTGAAACCATAGAATGATCGTTAAAATTTACACTCCATGGAATCTCCTAGTTTAGGTAAATAAGAGCCCAAGAATGGGTTTATCATCTTAGGCTGGTATGTTTAGTGACATCGTCATAGACCTAACTGGTAGGAGCGACAAAATCAAACTTTATTTGGAGTAAGTAGAGCTAACTCTTCCTTTGTATCCTAGTGGACTACCTTTTCTTCCGAAGATAGATTTAGAATTTAAATTTCTTCATCAACGAATGGAATCTCTGTTGGATCCTGATGACATAAATGGAGATCATGAAATATTTGTTCTAGGTCTTCAACTCTTGTATATGAACTTCTTAGTTCCTCTCAGCTAAATGTGTTACCTTTGTTTCTATCAACATATCACCTCGGTATTTCATGAAGGTTATCTATTCATAAGCATGTCATTTGAGCTTAAACTCTTTATAGTTGAGGCATAGATTCTTAGGTGCAATTGGAATTAAACTATACCTCAATTGATTGGGAGGTTAACTGGAGGTTCGTGTGCAATCGTAGTTCTTCCAATCATATACTTCTTCAAGATGTTATTCAAATAAAATCGTAACTCCTTCTGTTATAAAACTATGTTGATTGAGACGATAGTGTGATGTAAAAGTAAATCATATAAGAGTAAAAACAAGATTTGAGGTTATGAATAATGTCACTCTTGGTGTCCCTTTAAATTAATTAAACATTTTCATGTCTTACAAAGAATATGAATTGCCTTGGTGTGATCAAAATTCAAGAAAACAAAAGATATATATATATATATATATATATATATATATATATATATATATATATATATATATATATATATATGGAATTCGACAAGTTATTGAACTATAATAACTATGGTGGAGAAATAACTATACTGTGATCGAAGAATGTTTTTAGGAAAAAGCTATCTTCAATCTAAGTCTTCCTTAATCCTAGGATTTCATTTTGACATCATGTTATATTTTCTTGTGTAGAAAGGGTAAATTTTAAACATTGAATAAGCATTTGGGAAGCAAAATCTTAACATAAGAATGAGAGAATTGGGATATTTATATGTAATTTGAAATATGGAAAATACTTATGTAAGTTATGGAGATTTTCATCAGGGATAAAGAGAAAAATTAGATGGTCGAACAATAAGTGGAATGTGAAACGAATTTAAGAATCTGTAGGTGGAAAAGGGAGAAAATTATCCTTGCACAATAATTTTCTTGGAATGTTAATAGTAACTAAGATGCAATTAAAGAAATGATGTGTTGTGGGTTGCCAATGAGTCCTTTTCTTGTGGTTGGGTCATTTCTAGTATTCATTCATTGGGAAAAGTGTGGCATCGACATGTCTAAGGTGTTGTCTTATGTCTATGTGAGTTGATGATTTGTAAGTGTCATATGCATATTGAGTTTTCTTTACTTGGTGCCATTGCGGTGTTGTGTAGTGAGCAATGTAAGTTAAAAAAATTACCCTGGTATTTTTACTATTATTTTTGTGTGTGTAAAATGTGGGCATTACAGAATGTTGTAAGTTAATTGAAAAACTCTAATGAAAGAAATTGAAAGACGTAATTTCCTTCAATCACTCAATAACACCAGTTTTTGGGTATTTTCTGTAAGAGCACCGCGCGTAAGGAAAAAGATAATTTTAATGTTATAGGAGAATTTGTTATTCATTTTTGGCATGATAACACTAGATTTTCACCTAATATAAGAGATGTTGTAAAATAGAGAGTTGGTTCTACTAATTGTGAACCACATCCAAAACAATTCTTAGATATGACTCAAACTCAATTTTTTTGTAAGTTTGAACAAGATAATTTGGAAATTAAAATTAGTCAACGTTATTTTGAAATGTTGAAACCATTCTATGTGAAAATCAACCACACTTGCACCACTTGTTGTTGTAGGCAACATGTTGAATTTGTGATGCTGTTATGCTAAATTTTTACGTATTCGTTCTAATTTTCTTTCTAAAACTATGTTATCGGAATGTGGTGATCACTTTTCACCAATATCTTCTAAGGATTTCATTCCTATGATATTTTATGAAAAATAAGTTGGAAAATTTATTACAGTCAAGATTGTTTAGATGGAAGTTGTGGTACATGTGGCGGTTTATCTAAATTGGAAAGTTACATCCATGAGAAAATTGAAGATGCAATAGGACATAATCTAGTTGAGTTTGATAAATATTAATCAATTGCATACTAGTTTAAAGATGGAAAAGATTCTAAACGGTGTGACCTAGTTATAGAACATATGCCTGTTTTTCAATTTATGAGAAAATTTAAGAATGAAATTGTTTATGAGTATGTTAGGCATACAAATAAAGCTCGATGGTTAGATGAACAGTTCAAGATATGCAAGGAAACATTTACTATTGGTACTATTGTTTCAGTGGTCATTTTTGTAGAGAGTTACACATTGCAACCACAAATGAAGGTTCAATCGCAATATTACAACTCAGTACAAGTTGCCATTTTTGTGCATATAACATTTATACATTCTCCTGACAGTACAAAGAATGATTGAAATTTTTTAAGAGAGTACCACTTTTATATCAGTGATGATCGTACTCATTCTACTGAATTTGTGCAAAGATGTTTCTAGTTATTTTATGGAAACTTGTCTGATAGAAACATCCACTTCAAACAACATTATATATGGTTAGATAATTTCACATCTCAGTTTAAGAATGCACGAATGTTTTATTGGATGAGTAGTATTCACGTCAAGATGGGTGTGCAATATATTTGGAGTTTCACTGAGGCTGGACATGGAAAAGGAGACCATGATGGTGCAAGGGCATGTGTGAAAAGATCTCTTGCAAGAGAAGTGTTGAAGTACAAAGATGGTGCTAAATTGAAAGATGTAAAGCGCATAGTGGAATGGTGTATTTACAACATGGCCTGAGGTTCTCAAGAAAATTCCACAGTTCACAGATTTTTTTTGTTGATAGAGGAACAACAAATTACTAACCACGAGGATTGTATGCCACTCACTAGGTCCAGCGATATGCACTTATTTTGTATCTCAGACACTATTTCATGGGCTATATGGACAAGAAAGTTGACATGTTTTTGTGCATCTTGTATCAAATGTTTCACTACTAAGTGTGACTCACAAGAATGGGTGGATGGATGGATGGATTTATAGGCCTCTAAATCATCTTCCTAGTTATCAACCTCCACAAGCATTATGACTTGTTTCTGCAGATGAAGTTACAACATCTAAGGACTTTGACGAAATTTTGATTTTGGTGCGACAAGGTATTTATGGTTATTTACAATTTTTGTATTGAGTTATGTCCATTCAAATTTTAATATGTAATTTAAATTTGAGTTGAAACCTTTGTTTTTTTTATAGGACATGTGTTTGCATTTATTGCGACAGAAGACAATGAAGAAGGGAAAACCATTTCTTATGTCATTGCATTGAGGAGAGAAAGAAGTTGACTTCTACTGTTATAGATGGCAAAGATATTAAGTACCCTACAAGGTCAGTGGTAGTTACTGGAACTTGGCTTCGGTGGTATCCATTGAAAATTCATTTTTTTGAGTGTTTGAAGACTTCGAGACACACAGGAAAATAATATTATATTCAAATATAATTCTAGGTGAAAAATATTTAGTTGTATAGATATCAAGGAAGGCGTAATAATAAGATTCTTGGGAAGGTTCGACAGTCATATCATGAAGTAATCTTGTCCACTATTCAGAGTAGATGTGATCCTAATGGTTCATTGGAATGAATTTACAATGCTAATGTCTGGTATATATAATTTATTTGATATAATTTCTTTGGTATGTATAAATTTTTTAGTTAGATAGATTTAAGTTAATATATTATATTAAATTTGTGTATTTTATATATATCTAGTATGGTTTTGATTTGAAACTTAAATTTCTTTGACTAACACTTTTATGTGCACGTTAGTGGTGCCAGAAAAGCTTCCACCTTCACATGGTTGGTACTATTAGTAGAGAATTGTAAATTCTCAAAGCTAAGAAAAGATTTCATTGTTTTACAACAAAAGAGAAGCAATTAACAATGATTTATGTACATGTGGAGGGCGTTCTTGGCTCTGGAGGAGGTAGCCTACAAGCACCTTGAGCTAAGAGAACTAAAATAAAGCCTACTGAATTGTTTGCAAGACCATCACTATGCGTGTGCATAGTCGGTTTGGTGCGATGACCTACCATTTGCAAAATATAGAGTTTGACAGCCTTACACTGGCTCAAACTGCATTATTTCACGCATTTACAAATAATATGGCAGCTAGAGCACCGATGAGAGAAGGATAAAACTGAGATAGGCTATTGTAGAGGGTCCTTACACCAAGTTGCAGGACTAAACAAGATGTCTATAGTTGCTATGGAGTCTAAGTAGTCACCCATCGATGTTGAACAATTTTTGAGTCTTAGGGCTGTTAAGGGAATACGCCTGAACAAAGTAGCCCAGAAGAAATGAACCCTCCTCTAGTCTTCACCTAGCCACCCTAACATGTTGGCACAGTCGGTTCAGTGCCACAACCCACTGTTTGCTAAATATAGCGTTTGACAGCCTTACACTGGCTCAAACTACACTATTTCATGCGTTTGCAAACAATAGGGCAGTGAGAGAACCAATTTGAGAAGGAGAAAACTGTGATAGGTTATTGTAGAGAGTCTCTACACCAAGGTGTAGGATTTGATGAGATGTCTCTAGGTGCCATGGAGTCTGATTAGTCACCTGTCAAAGTTGAACAATTTGTTGGTCTCAGGGATCTTAAAGGACTACATCCAAACGAAGTAGCCTAGAAGCAATGACATTCTGATGAACCAAAAAAATGCCTACTCTAGCATTCACCTATCCACCTAGACATGTCATTGTAGTTAGTTTGGTGACATGACCCACCATTTGCAAAATATAGCATTTGATAGCCTTACACTGGCTCAAACTGCACTATTTCACGCGTTTGAAACTAATAGGGTAGTGAGAGCACCGATTGGAGAAGGAAAAAAAAGAGGAAGGCTATTGTAGAGGGTCCCTATTCAAAGGTATAGGATTAGATGAGACATCTCTAGTTGCCACGGAGTCCGCGTAGTCACCCATTGAATTTGAACTACACTTGAATGAAGTAGCCCAGAAGCAATGATGTTGTCGTGCACCAAAAATATGCTTCTTCTAGCATTCACCTAGACACCTGGGAATTTTGGCATAGTCGGTTTGGTGCCATGACCCACTGTTTGGAAAATATAGCATTTGACAGTCTTACACGTGCTGAAACTGCACTATTTCATTCATTTGCAAACAATAGGGTAGCGAGAGCATCGATTGGAGAAGGAAATAACCAAGACATGATATTTTAGAGGGTCCCTATGCCAATGTGTAGAATTAGATGAGACATCTCTAGGTGCCATAGAGTCCACGTAGTCACCCATCGAAGTTGAATTATTTTTTGGTCTCAGGGCTCTTAAGCGACTACGCCCGAACCAAGTAGCTCGGAAGCAACGACATTGTCGCGCACCAAAACGATGCCTCCTTTAGCATTCACCTGGCCACCCAAATGTGTCGGTGTATTCAATTTTGTGCCACAATATTGCAAGGCATGAATTCTCAGTACTCACCTCCGTTCATTTCCTAGGACTACCTAGAAAAGGCAGTTTGTAAACATTTATGCAACAAAGGCTTAAGGAATGCTAGGAAAGGTCTAGATTAGGTGGTTTGACTCCAATCCATAACTCCCTAGAGCTCTCCATAGCACCTAAAGGCATATACCCCCTCAAATTGAACGCATTGGGGGTGACAGTTTGTTGGACCACGACATCTCGGGGCATGACTTCTCGTGCTACTCGGCTTGCACCAATGAGATTGCAACAAGGTTAATACATTACCATGTAAATACTCTAATGATTGTTAAATGATCTCTTTTTAATCATGTTAATACACAATAGAAATTGTTAAGAATATTTTTTTCTTATCTTTTGCCAACTAAGTTAAGAACTTTCAATTTACCATCACATGACATATGACATCATATATTATGCGTCGATTGTAAAAAGTTTCAAAATTAAATGTTAAACAAATAGATTTTGATTAGATGTTAGGGTTTTCAAATAAATATGACTTCAATTTACCATTACATAACATATGACATCATATATGATATGCGTCGATTGTAAAATCTTAGTTTCAAAATTAAATGTTAAACAAATAGATTTTGATTAGATGTTAGGGTTTCAAATAAATATGACAAGGATAACTGCTAGATCAATGGGATAATCTCTAAAAGAAGGATAACTGCTAGCATTTGAAATGCCTAAAAAATTGTTAGTGTATCATAGTTATAGAAATTCCCTAACAACCATTCTTCCAAAGATGTGCACATTGTTAGGAGGCGGGAAAATAATCAGAGTTACACATACACCCTACGTAATTATTGTGAAAAAACTAATTACATATTTCCCTTTGGTAGTTCACCTAGCATGGTTATCATTGGTTTTACTTAATGGATTAGGTTTGGTTAACAATTGTACCATGTAGTTCTCTGGGATGTGGTTTTTTTATTTTAAATCAAACATACATATAGAACTAATATATGGTTATGAAAACATACATAGAAGGATATCATGTGTAATGAAATCGAATCAAACATAGAAGTAATATTGTCATGAAAACCAGCACATGGATATATAATGTATCAAACTAAGTGTGTTGGATGCACGTCTCTTAAAATATAAGTTCATAACATGTGTACATCTCGAACTAAGTGTGTTTGATGAACATCTCTGAAAATATAATTTCATAGCTTTTGTACATCTTGAAAAAAATGTTTCATACATATAGGACAATATGCAGTCGCATAAGACTATATATATAATGGACTATATTAATAATGATGAACCAGTACAGATGACCCATGTATATATCTATGTACATCCAAGTCCTATGAATCTAATCATGAAACATCTTCCCTCTCTTCGTCGTGCTAGAAGTGGCATGTCCATGACCTGGGGATGTAGAGGAGGGAGATGCCACTATGAATTTCATCTGTGTGGTTCTAGGAGTCTCTAAGCAGGCCTGCAACCTAACCTGCACATTCATAAACAATGAGTTTGTAACACCCAAACTTTTAAAATACATTGAAAATTTAGAAACTTAGAATTTAGTTAAAATGCATGTGAATTATTACCACAATGTCATGATCCCTATCAATTTTTCATTGACGTGTCGCAAGGAAAATAATAGACTCACAAGGGGTAAGCTACATAAAAATAATTAAATTTCAAATTAAATATTTCATGTACAAAATTTGATATTGTAGATTTAAGTAATAAGAAATAATTCCTCCAAAACTTAACAAATTTGAAAAATTATACCTCAGTTAGTGGATCTAAAGATGTTATAGTAGTACCTACAGCAGCCTCCACAGTCTACTTATATGGAGGAGTCCGTTTGGTAGTCATAATCTATACAAAAAATATGTACAAATCAATATTAATCTACATGATTTCCACATAACAGACACAAAGCATAATCCACGTGAACTTCCACAATTAGAAACAAAGTGTAAAGAGAAACTATCCTACGTAAAAGTTGCGTGAGGTGTGCCAGTAGCCTTAGTTTCTAGAGCAGACGATAACCTACCAGTCTCCTGCGTATAAAAGACAAACATATATTAATATGTACATGTACACGTGAAACATTATAATAATAAAAGTGCAATCAAATGAAATTTGAAATGTAAGTACAACTTGAAACTTACGTTTGTAACATGCCCAGCTATAGTATCTAGTATGTCGATGCTAGATGTTTCCTTCACCAGCTCTTGCTATTTAAAATAAAATAAAAAAATAGTTTTTACATGTATATACATGATGTACAATCAAATACATATATATTAAAATCTAAAACATGAATTAAACTATTGTATCTATATATATTAAATATTTATTTGACATTTTCATGTGAAAGACCAAGATCATTTGCATCAATTCCAAAAACATCCACCATTATCTCATCTAGAGAAAATAAATCATGTGATCCAGCAAATGATGTCTCACTCGTAGTGCGTACGGAACCACATGAACAATAGTGGTGTGGTGCACTAGAACTGGCACCTCCACCAACATCAATAGATGTAATCTGGTCACTATGCTAGGTTAGAGTGTCAATGAGTTCCCTCAATGCATGTAGTATGTCAATCTCCACAACCTCCTTCACTATACGAGAGATAACTGAAGGTAGCACGGGGGTTTTGCTCATTGGGGATCCTTGGTTGACCTACGTGTGCACCAGGTCTACTATGTGCAGAGACACCTCCTCGCCCATAAAACTTAGAAAATTCAAAATAATTTGGGACCTCATTAAGTAGAAACTCACAATATAATTTATTCAAAAAATAGAGAGGAACCTCATTGTTGTTTCATGGTGGATAATCAAAAACCCTCCACCATCGGTCCCAAAAATTATTATTGATTCGGTCATCGTGGCACCAATTGATTGGGAACCGTTTGCAAGTAGCTATGTGGGGGCATTGTTTCTCGGGTCAGTAAATAATGCATAAATGTGGTCTTTTCCAAAAAAATTGTCTTTTACGGCTGCATGGGATAATTTATCTACATACCACCGCCTATAATCACCTCTAAAGGTATTCTATCTGTCTATTTGGTTGGTTGCAGAGTTGACTTCACCAATCAATGTTTACAATGTGTTGGCTAAAGTCATGCAGGACAGATTTGTGGCATGATTTTTTCTTATAGTCAGAATAAGGATCTCAATGAAAATTTAATTTTGTCGGATTCTTCCAACAATATTAGCTTGTGTTCATGCTGGTTCTGTGGGGACAGAAGGAGCCATAGGAGGTGGATCTATGTTGTGAGGATGGTTTTGAGGAGTGTTTAGAGGGTTTTGAGGATTATTTGGAGGGTTTAGATGAATGTTTGGAGGGTTTTGAGGAATTTTTCAATGGTTTGTAGGATTACGAGCTTGTCAAGCAACTGACAAAACAAAAAAATTGTATACACAAACAAAAAAATGAAAAACCAATGAAAATCACAGAAAATCCTAATATGCAAAAACTTTGATTAAAATAGAGGGCTTACCTCTTTGTCTTGGCGGCATGATTGAAACTATCATGTTCTAGAATTCCGAAGAGTAATTTTTAGTGGGTATTACAAGAACGAGTGCCAAAGGTCTAGGACAAATTGCGGTTCAAAAGGAAACATGGGGGAAAATGAGGAGTCATAGGTCTATTTTTTGTCTCAGAGGACAGCGATCACAGTTTTTGGTTCAAAAATCACCAAACCTATAAAAAACAATCCATGAGTGAAGTTTAAAAACTACGATCACGGTACCTAAATTTCAGGTTTTTATGTCTACTTAATTGTCCACCAACTTGCTGCACTTACCCTAAAAGTACATTCTCTTTATTAGAAACGTTTCTGATTACATGTTCGGTGTACTAGAACTTGGGCTTAATAGAGGTTGCTATAAACATGTTCACTATGGAGTTTTTGGCTAAATACAAGTTCAATGTGAAACATGGGTTGTAATGCCAACATTTTACACACACAAATACAATAGTAAAAATATAGGAATAATTTTTATTTGTCTTACATTTCTCACTACACAACACCAAAAGGGCTCTAAGTAGATAAACGCAAAAATGCATATGACTCTTACATAAACATGAATCCCACTCATACCATATGATAACATAGGGTGCCCATCAATGTCATAGTCAAATGACATAATCCAAGAAAATGACCCAAATACAGTAAGAAAATTGGGTAAGCACACTCCACGACATGTCCTTTTTATGGTTTGCATATTCATTACATTTAGATTTCCATTATATGACTATATTTTTCAAGAGAGTTAAACAAATAAGGTTTAAAATTTCCTACTTTACAACCTTCAATTACTTTACTTTGTAGGGAAATAGTTTTTAAAGGAGAATACATGATTGATTTATTTATCGAATTCCATTAATTATCCAGAGATCCTTTGTTAATTAATGTCAATTTTAAACAACTATGAGTCTCTCAATAACTTGTGTTAAGTTAAAGGTTTGTGTTAGTTGTAAATTTATTTTGAGTCAATTTAGCATTTACATGTCATATTTTTTATTTTTTTAATCTTATTTCTAGTGGACTCTATATTGGTTCAAATTCCTAGTCCCACCAAGAATAATTTGTATGCATTATTAATAAACGTTCAATGCTTAAATCAACCATAAATACTTCAAGTGAAATTTTATTCCCAATCTGTTATCACATATATTCTTGTTTTTTAATCTTGTTTACATTGTTTGTTAGGTCTCTTATTGACGTCACTTTATAAAAAAAATAATTAGGAAAGTACTTGTTTATAATCTTGAAGAAGTAAATAATTGGAAGTATTATATCTACACAAGAACAAAAAGTCATTTTTTTTTAACGTAAGATTCAATGTTTCCACATTTCACAATTCCACATGTGAAATTTATATTTTATTCTTAATGTCATAAAAGGGCATAACAAGGGATTACTGGACCAGGTGTTCTAGATTCCTGGTTTCTCTTAAGTCAAAATCTTTCAAATCAATTTCCCTTGCAAAGATTTACTTACAATTTTCTACCCACAAGTTAACGTCCTAATCAACCAAGGTTTAGTTTAATTCCAATTTGCACTCAGGGCTCTACGCCCTATTATAGATCAAATTAAGTTGTGAAAACATATTTACCCTATAAATCCTCCACAAAATACGAAGGTGCTATATTAACACTAGCCAAGGTAACACATTTAGCTGTGAGGAACTAAAGAGATCATTAACAAGAGTTTAAGTGATAGTACAACTATTTCACTAGCTCTATTTGTGTCATCTGGATCCCACAAAGAATTTATTCGATGATAAAGTTAATTTCTATATCTAACTTCATAAGACTTGGCAATCCACTAGGATACTAAGGAAGTTTTAGTTCTACTTACTTCAGAAAATTTTGACCATGTCATTCCTAACCGTCGGGTTCACGACAATGTCGCTAAACATACCGGCTATGACGAAACTCAAAAATTTGGCTCTTATTCACTTAAACTAGAAGGTGCCATACAGTATAAATGTTTAAATTCATTCTATGGTTTCTTTTTCTATGCTAAAAAATGAATAACACATGAAGGTTAGTTATACACAAATTTTGTACTAGGGTTGACTATTTCATTTAGATTTTTTTATTGCATTTTCAGGATAAAGAGAAAAACACACCAATTAATTAATTGTCTATTGCACACTGGGAATACACTACAAGATATTAAATTTAAATTATTTTTACACACACACACACGCAAATATATATCCAACATTTTTACCATACGTAAATCTAAATTGAAATGACACATATGATTAAATGCACATTTCCCAAGGCATCCCTAAAACTGACATCTCTTACATATTACCAATTTTCAAATAATAAGTCTTTTAATTCATTACAAAAATATTTTTCAGCTTCTACATTTAGATTATTTCAAATATAAAATACAATAATACATAATGAATTAAAACCACACCATTTCACCACTTTCCTTGCATCCTGAAAACCATGTGACCATGAAATCAGGGATAAATCGTTGGCATGGCATACACCTAGATCTAACATAATTAACATCTTTAGTTTCCAATTTAATGAATAATAATAATTTTCATTCGAAAGGAGAGGGCTAGAGACACAAATTTATTTCATTTCATTTCACTTTGAATTTCTTAACCAAGGAGAGAGAAAGAGGTAGCGAAGAGAGAGAACACTTTTTTGTGAAAAATCCAATTTCACACAACAAGTTGCATGATAGAGACACAAAAAGTTATTTACAAGTAATATTAATTTTACACGATGGTTTTTTAAGTTGACTGGGGTCCTACAACTTTGTTTTACACTTTCCCTGCTAATTACAAAAATACCTAATTTAGGCTCGGAGGTTAAGAAACCACATTCAAACGTTGTCTTCCGATGAGCAAACACATCATAGGTAAATTTCTATGTGTCTTCCTGTACTCCAAGAATTCAGAGGAACTGATAGAATTCAGAACTGGTGAATAGTTTACGATTGGCGGCCAGTTTTCTGAGGCCATCAGTCATAATTGGCCTAGTTGCAAATGATCAAAAGTTAGCTTGAGGGCTTAGAAAATTACGTCCAAAACTAACGTTTGATAGATGAACATTCAACGAGAAATTTTTTATATGTCCCTGTATATGGAGAATTCCTCAGAGTCGAAGGGACTGAGAATTGGCAAATGGATTTCAAATGGCGATGGGTTTCCAGGAGGAACCAATCATGATTGGTCCAATTTGACCTTGTCAAACTGCGACTAGAGGCCTACAAAATGCCTTCACCAAAATATTTAGAATAGTGTTTTTCCCCAAACTAAAGTTTACAGGCAATTTTCTAGTTAAAATAGTAGAGGTTTGTGAAGGTGGATAAGCATTTCATTGTTCAGGGTCCAAACGGCGAGTCAATACGAAACCCAACTTTTCAATTTTAACAACTTCCTAGAAGTGCAAAATGAGGTAACATGGCTACTAAAGGATCACTGAAAGGAGCACATATGATCAATCAAGGTCAATATAAGCTTTGAAGTGACTCCTCACATAACAAAGAATGAAGAAACTTAACATTTCTCTTCCATATTTACGAAGATTATTTTTCTAGTCTCTAAAAAATTCTGATTTATTTGTTTTAACAAGGGAGTGGTCAACATATATACAGGGAACTCATCTTCAATCTATCAATAAGAATGGTACTATAGAAATCTAGTTTGGTTAGGATGTTTTCTAGACCATCTAAGAGTGACGGTTTAAGTTCATGGATGTCAACCAACAGAAATTGAATTGTGTACAAGTTACGTTATAAAATTTAATTATTTTTTTAAAAAACGTTTATTTAAAACAATCAAATGTATGATAATCCTACAGTTTAAAAAAAAAATTGTTGCAAAAGAAAAACTAAAAAACAAGAATTGTGATAGATAAGGAGAGATGAACCATGCCTAGGGAAACGAAGCCAGTTGAAACTATGGGATTTAATTATGTATCTCACATATACATTTCGTTAAACAATTTACATGCACTCGGAACACCCATCCACTTTCCTTTACTCAAATGTCTCGAAAGCTTCTTCAACAAAGCCATTTGTGCACATCCTGAAAATGAAGCATTCCATGAGCCCCCATTTCTGTGAGGTGGTCTGTCAAATAGTTAACGAGCCTAATCCTTTCCCCCACATTTTTTATAAATGTTTAATAACAGCACATAGGGTGCGAGAATGTAGAAAATCTGCAGTCTTATAAAACAAACAACATAAAAGAAATAAACAGAATACTTAAATAACTTGGATAAACAGATGAATATTTGAATCAGCACTGTTGTGCGTAATCTCCATTAATAAAAGCTTCATCATACTCAGAGCTTCAACTCTTTACAATCAAGTTGTGTGTTCAGTTGTGTTCTTTCAATGCACATCCTTCCTTCCTTGTGTAGATTTCACACCTTTGTGTGTGCATACAAAGCAATTACAATTGCTATTATTTAAATAGAATAACTCACTCACTAACATCTCTTTAACCGAGCATTCTAAATATAAACTCATGCTTTAAAATAGTTACATGCTATGCATGAATTAAAAAATATTTATTTGAATTAAATCTAATGATAAAAATAGGATAAAGCTAACTTAACTAAAGCAAACTAAAACAAGACTAAATCTAAAATTAGCTTTCCTAAAAAGCTACGGTTGGAATTAAATATGTAACACATGCATATTTCCAACACTCCCCCTTAATTTAAAATTGTAGCTTTCACTCTTCTAGAGCTATGTTTTCTTTTTTAGATCTACCATGTGTAGGATCACAAACTTCCAAACAATCTCTCAAATATTTGAAAACTTCTTTTGCTAAATCCTTTGTAAAAATTTATCAAACTGATCTTCAGATCTACAAAATTCAAGATGAATTTCCTTGTTGTGTACCATCTCCCTGATGAAATGATACCTCGTATTAATATGCTTGCTCCTATTATGAAAAACATGATTTTTAGACAACGCTATGGCTGAGTTGTTGTCACAAAAAATCTGTGTAGCTTCCTCTTGTTTCTGTTGTAAATCTGTCAACACTCTTCTCATCCAAATAGCTTGACATGAGGCTGAAGATAACATGACAATGGGCTACTTATTTGATGCCCATGAAAGCACTCCTATTCCAAAGTGAAAAGTATAGCCGGATGTGCTTTTCTGATCATCTATACTTCCAGCACTGTCACTATCTATATAACCAATGAGTTTGAACTCATATGAACTTGAATAAAGAATTCCATGATTTCTTGTTCTACGTACATACCTCAAAATTCTTTTTCTAGCTCGCCAATGTGAATCTTTTGGAGATTCCACGAACCTTAATATGAGGCTCACACCATACATGATATCAGGCCTTATGGCCGTCAAATACATAAGACTTCCAACCAACTTTTCAAATAATGTTGGATCCAAAAATGATCCTTCATCCTCTTTGCTAAACTTCAAACCTATTGCAACTGGTGTTGGCGCTAGCTTACAATTCAACATGTTAAACCTTTTCAAAACGTCACTTGCATACTTTGCTTGTGAGATAAAAACTTCACCTTCTGATTGTTGAACTTCAATACCCAAAAAATAATGGATAAGACCAAGATCTATCATCTCAAAATCCTTCTTCATGGCTGACTTGAATGACTCTGTAGATAGATTTCTAGTAATGATCAAATCACCTACATATAAAAAAACAATAAAATTTTTACGTTGCTCATTTATCTTGGTGTATAAGGTAGGTTCACTGCTGCTCCTACTGAAACCATTCTCAATGAAATAAGAATCTATTCTGTTGTACCAAGCTCTAGGTGCTTGCTTGAGACCATAGAGCACTTTCTTCAATCTGTATACTTTTCCTTCATGACCTTCAATCTCATAACCTTCTGGTTGATTTACATAAACTTTCTCTTCAAGGAATCCATTTAAGAATGTTGATTTAACATCCATCTGAAAAATAGGCCATTTGTTTTGAGCTGCAATTGTTAAAACCATTCTTACGGTGTCCAAACGTGCTACTGGTGTAAATGTTTCGTTGTAGTCAACTCCATATTGCTGCGTAAAACCTCTTGCAACCAGCCTTGCTTTGTGCTTATGTACTTTTCCATCAACATTGTATTTTGTCTTGTAGACCCACTTAACTCCTATCACGTCCTTTCCTTTTGGAAGATCCATCTGCTCCCATGTTTGATTCTTCTCTATAGCATCAATCTCATCATCCATGGATTTTTCCCAAAATTCATTCTTTATAGCCTCTTCATAATATACTAGATCTGCAGCCAAAGAAAAGAATGGAAAAACTGAAAATGAATTAGTTGTATCAAAATTATAAATCTCACTTAGACTTTTTGTTTTCTGTTGCGCAGGAGTATTCGATGCAGGAATGCTTTTTGGTGATGGAGTAGCTTCTGGTGTTCCATGTGGTGTCTCTTGCATGGCTGAAGATGGCCGAAATCTTGGTGACCTCCTGACTATAGATGGAGGTGTAGCTTGTGCTACAACTTGTGGTGCATGTACAAGATTTGTAGATACAGTACCTTGTTGCTCTAAAGTTTCATCTGTCATATCATCATGCATAATAGATGTTGTTATACTCATTGTTTTCTCTATACTTCCATCCCATGCTTCATTCTCAATAAATTGTACATCCTTGTTGATCACAACCTTTACAGTGACTAGATTGTAAAACTTGTACACTTTTGTATTATCTAAATACCCAACAAAAATACACTTTTCTCCTTTGTTGTCTAACTTCTTCCTTAGCTCATCATGTACATGTGGATACGCTACACAACCAAAAACTTTGAAATGTGAAACAGTGTGTTTTCTATTATTCCATGCTTGTTGAGGAACCATGTTCCTAACAAGTTTTGTTGGACACCTGTTCAAAATATAAACAGAAGTTGCTACTGCTTCTGCCCAATACTCATTTTGAAGATGTTTTTCCTTCAACATGCTTCTCGCCATCTCCATGATGGTTCTATTTTTCCTTTCTGCCACACCGTTCTATTGTGGTGTATACCTCGTAGTAAACTGCTTGTGTATACCATGATATCTGCAAAAATTTATAAACTCATTAGAAACATACTCACCTCCTTTGTCCATTTTGAGAACTTTGATGTAGTATCCACTTTGCTTCTCCACTAATACCTTGAACTGCTGAAATGTATGAAAGGCATCTGATTTATTTCTCAGAAAATAAACCCATGTCTTCCTTGTGTAATCATCAATGAATGTCATAAAATAAATACAACCTCCAATAGAAGCTGTTTGCATAGGTCCACATAAATTTGAATGTACAATCTCAAGTGGTGCACTTGCTCTTGCTATTTTGTCAATTGGGAATGAATCTTTGTGTTGCTTTCCCATAATACAACCTTCACATACCCTTTCCGATTTCTGAATTAATGGCAAACCTTTAACCATATTTTTTCTATGTAATAAATTCAAACCTCCAAAATTCAAATGTCCATACCTTAGATGCCAAAGCCATGTTTCATCCTTCATGACTGAATGAAAAGTTGATTGTGTTCCTTCACCGGAGGAATCAACTATATTTATGCAAGAATCAGCGCAGGACTCTCCTGCTGTAGCGCAGACCTGATTTTTATCGGCGCATGACTAATCTGTTTGAGAGCATGACTCAACAAAAGATTGATTTGGCTTAGCACAGGACTTTGTTGCAAACTGAGCTACTGCAAACAGATCTAATTTCTTCTTTTTTCCAGGTTTCAAAATCAATGGAAACATCCTATTGCTGCTCATCTTCACTTTTGCAATCAATTGAGTGCTTGGAGCTTTGTCCATAATCATGCACTCATTGTCTTCCATATAGACTCAGTATCCTTTCTGTACCAGTTTTCCAATACTCATAAGGTTATATTTCAAACCCGCAACATAGAAAACATCTTGCATACTTTTTTTCTCCCCTTGTCATGTTAGAATACTAACCATGCCTTTTCCTTTCACAGACACAATACTGTTATTTCTAAGAGTTACATCACTCTTAACTGAATCATCCAAACTAGAAAAAAAATCTAGATTACATGTCATGTGATTACTACAACCTAAATATAAATACCATATATCACATGGACTCTCTTTTAACAAATTACATTCAATAGGGGATAAAGAAGGTATTGCTTCGGCAATCCTTGTGCATGCAATAAACATAGGTTTAGAAATAGAACTTCCAACTTGATTTTGATTTTTCCTGTCCTGATCATATTGCTTTTTCTTGCAATCATAAGCATAGCGCCCATACGTCTTGCAATAATGACACTAAACATGAGCCTTATCTTGTCTTTGATCATAACTCTGTTCTTGATTCTAACCTCTTCCACCTAAGTTTGATGAATCGTTGTCGTGTCCTCTAGATGGAATTCTTCCTCTGCCTCTTAGGCTAAAACTTCCTCTTCTTTTGCCACGACTACCTGCTGTTTGAGATACAAAAGCCTGATCTAAACTTACATGTGATCTATTCATCCTCTGTTCATGATTGATTAGTGATGCATGCAACTCATCAAAAGAAAACTGTAATGCCCCATTCATCGTTGCTCCCTTTCTCTGTGACAACTGTGATTCTAAGGGTTGAATGTTGTTACGTTCCACTGAAACATTAGTGTCTCCACCCTGTCAAGCTTTCCTATTGGTCGCTGGTAAAATGATTACTAATTTTATTTATTTATTTATTTTTATATTAAAAAAATCAAGAAAAATAATGATAAAAATAACATTGTAATTTATCTTTTTCGATTGACAATTATATGGGGTTGTAAGCTATAGTGTAGGTTCTTTTATCAAGTAATTTATTTATTTATTCTTTTTGTGTAGTTCTCACTCTTGGTCTTATGCCTTGGAGACCCCTTGTTTTGATCCATGTTTTAAAAAATTTATGTCATGCTTGGCGTGGAGAAATTCCTTGTCCTTGTCCTTTCTTTTGTTTCCCTGCCATTGCTATTAATGACCCCTGACATCCTTGCTTGGAAAAAAAGTGTTGAAATTCCTTCTTGCTGGTGGCCACCTATTTCTTCCTATTCGGTTGTAATTAAAATGTTGATTTTCAAACCTTCTGCTGGAATGGAGCGCACTTTTTCCTCCATGCTGGCCACTTACCCTGTCAACTGAGATTTATTATTATTTCTCCCTTGTTGTCCTTGTCTTCTTCCTGCACCTGCATTTTGTGTTGGCTGCGTGAGATTGGAGGGGGGGAGGCTTTTGTTGAGTTCATTTTTCTTATCTGGGCTCTTTAAAATCTAGTTGCTGGCGTAGTCCCTGATTGTTTTGGTGATAGCTGCATGTATTCTGGTCATGCCTTCTTGGGGATTCTGCGTGAGGAATCGTGAAAAATGTTAGAAAAGCTTGCTTCTTTTGCTGTGCGTGTTACCTCCACTTTCATTGGGTTCCTTTATTCAGGTTTGTTCTTATTCACTTCTCCTGCAACCAGCCGATGAAGCATGCTCACGCTTGGAGCTAGGGGTAGGCATGTTGGAAAACATGAGCTGAAGCCTTGTCTCTCTTGCCTCCAACAAGCAGGTCATCCAACTATGTTGTCATCTGTTCAGTATCGACTCCCATCCTCAAATTCGGGATTCTCCTTCAAGGTATTTTTTATCAAAATCGATTAAGAAGACAGTAAGAGTGTTACCAGGAGACTGATGAAAATTATTGCAAAGATTCTCTACTGAGACCTTGCTTGTTCTACGATGTAACCCATGGAAGAGGATCTCATAGAGGCATATCTGTTTAGTGTAGTGGGTTGTGTCATTGAGATGCTCTAGAATGATCAGCGTGTTTTCTTCTGTTGGATCTGTTTAGTGAGTGGATTGTACAGGTTGAGCTAAAGTTTCATGAAGATGCTGACAAGTTAAAGATATTAGTCACACGTAAATTTTGAGGAATGCAGCCATATGGATCTAGTAATGCTAAAGTGGTAAAGGTCCCTGAAAGATCCTTCTCACAAAAAGTGGAAACAACTTCAATGTTCTTGTAGATCCAACTTCCCTTGCGAAATAAGGAGTGCATTACTTTGAAGTCTATGGTATAGATTCAAGGCCCCATTGGTGGTCCTCTATTTAGAGTACCTGTGACAATAATCAAACCTATATCCTTAAAAATGAATCCTCCAACAACTACTTTTTCAGGGTTGTCCTTTTTAGTAGGTCACATTGAGAGAGATTTATTGAAGTTCCAATTGGTTCTACATGGGTGGAGGCTACCATGCGAGCTTCAAGTTTTGCACTTCCTCGACATTGTTTTTTAGCCAACTGCATCTTGCAGATTTGTCCTAAAATTCGATCTCTTACAGTGGGAGAGTGTTGTAACATTCTTGTCTCCATCATTGAAAAGCTTGTAGCCATAGAGTTGAAAGGGGGTGCACCTGAACCCAGTGGAAATAACTATAGCTCAGTTCTGTTCTAGTGGAAATGGTAGTCATGGGAAACAACGCTTGTAGATTTGGAGGTCAAATTCCATGGAATTAGTGCAAATAAGGAAGTATTCTTCTTTCTGGTTCTGATGCACCTACCAAGATTGATGTGAAGGCCTTATCAACTCGGAAGACACTTGCTCCTGTTGCAGTTTTGACAGAAGAGAGTGTCTAATGGAGTTCGGTTTGAGTTCTTCTTCCCCTCCCTAGGAACGTTGGTGCAGATTTCGCATCTATGACATACAAGCCTGTGGCAAATCAGTTCTTCTTCCCATCCCTAAAACATTGGACAGAATGATTGACTTTGACATACAAGTTTACTGTGGCTGAGGCATGTGATGTGTTAGCACATGTGCCACTGCTTAATAACCGCATTTATGATACATAGTTTGAATCACAATTTTTCATGATATCAGACATAAACAAGCGTGTATTGGCCATGGGAGATGTATATCCAGAGGTACAAAGCTTCCAAAGGGTGACTATACCTTGCATTTTTTTTTACTCAGGCATGACAATACATGCTACTTGGAAAAGTTGAAAAAGATGGTTTTGTTCATTGAGAGGAAAAAAAAAATTATGCTGGCCCGTGTGGAGTCTGTACGACCTGTTGAAGCTACAAGATATTTCTTTTTCTACTGCTATTATATTTACAATTATTGTGAAATCAAACCACTTTTTCCTTGCATTGATTTGTCAGTTGGATGCCATGATGGGAGATTTCCCCTTTCTGCTTGTCCTCTTCTTGTTTTAGCTTTTATCGTTGATCAGTATGTTGGTCGAAAGGATGTGTGTGCCATCTCCTCTGGGTGTTATGTTTCTCTTGCTCGATTGATAGACCTTCATCCTGTTTGTTTATGTATTAATTCTTCTCTACGATTGAGTTGCAAGTTATTATGTTGATCAACTAGTATTTTCGATATTATGGAAGTAAGTTACGATAACTATGAAGCTACTCCCTAGCACCCAAGTTGTCTTTTGACGTTTTTTTTTGTTAGACCTTCGCAAGTCCCTTTGATAACCTTTTGGCATCGAGAAAGAAAGGTTGTAGGATTGTGTGAGCAATGCGTGGGCTAGCCAGCTTAGAGTTTTGGTATTAAAACTGGTAGAATGAAAAGGTTTGTGTGCAATGTGTTTTTCAAATCTCACGTGTTTAGACTCTTATACTATCTTTCATCTTGTTTCTAGGCATTTTAAGGCCATCCTCAGAGAAGTACCTTGACCATCCCTATCAACTTGAACCATAACTAGCTTTTCGGATCAACTAAGCTGGAGGTTTCATTGTGCGAATCCAGTACCTCGTTGACACTAGAATAGTTTGGTCTAATCCCCCTCTCAGAATTATTGCTGATGGCGCTACTTCTATTCTTCCTAACTTGCATTATTTTCTCCCTTGTAATGTTAATGCTATTAATTAATATTGGTCGGTTTTTATGCACGTAATTACCGTAATATTTTGTGATGGAAATTTCTTTAAATGTGATTAATCTTCGGGAAAAACTCATCTTTCATTTGATAATCTTATGGATTCATAGCGGAAGGTTTTGTTTTGATAATGTCACTTAGAAATTATGTTTGTATCTATTTGTGCGACGGTTGACTATGTTACCAAGGGTTGCTTTAAAATATGGTTGTTTTGGGATATGGGTAATTTATTTTAAATTAACCAAACATTAGTATTGTAGTGGAGGTTTGCAAATCTTTAGTGTTATAAAAATTTGTTGATGAAATTATTGTATACTCTTGTTGGTCGGAACCCCCTTCTTCTCTCGCGTGTTTGCTACTAGCCTGTAAGACTTTGACCCTTCTTGGATGATTGGAAAATCTTTGTAGTAATGGTCAAAACTAATATACTTTGCTTTCACCTCGAAACTTATGTTGTGTGTATACTTTATTTGATTTCAGGTTTGAAACTTGATTATACATGGCTTTTTGTGTTAATTTTTGAAACCCGTGGTTCCCTTTTCTTGGGCCGATCAACTCTTGTTCTTTTTGAAATTTATTAATTTAGTCTATGCATTTAGTACCTTTGATAAATTTCTAGATGGTTGGTGTATATATCAAATCTTAATCTTGTAATTATGGTTTAATTACTTACTTGATGGGAATTCATTTTTTGCTAGATTATTTGTTTTCTCCTTATAGGGCCAAGGGCCATTCTCTTACGATTGCTATACTTTCGTTGCTTTTACTCCTAACTGAAGTACAAGGTCTTCTCCTTCTTTGATTGGCATGATGAAGACTTTATTATAACTTGATGTGTTGATAGTGTTTAGAGGTTTGAACCAATTCTTGTAATAAAGTGCTTCCTTTTCATGGTATTGTTAGATAATAGTTATGGTGGTTTTGTGTAGCCTTATCTTGCTCAATTCTCGTGAACTGACTCTTGTAGAAAATTTGTTGCAGATGGATTTTGCATGTAGATGAGGGATAGATTTGTAGACTTTTGTCATCAACCTCAGTTGAGAATTTCCTTTGCTCGAAACCTTTTTATGTTGTTCAACTATTGTTAACGTCCAGTGGAAAGTTTAAAAGAGGATTAATGTCTTAGTATAAAGTATTGTGGACTTTGTCATCTGAACTTTGGAAACCTTGTATTGTTTGACCATCATTGAAATTATAAGAAAATTTGGTTATTATTGTTGAGTGACTTTGTTGGAGTATCAGTATTTTAAGAATTGATGTAATCTTGTTTTGTTCTTGTAAATGAGTGTTGCTACAACCTTGCCTTGAGAATAAATTTTGAGTTAAACCTTGACTATGACTTAGTAATAAAGTGTCATAAGTAAACTAACATGGGATTGTTTAATACTTCTGGAAGTTAAATTAAAAGTTGTATTCAAATAAAGTAACGTAGGGGTCACCAACTTGAGAGCAAGAAATTCTTTAAGTAAGCAAGGGCAGGACTATCATTGCAAGTAAACTTTATATCATGATAACCCTAGCTCCTCTAGTGAACATTATCCCTTTTATCGGTGAAATTTGTAAAATGACCCTAAGGTGAAATGAATTGTTAGTTGTTAGAAGATGATAAGATTTAATAAGCCAGAGAAAACAAATTGGAGACCTCACCATCTTTCTCACCTGCCATTTGGAAGGTAAATTTTTACTCCTTGTTATACTTTTAGCGAAGCCTAAGTAAAGTTGTTGATAATTCTGGTTAAGATCTCTAGCTTCAATTAAATACTGGCAATAACTAATGAGGTCCTAAAGATGTTTCATCTTGACCTTCTCCCTCTAACCCTTTTCCAAGGCACCTTGTATCTCTTCTCTTAAGTGTGTTGAACTTAAAACCATGTTGTCTTGTGGGCAAGAACGAATCTTAGTAGCGTTAGTGGTGAGCAGATGGCCTTGTGGAATTTAAATTACTCCTTTTTCTTGATAAACGAATTAAGCAAATAAATGTCATAATAGAGAAGATTTAAAGATAATTACTCAGTGTCAAAGGAATAAACTTAGCTTGGTAAGTTGAATTATAAGAATCATATCTTGAGCCTCCTTGAAAACGTAAGCTAAGAAATGCAAGAAGTCTTTTTAAAATAAATAACCCTCAAGAATATCTCATTGTGGTTGGCCCTAACTGTAAGTGTGTTCTGTGATTGGACTTCTATGTTGTCTTGTCAAAAGAAAAGTAAATTGTCCTTGATAGGTGTGAACATTTCCGTGCTGCCTTTATGGCCATCCTTGTATCAAGTTGTTCACAGTGTTAGTTGTATCCTTGGTGACGACATGTTGCGTCATGTTATGTGTCAAGAAAGTCAAAAAAAAATTTATCCTGTATTTCACTGTGTTGTTCGTGTGTGGATTTTTGGGGTCGTTACACTCGGTATCAGAGCATAAGTTCATGCTCTCAAAACTATGGGCCGGATTGGTGTTGTATGGTGATGTTACATGATGGTGATGGTGTTACATGATGTTGTTTCATGGAAATGACGATACTGCATGATGATGATGATGTTGAATGATGGTGGTAGATATTGGAAGTGTAGTGTAGTATAAGCGTGATGTAATTATTGTCATAATTGTGATATTATGAATGCACATGATGTGTATGTCACCTTGTACGTGTGTTTGTGATCATGTTGATATGTTGGGAATGGGAGTATTCTCTCTCCTTATTGTGGATTCTATGAAGAGTTCATGTGTGAATTACTGTTTGTGGCGTGTGAAAATAATTATAAAGTGGATGACATGGCATTGGAGCATTGTGACATATTGTGATATGTAGGTGTATCAATGTGTTGTATGACTAGATTGATGTTCAGAGAAATAAGTTGTATCATGATGATTTTACCATGTTTTGAAGAAATGTGTGTACCACCTTGTTATGTAGCAATGGATGTTATGTTGAGATGTACTATGTTCATCGTATGTATGATTTGTGTAAATATGTAATGCTTCATGTTGTGATTTGGGGTCATACGGTGAGTGTATGAACCCTATCGTATAGTGATTGCACTTTGGATGTAGAATGTGGTAAAGTGATGTGTTACACTCACTGAATGTATGATCGTGATCTACCCTGTATATGTGCCATATGTAAGACGTTATGGTAGTTATGTGTGTGCCACCATTATGTTAGCGATGTTGTTGTATATTATGTTGTGAACCTTACGCTAACCGACCCTAAAGGGAAATTGGTAGAAGTGTGTGTTTAGAGTGAGGAAAGGTGTACATGTTGACCAATCAACTAGAGCCGACCCTTAGGCTTAATGGATGGTGGATATGTGCTCCTCTCTCTCTCTCTCTCTTTATGTGGTTGTATTTATCGGTACAACCTTATTGTATCTATGACTATGTTTAGCCTTGTAGGAGTGGTGGCGGGATGATTCAGACAGAGGTGATGACAATTGTACTATTGATGTTTTAGTTTTATGAGCTAAGGCTCGATGTTCCGAGTGCTAGCAACTCGTTGAGTACCCCTTAGTGGCCAGATAAGGCCACACAATTATCGTAGTGTGACATTATTGTAAGTTGATTTTATTCGTAAATTGAGGTTTTTACTTTATTTTTTAAGGACCAATAACTTTTCTTGATTTCCATGCTTTACAATTTTGGGAATTTCCTTGGTTTGTGGCACTAACATGGGGATTTTGATACTAACTATGGCTATTTGGCCATTTATTTGGCTTTAATTTGGGTCTTCTTTTAAATTTGGAATTTTTTACTGCCTTGCCCATGGCTTGTACTTTGCCACTCTGGCACTTTGGATTGGATTGTTCTGTTTGTTCTATTGTCATGATGTGTGGAATAGGGTCATGGGATGCACCATGGAATGGTCGGACCTATGGACCCGCTTCATTGTATAGGGGTATGCCGCAAGGAGTACAGCTAACTAGCGGGTTGTTGAACCACACATTATTATGTCACTTGGGGTTAGGAGTGTTTGAACTCTATGTGTCTTGGACCATAGGGTCAAATGGCCTCCTTGAGGGAGGTATAAGAGTTTGAGGGAGGTTTATGATATTTGTCTGTACGGTTGATGTTTCAGGATATATGTTGAGTTATTGTGATGGTTGATTTTGGTAGTAGTATTTTGTTGATGTATATGTTACTCATGTCAGATGGATATGTGTTGTGATGTTGTGGACATGTCATTGATCCCCTTGTGGACACTATTTACCTATAGCATTTGTTTGGTGTTATGTGAATTTTTTTATTTTTTTTCATTGATGTAAATTGAGGAAATGTTTAGTGGATTATAGTACTCTTTTTTTTTAGTATTTAATATGTCAGTCATAGATGTGTGACGAGTACTACGTTATGTGGACTGTGCCTAATCCCATTCCATATTTGAGTAACCTTTTTGTGGTATAATACAATCTTGAAGTATATACTTGTGTGCTTGTGAATCTGTAGTGTCTTTTAAACCTGATAGGGTGTTGTGTTAGTAGTTCATGTTGGGCACCCACAATAAGGAATAAACCAAAACTCTTTAATGATGAAATTTTAAAAGAAATTAAACTAAGGATAATGCTAATGGAAAGAAACTAATGAAATGATGAACAAGAAAGAATTGCCAATCTTCATAGAAACTTGAAAGTTAAAATTTCTACCAAATTTTCCCAAGGCCACCCCATGACCGTACTTTTACGTC
Organism: Taxus chinensis; assembly: GCA_019776745.2. Taxonomy (NCBI): domain Eukaryota; kingdom Viridiplantae; phylum Streptophyta; class Pinopsida; order Cupressales; family Taxaceae; genus Taxus; species Taxus chinensis. The sequence goes on from CM034156.1 coordinate 105,538,573, forward strand.
TGAAATCTTAACCATAGAGTGTACCTTCACCCTTATATGTTCCTCCTTGCTTATCATTTCTTTTTCTCTGTGTTATGTCGCATCGAGTACGATGCTTTCTTAAGGGGAGGAGAATGTAACGCCCCATTCATCATTGTTTTTTTTTTCCTCCTTCGATGTTTGTGTTGTTAATTGCTAAACGTCATTGTTTTCTTTTTTTTTCTGTCGATCATGAAGAGGATTCCCCATCGTGGCCCCGTGGTTTAGTCGTAATCTTGTGTTCGTGTTCGAAGCTTCAACCACCTTTTCCCTTCTTTCCCCCCCCACCTTGGCTCGATGCATACTTTGAAATCAATGGAAATTTATTGGTTCACTGTGGAGATATTTCACCCACCGACCTGCCATTATTTATGACAGATTATCCCCCTTGTTTGACGTGATATTTTCCTAATTTCCTATTATCCCTTGTCTCCTTGAAAGTGGATGCGTGGAGATGCTTTGGGGAGTGGGATGCCTACAATTCCTTTCTTTTCTTTATGAGCTTTTAATTATGTGATGTGTTATTTTGATCTTCCTTGTGGTTGTCTTTTACCTGCCATTGCATTAAAGACCCCTGCATCCTTCTTGGCGTGCTGGACTCTCCTTCTTGCTGGTGGCCGCACTTCCTCCTTCATTTATTAAAATTTTGATTTGCAAATCTTCTGCTGACTTCCATGGCCTGTGTGCCTTACTCTGTCCTGGAGAATGCGTGTTCTTTCCTGTCTCTTGCCTTGCTGCATTTTCTTCCCCCTTCCTGTGCAACGTGAGTCCAAATCTTTCCTTCCTCGCGTGCATGTTTCTTCTACTTTGCCCGTGGATGAGGGCCTGTTAACACTAAGGTGGACGTGGCTTTTATTTGTTGTCTCCTGAGGCGTTTGGGTGGAAAAAGGGATCGCCGTTTTCATTTGCTGGCCGTGCACAGCTACAAGCGAGTGAGGTAGGCGTGTTTCCTCCTTTTTCATGGGTGCTGCGAGGTGTGTTCTTGCCGGATCTCCACAGCAACAGCGTGCGACAGTAAAATAGCCAGGCGGCAGGCATGTTGCAGTATGGCTGAAGCATTTTTTGAGCACCTCCAACAAGCAGGTCGTCCAACTATGTTGTCATCTGTTCAGTATCGACTGCATCCTCAAATTCCGGATTCTCCTTCAAGGTATTTTTTATCAAAATCGATTAAGTGACAGTAAGAGTGTTACCAGGAAACCTGATGAAAATTATTGCAAAGATTCTCTACTGAGACCTTGCTTGTTCTACGATGTAACCCATGGAAGAGGATCTCAGAGAGGCGGATCTGTTTAGTGTAGTGGGTTGTGTTGTTGAGATGCTGAGAATGATCAGCGTGTTTGCTTCTGTTGGATCTGTTTAGTGAGTGGATTGTATAGGTTGAACCAAAGTTTCATGAAGATGCTGACAAGTTAAAGATATTAGTTCCTCCACAAACCCACGTCTTTACGAACTCCTTCCAGGATTAGCAAAAGGATCTAATTCAATGGAATGTCTTATTACTATGCAGAGACTTGCGTGGAAGCCTGTAACACATTTTTAACAAATCCATTTGTACATGCCTGCAATCCATGCATTCCAGGAATCACATTTCTTTGAGGCACTTTGTCAAACAATTCACGTGCCAAGTGCATGCTTCAAGTTATTATTATTGGTATTTCTATTAGATCGATTTTTTTTATTATTTATATCATGAAAGTTTCATATGCTCTTCCCTACATTTGTATGATTTGTATCATGCATTTATTAGAAATTGAACTCTTATTCAAATGTTTTTTGAATCATTAATTATTAGTCATTTTCTGCGTAATCTATAGTTAAATATAATTAAGCATTAATACAATTTAATTGAAAAATCCGAAGGAAATGTCTAGGCAAATTATTTTGTGTGGTGCTGTAACCTTGTCACCTTGTAAAGGATATCCATGAAGGAATTAAAATAGCCGGATATGGTTTGGGATTAGAGAAAAATTAAAAAACTAAAATAAAATATTTAATTGCATGTTTATCATTCACGTATACACAACGCAAGCCAAGATATGAGGCAATAGACATGCCAAGAAAAAATCAAAAGTCGGTGAAGAGTAGGATATAAAAGGAGTATTTCCAACAGCATTCTTTAATTTCTTATAAATACATGATATAGTCAAAAGTGGGCGTGAAATGAGTTCGGCTTTGACCAAGTTTTTTATTGTGACACTGGTCTTGTTTTGCTTCACATCATTAACTCGAATGGAAGCCAATCGAATGCCGAGAACAGGCCATGGAGATGCTATGAATATGAAGGAAAATTTGCAGGTTAAAGAATATACGCATTGTCATGATTTGTTTTGCGGTCGTTCAGAAACAGAAATGTATTCCACTGATGCAATGGAAAGTAGATTGGTGCCAAAAGGCCCTAATCCCTTGCATAATGATGAATTTCTATTGCCATGAGGCTGGTGCAGTCATCTAATAAATAAGTCCTGTATCTGTGAGTGAAAAAAAAAATTTGTCAAAAGTTTTTTAATTTATATTTAAATTTTTCTTGATATAATCTCAGTCTCATTCTTTAGTTATTGATATCCTGTAGAGTTCTTATTGTAATAGATTACCATTCATTGGGTTCAAATTTAGTTTGTCTTAGAAATTTTAGAAATTAAGTTCCGATCAAAAATTAAAGAAAAAATTCAAATTAAATTTTCAATTTGAAAATTACAAAAATACTGTAATTTTAATAACATAATTTTTATTTAATGCAGGATTTCAAATATCATAAATAATAAAGTCATATTTAAATGGGAGAGAATAGGTAATAGATACTCCACACCTTAACACAAAACCTAATTACAATGAATCCTCATAAAATTGCGCAATTCAAATTACACTTTCTACAAAAAAAAAAGATTTAGATTTTTTAAATTATATAATCTCTGGTGCATACCCATTTTAATGTCATTTTTTTTGGGTAACTCGCATCTTGATTGTAATTGTATCTCTTACTATTTTATTCTTTTATCTTTTTTTAATAAAATTCATTGTAGTAAAATAGAAACCCAAATAAAATCACATTTCAAAACAATGACATTCACAAAAACATCACATCCCATATTGAACAACCACAAGAAATCTACTTCACCCATCAAAATTTCAACTCTTGTTCTCTCTTTCTTAGATTCAACAATCGATATATGATTTAAGATATTAAATGCTAAAAATTAGACAAGGAGACGATCCAATTCTGGGAGCTCACAAAAAGGTTATAGCCGCTGATGCTTTCATTTTGTGTATTTTTGTATATGGATTTTTCTTCAGATCTTGATTGATAATATCTGGATAACTAAAAGATTTCATGATTTTGAAAGAGCTTAAACAATGGGTCGGTCAGTGGGCGTCTGCAACATTTAACACTTTTTGGTGTGTTGAATGTTAACTTAGACATACAGACTATTTTGGTGACTCACAAGTCTCATGCGAACCACCTATGCAAGTGGATAAAAGTAAGCATATAATTCTAACATAAGGTGATATCCCAAAAATATTAGATACATACAAGAGTTTTTAAATAATGTATCATTATTATAAGATTTTTTGTTTGACGAGCCCATTTAATACATTTAATTATGTTATTCATATTTGGAAATGTGTGATTCTATGTTTGTTTTTTAGCGGTGGCAGAATTTTAATCTATATACAATTCCTCTTCTAAAATATGGGGCCATTATGGAACAGAAGAGACTTGCTACTATGGAAGAAACTAGGTCTGTGTTCTCCAACTTATTGTCACAGCAGACAGATTGATGTTTTTGTGGAGGGCGTGGGAATTTTACTCCAGAGTTATATTTATTTACACTTACTTTGCAAATATTATCTTTCCTCGAGGATAGGATAATTGGAACGATCCTACGAGACAAAAAGTAAGTTACCATCACATTTTCCCCTCTTGAAAGCAAGTGACTAGAGAATAGAGATTATTATAAAGCTAAAATTTTAATTGGTAATAAAAAAGCATACTGAACAAAAAACAATATGAAAAAAAGTTCACAACATAAACAAGAAGAACAATAAACAAATAGAATATTGGAACTAAAAGAGTATGGTGGAGCGACGGTTGCCCCTGAACCCTAACCAGAAAATAGCAAACCCTAAAAAGGCTAAGTGCCCTAATGGCAGCGGCGTATCCACCCTGGGTCTCATCTTTGACGATGGTGGCATGGCATTTTCGAATTCCTTTACCTCTCTTCCTGGTGTGGGTGAATCTGAGCAGGTTTCATTAGAACATGGAGAGGCTTCATGGTCATTGGATAATGAGAATGACATGTCTTTCATTGGTCCTATGTATGGAGGAGGTGGCACAAAAATGGGTTCCATCCCGAGTAGCGTGTTGTGCCCACATTTTTATAGCCTCAGATATCTGTTGACTTCTTATTCATAAACATGTTTTGACAGGAATTGATATATGTTGGATAGTATGTTTTGATATTTGACCTTCTTGGATATGTATGGATATTTGGGCGTATAGCGCCAATTTGACTTGATTAGTATGTTGACAATTCTTCATTTTAAATTGTGTTGTAATTTTACATGTTGTCGCATTTTCAATTCCAGGATGATGATATGCTAGCATATATTTCATTGATCGCTTATTGAGTAGTTGATTTACATTTTATCAAACAGGTGCATTTAATGTGTGGAATGAGTGTGTAGGTGACAGGTCACATGAGAACGTGGGTTTTAGGGCGACTACACAAATTGTGCACAAGTGGCCCACAGGGCTAAGTCTTAACCGTGTTTATTGTATGAGGCCTTAGTATTAGCTTTCATTATTTCAGGAACCATGAATGACTCTCATTTGTAATGTAGTATGTCACGTAATATTAATCTTGTTTAGGATGATTAGTTTTCTTTGTAAACTTGATTTGGGGACTTAATGGTCTCCACTTGCATTAGGTTTTGTGTTTGGGTAATCGTGTATTTAATCAAAGGGGATTAGGGTCATATGTGAACCCTTGGGTGGGCCCCACATCCTCTACACTTGTGCCCAAATGCGTCAAACTTGAAATTTGGCTATTTTAGGCATTTTAAGTGACCCCTTTTAAGTTTGAGAGTTCACTTAACATGAAAATGGACCCTTAGACCCTACCTAATAGGTAGGGGGCTTAATTTCAAGGCATAGAGGGAGTTTCCCTCCCATTTTTCCTCTCTTTGATCACCGTCCATGTAAGGTGGATGGGTATGTGTGTTTGTTAAAATTTGCACAAGTTTGTTTTGTTTTTCATTTTGAGCAATTTGGGAGAACGATGTTAAAATTTATTTTACTTTTTCTTCCTTTTTCTTGAGAATCCTTGACTTGGAGGGAAGAGAGGGGTGACACATGTCACCCTCTCATTTGAGAGGAAATTTGTTGTCTTCTCTTCAAATTCTCCCTCATGGGGGAAGAAGAGAACTTTTTTTGGGGGGAGCTTTTACTTGGAGGCTTGGAATTTTGGAACTAGAGCTTGCCTTGATAAGGAAGTGGAAAAGCTAGAGTGTTGGAGATTTTTTTGAGGTAGGCTCCTTGAGCTCATTTTATGTTTTATATTATGATTAAATCTTAGCCTTGTTTTGTTTAAAATGTGTGTGTTGTTTCTTTTCTATTGCTATTTGTTGAGTATTCTTTGTGTTTTATTTTTTTCTCCATCTGTGATATGGCATGATGTATTTTGGAGTTTATGGGGGAAGAGAAAAGGATTTCCCCTCTCAAACCTCATGGCTTGATGGGAAAACCATGTAGGTTCTTTTTACTCCTCTCAAATGGTTTGAGGTGGGGAAGGTGGTTCATATGGTTTGAACCCCCTTCTCCATTCTTGGAGAGGAAACCCAATGGGTTTGAAAATCCTCCCAAGAAGGACTTTGGTGAATTGGTGGAGAAATAAGGAGGGTTTGATGACTTGGAGAAATAAGGAGGTTGTGAAGATTCTTATTTTGTGGGCTTCCAGTGTTGGACCACACTTTTGGCACCTAGGATATCTCTTCTTCTCTTCCCCATCTTGGAGGTAGAATATGGTTTCTCCTTCTATCCTTCTTTGTAAAATTTGGTGTTCATCTTAGTGTTTGGATTTTCTTGATTGTGAAAAATATAATTTTGTTGTGTCTCCATATTATTGTGCAAATTTGTGGAAGCTAGCTCTCTCTCCCATGGGGTTGGGAGAGGCTAGTATGTCTTCTAACCTTGGAAAGGCATGTAATGATGCCTAAAGGTTGGGTGGTTAAACAAGCTTTTTCTACTTGTGTTGGTTTTTTTGAAGCATTCAAAGTTTGAGCTCAAGTGGAAGATAGTTGGAGACCTTTTTCTTCTTGGATTCTATTTGTCTTCTTTAGCTTTTGTGGACATCACCATCATGGTAGCTCCAAGAATATGGCTATGTGGAAGTTCTCATTTCCTTGTAAATTCTCCATTTTGTATATTTAGTATTACTTGAAAACTTGAGACATGTTTGTTTGAGCAATCTCTCTTCAAACTTGCAAAGATACTTGTAATGTGGTTTCTTAAGTAGATCATGTATTTTGGAAACATATTGCATATTGAGCTTAAGCTCCTTGGAAATGAAATCTTGTAATAGATGATTCCTTTAATATGAACTTGTTGTAACTCCTTTTGAAAGGAAAGTTTTTTTATTGGAATTGAATTCCTTCCTTTACAAAAAAATAATTGCATATTGTGATGTTATTAGCACTACAAGAAAATGTGATTTCTTCCTTGTTGGATCTCCCTCTTGTAGAAATCTGTAATTTTGTATTTAGTTATTACATTTGAAGGAAAGTTAGTGTTACATAAAGCTTTAGGATTAAGATTTTATGGAAAACATTATCCTACTTGTCATGTATCTCTTCTAGAAAATTTTATAGCATTATTGAATAGAAGGAGAATAGTTGCTTTCTTTGTCATGTGATACTTAATGATTTATTTTTCTTATTAAGAAATCATATTTGAATATGTGTTCTCCCTTACAATTTGTAAACATATTTCAAGCATCTCTTTCATTTGAAATATTTTGCTACATTTTTCTTTTAGGACATAAAAGAGAAAATCATATTAATATAGATGCAATGCAAAACATTAGGTTCCATACTTCTCGAGGATAAGAAAAAAATAAAAATAAAATAATAACCCATTATTTTACAAATTGTAACAATTTTTATCCTCATAGGATATTTATATATTTAAACATATTTCATATAGTTATATTTTCAAATATAACTATACATTGTTCGTACTAAGATAGGCATTATTTAATATATATGATTTAGTTGTGTATTTGAATTGTGATATTCAAAAAAAAAATTATTATATTATATATATATATGCATAAAACTAAATAAAAATATAAAACAATGAATAAATAAAAGAAAAAAAAACAAAAGCAATAAAGTTCTCATGGAATAATGTTTGAAGTTTATGGTTTTTGAACGAAGCAAAAGGAAATATGGGGAGGGCCAAACCCCTCCCCAAACCTGTGCACTTTTCCTACCATCCACCGCATCCCTTCCCACGCACCCCATCCTCCATTCACATCCCCTCCCCCTTTCTGTTCAAAACCGTGGCCTTATGCCAAACCGTCACCCTATAAAAACTTCTGCAGATTTGGCATTATTGTGGGTTTTTATTTTTATATGGGTTTTCAATTATATATATATATATATATATATATATATATATATATATATATATATATATATGAGTGTGAGCTCTTAGACATATTTTCCTCAATCTCACAAAAAAAAGTCAACTTATCAAACCATGGAGATATCTGGTGAAGAAACATACAAACCAAAATAATTAAATAAATAAATAATAATGATAATGATAATGATATAACATGAAAGGAGTTCATTTTCATCAAAAGAAAAACTCCTTGAATCCTTCTCTCCATACTTCCTCAACTTGTACACAACAAAAAGAAAACAAAATTAATGACCAAATAGAGAGAAAGGAAAACATAAAGATGTGCTAGGGAAAATTTAGGGCAAGATGAGATCAAAGGGATTGTGTAATAAATTTAAAAGGAGGGTGAGTGGGGGACAAATTAATTGAAATAGGGGTGTAACTTCCTAAGTGACACCTAACAAGTATTTAATAGGGTAAACCAAGGTAGTGGAAATAAATAAATATTTAACTCGGAAATTAGGTAATTAGTTAATTAATTTGGGTTAGTCAATTTATTATGAAATATTTATTATTTGGAATCGGTTAAGTAAAAAATTAGTTTCAGTTGTTCACTAAAAAAAATTACCCAAAATTTTAGTTACTTTTTGGTGTGGCCTACGGTGTCCCGAGGTGGGGCATTACATAGCGTGAAGAGCTAGTGTGGTTTATCTGGTGTTCCCCTAGATTTTTCATGTTTCCTCTTTTGTGATGCCCTGCAACAACTCTTCCAGTATGAAATTCCATTAGATTTACAGGGTTCTGGTCTGGTTAGGGGGAGTTCCCCCACTTCGTTGCATGTTGGGATAAATGGTGATGGGTCACTCAGGGAGGACGGATACGTTTGTAAGGGATACCTTAGAGGAGGCCGATCTTTCCTAGAAGTGGCCATGTCTAAGGGATGTAGTGCTACTAAACCCTTGGATTATGCTAAGATGACCTCGTTGGTTTCCTTTGGGGTAGAAGTCTCATCTTCTTAGGAGTTTTTCTAGCGTTGTGGATTGATTTGTACATTTAACAACTTCTTTCAAGGCCTTCATGCATTGCACATGTCAATTTGTGAACAGTGGCAACCTCTTTTAGAAGGTCAGGGTAATATCTGCCTCTCTGTTCATGGTATTTTTATTGTAGTATTCGACAACCTCTCTGATAAGGAGGAAATTATAGGAAAATTATGGGATTTCCAGTCTCATCTCTTGTTGTTGAAACCCTCATTCGCCTAGTTCAATCCCTTAACTAAAATTTTTAATACTGTACCGGTATGGACCAAACTCCCTTTCTTCCCTTTTCAATTCTTGGGTGAGGAAATATTTAGGGCCATTGGTAATGCTTTGGAAAAATAGCATGACATGGATTCCAAGACTTTACTATTTGACCATACTACCTATGCGTGTATTCTGGCAGATATGGACAAGTCTGTTGTTATTCCAGCTATAATGGAACTGAAAGTCAAAGATAGAATCTAAACAAAAAATCTTGATTATGAGGGGTTTCCTTTTAGATGCAAAACATAATTTTCTCTTGGCCATTTGTCCTTTAATTTCCATATTGTTAAAAAATAGTTGAGGGGTCATGTTTCTCAGTTGAAATATTTTAATCTTAACCATCTTGTTGTTAAAGGATGTGAGGAGAATGTGCCCGACAATGGGCCGGTTGTGCATAAAGATCTATCCAAGATTCTCAAAGAGAAAATTTGTGAGGAAAACATAGCTTCCTCAAACCTAGTTAATATATTGGACCACATTGAAGAGAAGGTTGAGGCAACCTTTCCTCAACCTTCTAGTTCCTTGAAGTTTCAGGCTACAAACAACAAAGAGATTGTTGAAGTTTTTCTACTGGTTCATCCAGATGAGAACGCGGATCCTAACAAGGGTGAAGGATGGATGGTAGTCAACAAAAAAAATGTAGAACTGTGTATGAACCTTTAAAGATGAACTTTTTGTCTCATAAGTTGGAGAACCAGGAAAGAAAGGATTGTCTCTAGGGGTGCTCAAGTTTGTTATATGTTGCTGGTGCCTTGCTTTTCTTTGGTGTGTTCTTCTTTTTATATTGATCTAAGTTTTTTCTGTTTATTTCTTGTATGGTCTAATGGATCGATCCTTGTTTTGATGCTTGTGAGCCTTGGTGCAATGTAGAGGGTTTTTTGATCCCTTCAAAATTGGAGCTTCACCTGATCTTTAAAAAATAAAAATTACCTTATATACCAATACTTGATAGTTTCTATATACTTAAAATCTACAACCTATTTCTTATTAATGTATCCAATTTTGATGCTTCTAGTGTGTCTTTTTTTTAATGGATTTTTCTATACATCTTGATTGGTAATATTTAGCTAACTAGAAGATTTCATGATTTTGTTTTCTGTGTTTGCGATGGGTGATTTTTTTGACATACGTGAATTATGCAGATTTCATCTATATGATAGTTATTCTGGTAATTTAGGACCATTTCTTAGTCATACATGTAGTCTCATTGAATATATTTTTAAAATATTTTATTTGTAGTTACTTAGTAAATCTAGGAGTATTTTGTATGAGAGAAAAAAATCCATGTGTTATGACATTTTCCGCCCCGCTAAAGATTTTATTGAGAATCTATCTGTAATTATGATTAATTTTAAATTTGAATATCAAGGAAATAAATATCCTATGTAAGGATGATAAACATTTATCCCCTGAGTGGGTATCTTGGGTGCTTCCAATGCTGTAGATCTGGCTCATAAGTGGGTGTGGTAGGGGCATGTAGGGATTACCAACACCCTCATTTTTCCCCTTCTAAAAACTCAACTAGAACTCCTGCATCCTTTGTGGCTCTTACTGGTTGGAGGATGCTGCATACTGACGTTGCAAATACTGAGGAGGAATCGCTTACCCTTCGAGGTGGCAGTCTAGTAAATTAAGTGGGCGGTGACATTGAAGGTACTAGCTAGTTGCAACTCTATCTTTAGGGATGACTGTCGAGGATCGAGGATCCCTATTTTCCAAGACAAAATCCCTTCTATTTCTGCAGGTGCCAATGAGACTATGATGGGGTCTTTTAAATTTAAGGGTGGCCATAGAGGGTCCTTGTAGCACACGAGCGAAAAAATAAAATAAAATAATAAATTAATAATAAAATAAAGAAGTGCAGTTGGTGAAATCAAGTTTGGCGGTGGAAGAATTTAATGGGTGCAGGTGAGTTGGAAATTTCGGGGGAGGCATGGCATGTAGCAAGCATTTGTGGCAGCGTATGGCCGCCTTCAATGCCATTCCTAAGCTATCATTGTCCTTGTATAATAATCCAAACACTTTATTTGAGATTTGGAGGCATCAACAAAGCTGAAACCCAAGTTCACGTTGTAAATTTAACAGTAATCGCTTAGTTGCTGAAAGGGATTCTCACAAAACTTAGCGTTGTTACAGTGTTTGACCGAATGAAAGAAGAAGACAAATTTTCATGTAATATGTTGTGGAAGTGTATAGAAGACATGGGTTTCCTCATGAGAAATCCACATTGTTTCACCTATGCAGCGAAATTCCTCTATCAATGTGCAAAAATATGAGTTCTGGACCAAGGTATGGACATCCAACAAAGCATAAAAGATAGAGGAATTTTTTCATAGGTTGTAGTTGTAAATTCTTTGGTAGACATGGATGTAAATCGTGGGAGCATACACATCGCATGTGAACTACTTGACAAAGTTCCCAAGGATATATAGCCTTATGGACTGCAATGATTGAAGTATGTGCACAAAATGAGTTTGTTAAAACAACCTTGTTTCACCATATGTAACCAATAGGTGTCTAGCCTGATCAATTCCATTTTTACTAGAATACACAGAACTAGTGCCAAAATAGTAGTAGCTTTGAAACAGGGTATGGACATTTACCAAAGCATTATGAAGATGATACTTTTTCAAATGTTCTAGTTGCAAGTGCCTTGATAGATATGGATGCAAAAAATGTGGAAGAAAGAACAAAGCATGTGAAATTTTGACAAAATTCCTGAAAGAAATATGCATTCACGGAATCCATTGACTGCAAGGTATGCACAAAATGGGTTCCTCACAAAGGAATTCTATGCTAGACCTTCCCTTCAAAATCCCCAACGATTTACAGGGAATTCTTATAACATAAACTCTTTGATTGAAGAGTTGTCATCGAAAAAAGAGTCACTTGCAAGGGATCTTAAAATATAATCAGTTGAATTAGAAAGTTAAGATCTTTAAACCAAGAGTAATATAAGAAGTTAGATTCAGATATACAGAGGCTAGAGATTTTGATTTACTCATAATGTGGTGCATGGCAATAGTGTGGTGGGGCCATAGAATATTGACACTTTGAATGATGAAATAGGGTTGGAGAAAGTATTAATGTTTGATGTTGTAGTGATAAATGTTATGAAAAATATGTATGCAAATGGGTTCATTGGAAAATATTTAGAGGAATTCAAGATAATGTGAAATGGCGGAATTGTTGATGCACACAAACTGTATGACGGATTTCCAAAAAAGAGTTTGATCCCTATATAATGTGAGTAAACCGGACTAGAGCACCACTTGTACTATGAATGCTAGTATTTTCAGGAAATCTCTCCTTACCTATATCTTTTATAAATTTCATATGATTGGTTATTTATTTGCATTATAATAGAAATATTAAACTTTTAGATACTCAAACAATTGGATACTTTAACCAGATGGATAGTGAAATCAATAAAATAGTTCATCTTGTAATTTATACTACCAACTTATAATTTGAGCCTACACTGTGTCGCGACCACAACCTTATGCAATGCTAAACCGAGGGTGTCAAAAATTTATGCTCGTGTTTTTTTTTATTGGAAAGAGCAAGATGGGTTAACTAAAAAAATCATTTCTGTCTACCTTGCAAAGTTAGAAAAATGTAATTTGTAGAGACGTGAAAAAAAAACATAGTGTGCCCCATAAAAGAGATCTCAAGTGTCGTATGTGTTCCTTGTTACGAGCAGAGTCACCTAAAGCTTTAGATTGACCCCCAATCTACTATTTGTACTCTCTTCACCACTCCTCTAAGATCCCTGTTACCTTGTTTTTCACCTTCAAGAAGCTACTAAAACTGAAAATTTGGGTTTTGTTTTGGCTCATAATTTACACCTTGAGCAACGAAAAGCTTAGCCACCTTCGCAAACCTCTTGTATTTTTACTAGGAAATTTCTTGCAACCATCAGTTAAGGGAAAAATAAAATCCTAGAAAGTTTGGCCAAGGGATTTTGTAGGTCTCGAGTCGTTGTTTGACTAGGTTAAACTAGAACAACTACAACTAGAGGTTCCAGAAAATCCATCACTGTTTGCAACTGCTTTGCCAGTTCTCAGTTTCGTCAACTACGACGAGTTATACATATATAGGGGGTAGGTAGGAATCTTCCCTTGGGGATTCTATCCATCGAGAGTTAGTTTTTGGACGTAGTTTCTTAACCCTCTAGGTAAAACTAGTTGTTGCAACTAGCCCAATTACGATCGAAGGCCCTAAAAATCTAGCCGCTAGTTGTAAATAGTTGACAAGTTCTGAATTCTATCAGTTCCTTCAAATTATTTGCATATATAAGGAAATGTAAAGTTTTACCTCTTGTGTATTTTCTCATCGGAAGATATTTTTTGAACGTGTTTTCTTAGCCTCCAAGCCAAAATGGGATGTCGCTTTTGCAACTAGTAGAAAAATGTAAAATAAGGTCACATGACCATGGCCAAGACAATAAACCATCATGAAAACTTGTTGAAACATATAAGTAACTGTATGAAATTCTCCCATGTGGCTTGTGGTGTGAAATATGACTTTTAGAAAATAATTTTTTTTTCTCTATCTTCCCTATCTCTTTCTCTCTTCTTAGTTAAGAAATGAAGTGAAATGAAAAGAAATCAATATATGTCTCTAACCCTCTCCTTTCGAGTGAAAATTAATATTATTATTATGTAAATGGAAAATTAAACGTGTTAATTATGCTAGATCAAGATGGATGCCATGCTAGTGGTTTATCGTTGATTTCATGCTCACATGGTTTTGCAGGATGCAAGTAAGATGGTGAAATTACATGGTTGTAATTTATTGTGTATTTTTGTAATTTATGTATGTTAACGGAAAAAACATATATGTATTTCTATGTTATAGCAAAGACTTATTATTTAAATTTTGTAATATAAATGAGATGCTAGTTTTGGTGGTGCTTTGGGAAACATGCATTTAACTATAGTTATTATTTTGATTTGGACTCACATATGGTAAAGAGGGGGGTTGGATATATATGTTAAGTGAAATTTTAGAGGATATTTCAACATTTTATGAAGTATTGAAAGGTTTATTACTAAATTTTTGTAATATTTTTAAGATGCTAGTGTCTAAGGGAAATGTTCATCTAAACACGAGTCTTATTTTGGTCCCAAGTTTTGTATTGTAAAAGTTGGATATATGTATTAAACTAAATTAAATATAATAGCTTATAGTGTAATTCTAGTGTGCAATTGATGATTAAATAATTGGTGTGTTGTGTTTCTTACCATAAAAATGTAATAAAGGGATCTAAATGAAACAGTCCACCCTAGTATAAACTTTGTGTATAACTACCCTTTCTGTGAGATTCTGTGTAGTATAGAAAACTAAAACCTTAGGATGAACTTAAAATATTTACACTCTACGAAACCTTCTAGTTAAGTAAATAAGAGCCCAATTTAAATTATTTTCATATCCTGTATGCTTATCGAAATCGTCATGAACCCGATGATTATAAACGGTGTGGTTAAAATTTTTCTTGAGTATGCGTTTCCCTCCTAGGTTTGCTAATCATGTGTGTAGTAAGAAGAATGTGTTCTCCTAGGGTAGTGATCCATAGGAAACCAAATTCAAATATAATGTAAAACCCTCTTGGACTGACACATGTGTTGAGTGGAGAAGATCGTACACTAAACTTGAAATCCACCTTTAAGAGTTGAGATCATAAATGAACTCGATACCCAATCTCATTTATTGTTTGGGTTCTATGATACAATATTAAGATTTAATTGTGAAAATTAACAAATTTTTAATTTATGATTAGTTTGTGGGAATGTAACCATAATATGTTGTGTTAGGAGAAAAGTGAAATTTAGATGCTTTATATAATGTGTTTAAACCATCTTTTGGCGAGGGAATAAATCCATGATGTGTAATCCTTAATCCTTTAAATGAAGAAATATCCCCTCTTGTCTCCCAAGTTTCCTAATGCGTAATGAATGTAAATTTTGAATGAGGTAATCATATTTTTGAGGAAATTCCCTAGGAGGAGAGCAAGTAATCTCATGAGCATGTAAATGTCCTTATTAACAAATGTGTTACTCAACAAATTTCAAAATGATATTTAAATAAAATTAAGTGAAATCATTTTAAGATGAATGTAAATGATTCAAGAAGGTCCTATTGGTACCCAAATTTAATCTCCTTCAAAGACCGAGAAGCATCATGGATTTTGACAAGACACTCAGAGGCAGATAGACAATCATGTATGTCATTTTGTAGCCGGGGGAGCAATCTATCTGACTTGTTGGCACTTAGGCTTTGAAAGGGAGTGGGTATCACCTTAAAAGGATGTGATTTGATCCTAACTATTTTAGGTTGTGCCTTTCAACCAAGGTAAGAGACTCTATTTTGTAACCTCTATTTTATGAAAGGAGACACATGTACCTTTCTTTTGCATAAGTTTTGTAGAGAATACCTTGGGGAAAATATGATCAACACACTAGATCTGACTCTCACGTGTTGTCACTTCTAGATCATGGAGATACTTCCACAACAAGGAAAATGTTACTAAAGACATTAGAGACCTTGCTTTCTTCTGAATGTTTAGGTGATGAGGATTGTGCATTTGTGTACACACATGACAAACATGGGTAGTATGGGTAGGATTGGTTGTTGTTAAATGAAATTTTGGTGGGAGGGGAGACAAGATGCACTTGAATCACCAGATGCTTGAGAGCTTATGTAAAATGGAAAAATCCAAACAAAAAAATGCCACAAAAGTTAAAATGTTTCTTCAAATAGAATATGTGCTTCAATGGAGGCCCAGATTGGCACTTTTTCATACAGCCTATGGGATTTTTTCATGAAGGCTTGAGTCAGAGAACCTGACAAAACACCAAGATTCAAACCAAACCACGCCTAAGGTACACACAAAGGATTATAGATAATATCTATCAACAAAATGAAAGAAAAGTGATTTTAAACCGTTTATCTCACTCCTAGATGAATGCTCTCCTGAGAAATGAAATTGTAGAGGCCACTAAACCATCACATGGATTGAGACTTGTGTGATTGGACTAGATTTTTGTACAATATTGCAATAGAAACAAGAAAAAATACTTACATACATTCAGAGATGAAATAAATACACTTTGCTCAAGATTAACACATAATAACTAAAGTTTGATCAAATTTATCAGCAAGGGAAAGTTCCTAGAACAATCTCAAAGCTCGTCAATAGCTGTACACTTGTAACCACCTTGACACGATTAAATATGACATAAAGAGAAATATACATGCTTCTTAGACGGCTTCTCAAAAAGGATGGGCTCTGTCAAGATTTTTTCTACTAGAAAAAATCAGTCTTTGACCTTTCCAAAAAACTCCAAACCATTTGCACGAAAAATTTGTGCCATTTATAGAATTAACAACAGATTCTCTTCCTCCTAGAAGACAAAAAATTTAAATGCACTAGTGTTCACCAAGATTCTTTCATGATTCATAGAATCAAATCTATAAGAAGTCTCCAAGTTCTTGAGGGGGTAGATTTCATTGAATGTCTCCCGCATTCAACTCCTTTCTCTAGTACATCACTCTTCCTTCAATTTGCCAACCAATTCCACCCCTAATCTATCAAATCTAGCTCCTTGCATGCTTGGGAGAAGAAAAATGGAAAATCCAATCGGGCACGAAAGTCAGACCATTTTAATGGTGAAATACTTCCTCTAGATCTTCCCACCAAACTTCAGATATCAACATTAACTTCCTTCTCTCCTTCATGTGTAGAAAATACCAAGAAATCATGGATATTTGCACTTCCAGATGTATTTCATAGAAATGGGGGGAAAATCAGATTTAGACTCATAGCTATCGTTGATATTTACTTTGAATTTGGGCTATCCATTTGGTAGATTCAGGCTTTAGAATAGATCCGGGGGCTTCCCTTGACTTTTACAACTTTTTCAAAAAAAGAAAAAAAATTCCATTTTTCCCTGCAGCTCCGCCATCGGGAAACAAGCCTGATACATGCCCAAATATGATTGGAGTAGAACCGTGCTCAAATTCTATCATTTTAATCTCTTTTATGAAAAGAGAAAATATTCCCAATTTTCCCCACTGCTCCGCTCTTGGGAACTGAGGCTGACACATGTCCAAACGTGATTGGAGTGGGGCTGTGCTTCCTGTTTTACTTTTGACTCTTTTTTCTCAAAAGGAATTTTTTCCAAATTTCCCCCGAGAGCCCACACCTCTGCCATTAACCGAGGTAGAACATTGACCTTTTTCCTTCATTGGGCTTGCGAGTCATTTTGAAATTTTAATCCCAAAGGGGAAAAAAATGCAAGTTGCCTCTGATGGCCCACCTCCCCACCTTTTCGAATTTTCAAACTACCATGTGTCACCATGGCGCACCTTGAGGTGGTCCCAAAAATTTGATACCTTGAACTAGCGCAAGCTCGCCACATGTCCTATTTTGGCAAGGTCTTCCTGAATGCTTGAAGCTCAGTGGAAGGTGCCATGTGTCATGCTTTGAGGTAGTCTCCTTTTGGCCATTGAAAATTCTAAGTAAAATGCAAAGTGAGTGGAGGCCTCCACGTGTCAGCTTGGTGCTTCTTTAGAATGAAACTCAAGGGCTGGTCCCTGAACATGCGTGGTGTAATGCCGGGAAAAAGAGACGACGCTACGCTCGACGATGGCAACGATGATGCCGCGCGACAAACAAACATCCCGAAAATGCGACAAATTTTTTTTTTGGATCGAGATTAAGGGATCCAGTTAAGAAGTGTAACATATTTAAATTGGGTTGCTTGGTTAATGGGTCAAGGGCAGGATGCTAAAAAAAATTGTCCAGTTAGGTCGTAAAGAGCCTTCCTAACGTTCTTCTCGACACTAGCATCGTCGACAGAGCTCGATGCCATGAGCCGGTGCTTATCCGAGGAGTCATTTAATCCTAACGCTAAATAACGTTAAGAGCAGGTGTCGGCAAAAGAATATTCTCGATACCATGAGCGAAATTTCACGAATGAACATTCAGGAGGGGTGATTAGGCACTCACCATCATCTATTAATTTAAAAAAAAAAAAAAAAAAATTTAGTATCAAGGATTAAATTCGAAGTTTCAAAACAAAAAAAAAGAATTATATAATTATCAAAATTACATTAAGTAAAATTTATATACTCAAACATAAAAATGAATCTTGAGCAAAGGGTCGAGTATCAAGGTGGGAAAGCAATTAAACTTTAAGTTTGAAAATGTAGTAGAGGTGGGTGGCTTTAATGGCCACCTGCCATAGCCGAATAACTCCTCCCTTGCGTGCCGAGACAGCCGGGCCGCACTAGTCATTCCCTTACTGCAAAAAGAAAAGATTTTTCCAAATCTTATGTCTCCCCCTCTTAAATTACCTGCCCACCTTTTGCCTGGCCGCGCATTAAAAAAAAGTTATAGATGATACGACAGCTGGAGGGAGGCGCAGCTACAGGTGCGAATGGAGGAAACTCTCATAGAGGTAAGTCTGTCTCATATCAGAATATTCGTGAAACCAGCTACTTGCAAACGGTGCAAAAAGGAGACTGCATAACTCCGTCGCCATCGAAATCCGTATCTTTTATCATTTAATAGAGATTTTCTTTCGGCATGTCGTGCCCCAAGCTCCGTAACAAGCTACTAAGCTCAACGATGGATAATTTCCCGTCACTGATGGCATTGAATTTATTGAAGACGAATAGCATCTCTTCCTTACTCTGTCGCGAAGAGGATTCATTTCAAAAACAGGTAGATTTTGCCTTGCCGTGTGAAATTTGACAGACATTAGTCTCTTGTTGAAAGCTTGCGTAAACTCTGAAGAAACTACAACCTCCTGCGTGACCAAAACTGCTAACATACTCCCCTTCATTCATCCTCATCTTCATCTTCATGTCCTCTCTTTTCTTGGCAAGTGCGTCCACCTCCTCTTGTAGATGGCGGATATACTCCGTGGCTTCAGATAGTTGATCAGAAATGGTTGCCTTGCACTTAATATTACTGTGTGGCAGTAATGAAAAGAGCTGTGCATAGCCGGATTTCAAGTGATTTCTCCTCTCTCTTTTTGTTTCTCTGTGAATGTAATTCTTATCGATGCCCTCTAGTCCCTCTCTTGTGTGTGTGTCACCGCTACATCTTGCAGAGGCAGAAGCAAAAGCAGAAACAGCACGCCACCCAAATTGAAGAGCATCATCAGGAGAAGCGAAATCCTCATTAAATAGTGATGCCCATATGTTCTGTTCTCCGCTCTGCACATCGTCAGCAGGAAGAAATGCGGAAAAGACAGCAGGAAAATCATCCATTTTGTTCCACGTAGCATTAAAAAAAAATCTCTTCTCTTTAGATGCTAGTGACACAAATTCTTCCACGCAGTATGCAACATGTTTTGGCTAAAGAAAGGCACGGTTTGTTTTCCTCTCCATGTTTTAGATGGTCCACGCAGCTACTCGTCAGGTCCTGGTCCGATTCGCGATGGTCCCTACAGCATAGGGCAATGACTTCTCCCTCACCCTGCGACAGAAGCTTGCTCTTGCTGATGCTCAAAAAAAACTGAGTGTTGCCCGAGAAGATTTAACGACTCACACTCAAGATCTTCAACAAGATTTAAATAGACCGCAAGTTCATTTGTAATAGATTCAGGATATGGAGAAGAATTAAATTTCTATGGCCCGAGAGGTCGATAAGCTAAGAGCAGATTTCCAACACTCTGATTTGCCAAAGTTCATGATTACAAAAATCATCCTAGGGAAATTTCAATTATAGCAAAAATAGGAGGATCTCCATGGAAACTGGTATGCAAAATTTAGGGCGGTCACAAAAAAAAAAAAACGTGTGACAGTATGGTTTGGTGAACCATATATGCATGTTTTGGAACTTTACAGTGCTCACTGTCCACACAGCTCAAGCATGATCATATTACTTCAAACTCATTGGTAGTGGTAGATTTACATCTACGATAATTCCATATCTCACAATTATTTTATTTTGGAATGGTCTCAACCATATCAAAAAAAAAACATTAACCCAATTATCATGTATGCATTCGACCACAATTTTGAGGGTAAGCTATAATTTCAAGTCATTTTTTTTTTTAACAACAAGGTTTGAACCTATCCAATAATTTGAGATACTAATGTTAGTTTTCCCCCTTTTTTTTTGTATTATAAACCGTGGTTGGCGTATCTTGTGTTTTATGGCTTAAGATACTCTTGAATTTTCCATAATCATTATAAACATATATGGTAAAGTTTAAATTGTTAGATGTGTGTTCAATTGTATTTTCCTTGAGATTTCTTTCCAATATACCACAAAGGAATCCAACAACACTTCCAATAGATTTTGAGTAAGAAAACTAACATTTCAATACAACTTTCCTCCAATATTTTGTTACAACACCTTTTACTTCATATGGAACATATTTACAATCATTTAAACACTTTTCAAGTAAAGTTTGCATTCAATCATGTGTCTCTTGGAGCAACTATAGATTATAATGTCCCTTATTTTTGGAATGAAAACAAGATGGTACAACTTTCTTTCATATACAAATTTTACAACACAATAATATATGTAAGGGAATGGAAAGAGTCTTCACAAGCTCCATGGTGTTCTTCTTCCATGCTCCAAGTTTCCAAGTATCTCCAATCACAACCAAGATAGGGGGAGAGGAAACACTCTCCTCCCAACCAAATCTCAATGGAGAAGAGAAGAAATCTCCTCCATTGACCCCCGAGCCCAAAACACAACACAATGAAGGGTGGTATCCAACTCAAGGCAACAATACTTGCTTCCACAATACAATTTCTTCACAACATTCAAAATAAAAAGAGGAAGCAACAAGGAAATACAAATAACACAATACTTAGCACAACAAGGCTTGCATCCAAGCCAACAAGAGAAGGAACTATGGGAATGTTTTCCTTATGCCTCCCAATTGAGATGAGATGCCCATCCAAAACCCTCCACAATAAAACACAAGCCCCTATAACTCTTATGCCTACCTCAAGTACCCCTTTTTCCTCCCATACTCTTATGTCTCCCTCCTCTTATGGCTCCCTCAAAGACAAGGTAGAATGTAAACATTCTTACCCAAGATGGGCATCCCTCTCAAAATCCCTCCACAATATCCTAATCTACTCTTTTTCCTCCGTCATGACTATTCCCATAGACCTCTCCTATACTATACAATAAACATTCTATCCATTTTTCACAATACACAAAAGTAAACATGCATTTTATTTTTCACAATTTTAGCATAGAAGCAACAACAATATGAAAGCAAAAAAAAGGAGAGGGTTTCCTACCTCTCCATTGGAGAAGCCTAAACCAAGAAATTTGTCCAAGCTCCCTCCCAAAAATCCAAGCATGCAAGTCCAAGCACTTTTTTTTTTTTTCTTTTTCCCCAAAATAACAAAAGAGAACTCTTTAACAAAACAAAAGCAAAACTCCCAACCCCCTCCACAAGAGAGGAAGTTTCAATAAATAGACAAAAGAAAAGGGTGAGGGTGATGTGGCTCCATGTAGGATGCCACATCACACATCCTCAAACCACCTCCCAAAGTCAACTCAAATCCCAAAATACCATAAATGGGTGGTTGGGTTGAATGACAACTCTCTTCCACAATCCAACCCTTTCCCATGTGCCTTAAGGCACAATTAAATGCAAAATGAGGAAAGTGAACTCCAAAGTCATATTTCCCTTCCCAAAACAATAAATAATCCCCTTTTTAGATTCCCAACCCATAGATATGGTTGGTAAGGGGTTTTGGGAAGTGTGGGACAAGTTTAACTTGTCCCACAAGTCCCCCAAAATTGCCCTCAATCTCAAATTCGAGATTCCAAGAGTTTGGAGTGGTCAACACTCAATACCAAGCATTCAATACATGAGGAAACAAAAGGCTCAAGGAGCCAACAATCAAAATTTATTACACCCACTTGACTTCCCTCCAAAACTTAAAATTTAAAGCAAGATGTTAATTTAATCCTAAACATACTTAACAAAAGTAATTTAACAAGACATCACAAAAGAAATCACCTACTAAAGCAAGTTAAAATAAACAATTAAAATTCTTACCCCTTGGTCACATTAGAACATTTCCCCCTCATGAAAATTTTCTTAACACATACAAGAATAAAGGTAACACAACACAATTTACTAGTTGCCTTGACGACCAATTGTTGTAACCACCCGACATTCTGTTGTGTTTGGTTCCCAATCCCCCTCATGGTTGTGATCAATTTCCTGCAAAATCTAACAATACCTTCTGGCCTCGTGACCATATTAGTGACGTCGAAATAATAAAACACATGCACGTATACATAACAATTTACATCATTGAACAACCTAATTAAACCAATGCTAGAATCAGTTAATTCACCAATTGTTTAATTTTCTAATATTTCGATTATAACAATCCATCACTTTGCACTAAGATCACAACATCAAAAATCATCTAGAAATACCCATAATTTATGTCTAATACATCCGTACAGTAGTAACAGTTAGAACATCAAATATTGATTTAGGAATCAAGCATATAAATTTACTGCAATAGTCACAACATGTCGCAAGTATAACATGTATGTACTGTCTATCCAATAAGTAAAATAAGTGTATCAATTTCCATCTAGAAATGTTTAATTTTTATTCCGATATCAAGGTCTAGGGATCCAATAAAGAGTGACCTGAGCCTAAACAATACAACAATAGTAATGACATAACAATAAGTCTTTAACAAGATAACTATTCTAGATCATCATCATCATATCCTTAAATTAACATCAAGGTCCACGATATGACATTGAGTCAAGGTAATAATAATAATCAAAACACCATATAAATCTTGGTGTCCACACCTTTTAATTTTCATGCTAACTAGAACACCGCAGTCATGTTTACAATTGTAAACAATTTAGAAAAGATGCTCATGGTTCATTTAGTATCGAAGGGAAGTGGGCATTACATCCCCCTCCCCTTGGATTTGACTTCCTCCTGGAAGTCAAGGAGAAAGAGATAGGAAAAAAAAATGCAAGAGAAAATAGGATCACACCCTTTGTGGAATTCATTTTCTTCAAACAAGTGTGGATCTACAGAACTCGAGTTTGGTCCAATGTAATTTAACAAGAAGAAGTAAGATTGCAAGGAATGAGTTCTAAACTTTCTTCAGGTAAGGTTACAAACATGAAATTCTATAGAGTAACTCTACGCGCTCAACCAAGCTACAAAACATAGCATCACAACATGAAAAGGTCAGAGGAGTCTCAAGAATAACCACCAAGTATAATAACATTTGTACTCAAAGGTATCACAATTTGGAGGTCACACGTGGTGAGGTTTAACAACAAGGAAGACACCAGAATTAGCAAAAACATTTACAATTAAGAAAACTATTCATGGGAAGCACTTATATAACTCAAGAGGGCACAATCAAATTTTCATGGTAATACTAAGGAAAACGTGACCATAAGGTTTCTATAACTTTATTTTACATTCAAGATCAAACACAAAACACTAACCTGATTTAGAAATGTCAAACATTTAGATAATATTTCTACTAGAAACTAACATACCAATAAAAGAGGCACCACTCACTCTACATAACACAATGGGATTTATTTATCTCAAATCCTTCTCAAGCTCAAATTAATCATGAGGAGAAACACATGCATAAGTCGTAACACCAAAGAGCACTCAGGTGAGCTAGAATAGAAGAATAGGAAACAAGAGGGGGGGGTCCAACTACAATCCAAAGTGAATCGTACCAGAAGCGAGCAACATCAACAAGGTGTCACAAGAAAATAAGAAGAAAAGATGACTTCCCAAAGTTATGTCATATCCTTAACATATGTTGCCTTAAAATTACAATAACCTAGGTCACTAAGGATTAAATAAACACACAAGGAGGTTGCTTTTCTTAAAAGAAAAAAAATATATAAGATCCAATCCTAAAAGGCCATAACTCACACTCGTCGAGCTACGAGGAAACTAGGGTACAACGACCTAAACTCCTACAAGGGAAAATTACATATGTCTATGATCAAGGGAGTAGTACTACGCACCTGGAACACATAACCATCAACAAGATGTTTCACAAATCTAGGTAGGAGACAAAACTAAAGATTCAAATATACATTGCACTCAATACATAAATCTTACTGGTTTTATAAATTAACTTAATAAGTTCAAAGTTATAGTTTTGCTTGTTAAACACAATCCTTACAAGTTTTCTTAATTAAGACTTCCTTTTATTATGATTTCGCAAGTTGTGTTATAAGGAGCGCCACTAAGGTGGCATGATATCTTGCCAATCCGAATAAGTGGAAACAACATTTATTTTTACTCCTAGGGAAGGTAGATGGATAAAGTTCCTTTCTATTCTTCTACCTAGCTTATATTTCTTCTATAAATCTACTGAGGCTAATTCAAGGGCCATTTTCCTTTTTCTATGTCCCAACTTATTTTTCAAGTTTCAAGGTCAAATCTTCTCAATATAATTCTATAGTAATTGGGTGAGTCATCTTAACAATTAAAGTTTTAATGGAAAGCAAGAGTCGAACATATCACATTATTATTTTTATGGGAGGAAGATATGAATCAACACATCACATTATTAATTCTATAGGAACAAGAGACAATCAACATAGCAAACACATTTTTAATTTCCTAAGAACTAGGAATCCATAATTCAATATGTACCACGCCAATATTTCAAGGGTTTTCCAAAGAATTACAAGCATCATTAAACATTTCTAGTGGGTCTCTACCAATTTCAAATGAACTTACAAGGAAGACTCATTAAAGAGGCATATTTACTTTTACGAATTTATGAGGTTTAACAATGTTTGTTGTTTAGGCTCAACATTTTACTTGCATAATAAGACAAGGAAAGTTTTCAAATCAACACCTATATTTCCACAAGATACCACCAACCAAGAAACAAGATGAAAATGCAAATCTTACTCCAAGGACTCCACATTCCCACTAGAGATCATCAATGTAAGAGGACAATCGACTAATCTATCCAACCACGGATTCTATGACCAAGGGTTATAGTTTTAAAAGAAGAAACACAATATAACCACCACTGAGATTAAATATTAAGATCCACCAAACTAACATCTCTTAGAGCAAGGACAAAAAGATCCATCAACATCCATAAGTGTCTCCACGTAATCCAAAGACTAATAGGTCAATGAGAGGAAAAACAAGCACACTTAATTAATCACATTTCCCGGATGGGCTTACGTTTAATCATAATTACCAAAATACATACAATCCATCAGTCAATACCTTCTATAAAGAAATAAGGAAACCATGATCCAAATTAGCATGCCATCGATGGGATTTCACTACTAACCAAACATTTATCCACTTAAAATATATAGTCAACCAAGAGTCAATCCGATCCTAACACGATCCATAAGCCCATAACTAAACACATCTACTCTGACGAGGATAAAATCTCTTACTAGGTTGTAAGAGGGTCACTGTCACTGCTATCAAGCTACCAACTAGAATGTACTACACAACGAACCCTCTAGGATCCTAGACACACTCAAGGTTTCGTCTTTCTAAAACTGAGGCATAACTTAAAGCACCTAAGATGACATTCAAGGCTCCTACAGTGTACCCCCATACGACAAAATGTCACAATACAACCAGTGTAGGACCAGCTCAACAACATGCAGGAAGGAATCACGTAACGTTTAGCTAAGTAGCCAACAGATAAATGAGCTCTGAGTCACCAGTCAAGTTAAAATCCAAGAAATATTGGCAATCAAGGAAAGTGGATAAGCAGCCGCATTGCAATGTCTGAAATCTCGCAAAAAATATAATTACTAAAAGAGCCTCAGAGCTTCTCAGTCAAATCATAAACTAAAACGCTGGTCCTTGATAAAATAAAACCAGTTTACAAATATATAAAATACAGAAAGTCAACATCACAATCACTTTGCAGCCCTTTATGGCTGCTAATAGGGGTACTATGCCTCGAGCTCCGTTTTAATAATGCATACGCTAAGCTGGATCAAAAACGACACTAAGGCCTAATATCCAGCTACTCATACGGGGATTAAGTTTTCCATAGCGGCAACCAAACTAACTCATCTAACTACTAAGAGAAAAAGGGAAGCTTTTGGGTGACTAAACAAATTCTAATTTACTATGTCTGACCCCAGAACACAACCACTAATGTTAAACCACAAGAATCGCAGCATATAATTTATCATTCCAACAAAGAAGAATCTTACGGGGTTTTATCACATCATACAACTAAAGAAAAAGTTAGTATGCATCAACAACATATTTTTAAATGCAAAACAAGTTCTTGTTACTTCAGAATTTCATAAGAGTATCCATTTAATTTTAACATTTTTAGTTATCTAGGTTCGACAAAATGCCACTAGGTGAGTTCAGCAATTTAAAGAATTTTATTACTTTATTTTTATTTTAAATCACGGAGATTAAATTTTACTAACTGGTTTCCGGGTTTTGAAGTTGGCCTAGGGTCCAAGTGTTGAACCCACAGCTCTGATACCAAAATGTAACGCCGCAAAAAGACGACGCCACACTCACGACATCGACGATGACGACGCCGCAAACAAATGTCCCGAAAAAATGCGACAATTTTTTTTTTGTTTTGTGAAATCGAGATTACCTTTGTTCACCAGTTAAAACACGTGTAAGCATTCATTTGAGAAAATGGGTTGCTAAACGTCTTTTGAGGTTCCATAGGGCATAAGATGCTAACAAATTACAATTGTCCAGTTTGGATTCTTACCTGATGCCTTTTAACGTTCTTCGGGTAGACGAAACGCGCAAAATACATCGGGAGAGTCCTTACGATGCCACTGAGCCGGTGCTTATTCAGAGTGTGGTTTCAATTATTTGTTCTGCTAACTTGCTAAATAACGTTAATTGCAGGTGTACATAAAAGATTATTATCGCTACTATAGAGTGTATATACACTCATCGTTTCTTGCAAGCATCTACGTAAAAGAGAAACGTGATTAAGGCACTCACCATCAGCTATTAAGTGAATTGTTTTAGAAATCTTTCTATGTAGGTTGTTAGATATCCACAAGGGGTTCAGATACTTTTAATTAAGTGGTGTATATTAGGTATAATTATCAAGTTTATGCATCACAGTAAAACTTATATTCTTATACATAACATTGAATCTTGAAGTTAAAGGGATAGGAGTCCATTCAACCGGCATCTTAAAGCAATGTATACTGTCTGAAGTTTGACACTGTAACTGACTCCTCATTGTCTTGCAAGGGTGTACCATAGGTGTAGCCGAATTAGAAACTACATATATTTAAACGAGACAAGCAGTTGGCCGCAGTAGTATGATTTCTCTCTTTTTTTTTTTAATACTAAGATTCTTTCCAAATCAGATGTCCCCTCCTCTTAAAGTACGGTGGTCAAACATTTGCCTGGATTAAGCATTGGAAACCAGTTATAGTTTGATACGAGGGTGTGGAGCGAGGCTCAACCACCAGCTGCCTCAACTGGAGGAAATTTTCTGCCTAGCACGTCAAGTACATACTTACTGAGCCGCTCAACCCAATTGAAACTCAGCTAGATTTCCAAATCTATTTATCACCAAGCCGACCCTTGCTACATGGAATTTTATACTATCTTTCTCCATCGAACTTTGTATGTATGAGCCATTTCAAAAGGAACAGATTTGTTTCATTTCGGCATTGTAGTGACACAAATAAAAAATTTTACAAATAAAACAAAATAAATAAAAACAAACGATTTTGGAGTGATGATGATGGGTCCCGGCACTCTATGGCATTTAGAATTCAAGTTCCAAGAAGAATAGCATCTCTTCCTTACTGGGTGGCTTTAATAGCCATTCATTACAAAAACATTTCAAACTCTTCCATGCAAGCAAGTGAAATCTTCCACCGCCATTAGTATCTTGTTGAAAGCTTGCGTAGATTATGCAGAATCTACAACCTCCTGACGTGGCCAAAACTGTTTTGGCATTCAATGCACTTCATTCATCCAGCAAATCTAAATTCAACACAGTCACTCTCTGTCATTTAACAACTGCGTCCTGGCCGCACAAAAAGGAAAAGGAGGATGATACTCCGTGGCTTCAGATAGTTGATCAGAAATGGTTGCCTTGCACTTAATATTACTGTGTGGCAGTAATGAAAAGAGCTGTGCATAGCCGCATTTCAAGTGATTTCTCCTCTCTCTTTTTGTTTCTCTGTGAATGTAATTCTTATCGATGCCCTCTAGTCCCTCTCTTGTGTGTGTGTCACCGCTACATCTTGCAGAGGCAGAAGCAAAAGCAGAAACAGCACGCCACCCAAATTGAAGAGCATCATCAGGAGAAGCGAAATCCTCATTAAATAGTGATGCCCATATGTTCTGTTCTCCGCTCTGCACATCGTCAGGAGGAAGAAATGCGGAAAAGACAGCAGGAAAATCATCCATTTTGTTCCACGTAGCATTAAAAAAAATCTCTTCTCTTTAGATGCTAGTGACACAAATTCTTCCACGCAGTATGCAACATGTTTTGGCTAAAGAAAGGCACGGTTTGTTTTCCTCTCCATGTTTTAGATGGTCCACGCAGCTACTCGTCAGGTCCTGGTCCGATTCGCGATGGTCCCTACACCATAGGGCAATGACTTCTCCCTCACCCTGCGACAGAAGCTTGCTCTTGCTGATGCTGCAAAAAAAAAACTGAGTGTTGCCCGAGAAGATTTAACGACTCACACTCAAGATCTTCAACAAGATTTAAATAGACCAACAAGTTCATTTGTAATAGATTCAGGATATGGAGCAGAATAAAATTTCTATGGCCCAGAGAGGTCGATAAGCTAAGAGCAGATTTCCAACACTCTGATTTGCCAAAGTTCATGATTACAAAAATCATCCTAGGGAAATTTCAATTATAGCAAAAATAGGAGGATCTCCATGGAAACTGGTATGCAAAATTTAGGGCGGTCACAAAAAAAAAACGTGTGAAGAGTATGGTTTGGTGAACCATATATGCATGTTTTGGAACTTTACAGTGCTCACTGTCCACACAGCTCAAGCATGATCATATTACTTCAAACTCATTGGTAGTGGTAGATTTACATCTACGATAATTCCATATCTCACAATTATTTTATTTTGGAATGGTCTCAACCATATCAAAAAAAAACATTAACCCAATTATCATGTATGCATTCGACCACAATTTTGAGGGTAAGCTATAATTTCAAGTCATTTTTTTTTTTAAACAACAAGGTTTGAACCTATCCAATAATTTGAGATACTAATGTTAGTTTTCCCCCTTTTTTTTGTATTATAAACCGTGGTTGGCGTATCTTGTGTTTTATGGCTTAAGATACTCTTGAATTTGCCATAATCATTATAAACATATATGGTAAAGTTTAAATTGTTAGATGTGTGTTCAATTGTATTTTCCTTGAGATTTCTTTCCAATATACCACAAAGGAATCCAACAACACTTCCAATAGATTTTGAGTAAGAAAACTAACATTTCAATACAACTTTCCTCCAATATTTTGTTACAACACCTTTTACTTCATATGGAACATATTTACAATCATGTAAACACTTTTCAAGTAAAGTTTGCATTCAATCATGTGTCTCTTGGAGCAACTATAGATTATAATGTCCCTTATTTTTGGAATGAAAACAAGATGGTACAACTTTCTTTCATATACAAATTTTACAACACAATAATATATGTAAGGGAATGGAAAGAGTCTTCACAAGCTCCATGGTGTTCTTCTTCCATGCTCCAAGTTTCCAAGTATCTCAAATCACAACCAAGATAGGGGGAGAGGCAACACTCTCCTCCCAACCAAATCTCAATGGAGAAGAGAAGCAATCTCCTCCATTGACCCCCGAGCCCCAAACACAACACAATGAAGGGTGGTCTCCAACTCAAGGCAACAATACTTGCTTCCACAATACAATTTCTTCGCAACATTCAAAATAAAAAGAGGAAGCAACAAGGAAACACAAATAACACAATACTTAGCACAACAAGGCTTGCATCCAAGCCAACAAGAGAAGGAACTATGGGAATGTTTTCCTTATGCCTCCCAATTGAGATGAGATGCCCATCCAAAACCCTCCACAATAAAACACAAGCCCCTATAACTCTTATGCCTCCCTCAAGTACCCCTTTTTCCTCCCATACTCTTATGCCTCCCTCCTCTTATGGCTCCCTCAAAGACAAGGTAGAATGTAAACATTCTTACCCAAGATGGGCATCCCTCTCAAACTCCCTCCACAATATCCTAATCTACTCTTTTGCCTCCCTCATGAGTATTCCCATAGACCTCTCCTATACTACACAATAAGCATTCTATCCATTTTTCACAATACACCAAAGTAAACATGCATTTTTTTTTTCACAATTTTAGCATAGAAGCAACAACAATATGAAAGCAAAACGAAGGAGAGGGTTTCCTACCTCTCCATTGGAGAAGCCTAAACCAAGAAATTTGTCCAAGCTCCCTCCCAAAAATCCAAGCATGCAAGTCCAAGCACTTCTCTTTTATTTCTTTCTCCCCAAAATAACAAAAGAGAACTCTTTAACAAAACAAAAGCAAAACTCCCAACCCCCTCAACAAGAGAGGAAGTTTCAATAAATAGACAAAAGGAAAGGGTGAGGGTGATGTGGCTCCATGTAGGATGCCACATCACACATCCTCAAACCACCTCCCAAAGTCAACTCAAATCCCAAAACACCATAAATGGGTGGTTGGGTTGAATGACAACTCTCTTCCACAATCCAACCCTTTCCCATGTGCCTTAAGGCACAATTAAATGCAAAATGAGGAAAGTGCACTCCAAAGTCATATTTCCCTTCCCAAAACAATAAATAATCCCCTTTTTGGATTCCCAACCCATAGATATGGTTGGTAAGGGGTTTTGGGAAGTGTGGGACAAGTTTAACTTGTCCCACAAGTCCCCCAAAATTGCCCTCAATCTCAAATTCGAGATTCCAAGAGTTTGGAGTGGTCAACACTCAATACCAAGCATTCAATACATGAGGAAACACAAGGCTCAAGGAGCCAACAATCAAAATTTATTACACCCACTTGACTTCCCTCCAAAACTTAAAATTTAAAGCAAGATGTTAATTTAATCCTAAACATACTTAACAAAAGTAATTTAACAACAAGACATCACAAAAGAAATCACCTACTAAAGCAAGTTAAAATAAACAATTAAAATTCTTACCCCTTGGTCACATTAGAACATTTCCCCCTCATGAAAATTTTCTTAACACATACAAGAATAAAGGTAACACAACACAATTTACTAGTTGCCTTGACGACCAATTGTTGTAACCACCCGACATTCTGTTGTGTTTGGTTCCCAATCCCCCTCATGGTTGTGATCAATTTCCTGCAAAATCTAACAATACCTTCTGGCCTCGTGACCATATTAGTGACGTCGAAATAATAAAACACATGCACGTATACATAACAATTTACATCATTGAACAACCTAATTAAACCAATGCTAGAATCAGTTAATTCACCAATTGTTTAATTTTCTAATATTTCGATTATAACAATCCATCACTTTGCACTAAGATCACAACATCAAAAATCATCTAGAAATACCCATAATTTATGTCTAATACATCCGTACAGTAGTAACAGTTAGAACATCAAATACTGATTTAGGAATCAAGCATATAAATTTACTGCAATAGTCACAACGTGTCGCAAGTATAACATGTATGTACTGTCTATCCAATAAGTAAAATGAGTGTATCAATTTCCATCTAGAAATGTTTAATTTTTATTCCGATATCAAGGTCTAGGGATCCAATAAAGAGTGACCAGAGCCTAAACAATACAACAATAGTAATGACATAACAATAAGTCTTTAACAAGATAACTATTCTAGATCATCATCATCATATCCTTAAATTAACATCAAGGTCCACGATATGACATAGAGTCAAGATAATAATAATAATCAAAACACCATATAAATCTTGGTGTCCACACCTTTTAATTTTCATGCTAACTAGAACACAGCAGTCATGTTTATGATTGTAAACAATTTAGAAAAGACGCTCATGGTTCATTTAGTATCGAAGGGAAGTGGGCATTACACGCGGTTCCTCCACATGTCCCCATGGCGTAATTTTAAGAACGTGCCCAAAGTGGAGACCCTGAATGAGCACAAGCTCACTACATGTCCTATTCAACAAAATTTCTCCAACTACATAAAAAAATGTCTAAGTCCAAGCTAAGCAAAGGAAGCATCCACGTGTCTACCCGGCGCTACTCCAAGGCCAAACCAAAAAGTAAATCTTCAAACGA
Organism: Taxus chinensis; assembly: GCA_019776745.2. NCBI lineage: Eukaryota > Viridiplantae > Streptophyta > Pinopsida > Cupressales > Taxaceae > Taxus > Taxus chinensis. Next base: position 105,570,827 of record CM034156.1, read on the forward strand.
GCGTCGTGCCTCCACGTGGACACATTTTGAGTTGAGGATTTTTATGAATTTTTTCTAAGTACCTAGCTGAGTCGTGTCCAACCAAAAGGTGCCACGTCCCTTGTAGATATAAGGATGCAAATTTGACCAGGAGAAATGCCTGTCAAACCGTAAAGCACATAAAATTGACCATTTGAGCCTAGGAATGAAATTTTCTTCAAGGAAAAAAAGTTTATAAATGTTACAGAGATCAAATACGTTCTTGAGGGATACATCCATTCATTTTCTTCAAGTACTTAGGATAGAAATGATAAGGAAGAAAAATCCTCACCGTGGAGAACAAAAAACACGGGGGAACCTAAATTTTTAGATGATCAGAGAATGGGGGACCCAAAATACAGACCCTTAAGTGATTTACAACCTAGGAACAGACTAAAAATGGCCATAAAGACTGACCAGGAACAACACGGGGAAGGAAAAAATGACAGATGCCGTAAATCAATGAATTTTCAGAGGCAAAATGGGGTGAGATTATTTTGAGCACCAACAGGTCCTATTTTTTATTTACCTACACATGATAATACCAAGTGTGAATCCCCTTAAACACCTCTCAAACAAGAGTGTCAGCTTGACAAGAAGTATCGAATGTACCTAGAGTTACAAGATGATTTTGGAGATAAGGGTGTTCAATCACTCTAGTTGTGACCTTAGTAATGTGTGTAAAATTTATAGTTGAATGCCTCCTAATAACATGCATCTAATACTTAATTTCCCTGGAAACCAAAATTTGTTGAGTGTGAAATCATTATCCTCAGGACCTTAATGACTAAGCATTAAAATGAAGTAGATATGCTATATGACTAGTTATATTTACTGAAAACAAAATTGGGTAACGTTAGTAATTAAATGCTAATATAAAAAATGTGTAATCTATTTACTCTTGAACTAATAAACGTTACTAGTTTCATGTGAACCTTCCTTGTTGTAACTAAGATAAATTTCAAAATCAAACAAACATGAAACTTAGAAGACAAATCCTTGGAACAAACACCAATGGCTCATGTGGGAATATAATTTCCCATCAACAATCAAGCCACATCATTTTATTTCAATAGGGGAAAGAAGAAAAATTATAGGGATAAAATATAAAAAAAATGTTAAGTAAAGTAAGGACAACATAATATAGTTTTAATAAGAATGAAGGACCACTTGATAAGTGATTTTCAACAATTAAGGCCAGTAACCAAAGATAAAGGTTATAAAATTGTAAACCCGGAAAGTGTTGTGTCATGGATGGTGCCTACACGAGAGCTAAATTATAGTTGCATTAATTATTTTTCCTTGTCATTTGGGGAAATTTTTTCTGTATGTGCAACATGTATTTTCATATCATGTATGTGGGATAATGTTTGTGCAAACATATCATGTGTTGTGTGTAGTCCTAAGCGATCTCATGTAGTGTCATTTATACTAAAATTTAAGTCAAAAATAATATTCTGATATTTTTAGTGTTGTTTTTGTGTGTGTAGAATGTGAAAATTACAATCCTTTAGAGAGGCATTACATAGGAAGATTGCAACTCATGTGGTTACCAAATAAATTATCCCTTGTGTCACCTTTGGGCAAGAGGTGTTTAAATCTAAAAGTTTCTTTCAAAATCAATCCCTGATCTACAGATTCAATATTATTTGATTCAGGGGCATCATGCAATGTTATGCCTCCTGAAGTTATGAATGAACTAAATATCAAAGTAACAGCCACATATGGGAAGTGCATTGTCATGGATTCCAGAGAGGTGTCAGTGGTGGGATGTGTGAAGGGTCTAGTGGTACAACTTGCAACCTATCCAGGTAGGAATTTGAAACTTGATGTAGTTATTGTTGATTGCCCAGCCAAGTGGACTATGTTGTTATCTAGAAAATGGGCTGCAAGCGTTGGTGGGATTGTTCAAATGGATATGTCCTATGCCACCATCCCAATTGAGGGCAACCTTGTCAAGTTGTATGGGGAAAAGAAGATGTTACACCGTATTGAAGATCCCAACAATGCATCTTATGAATTTTTGTACACAAGTGTTGATGCTGATAAATTTGTAGGATTTTCTGATGGAAAAGAGCACAAGATTGAAGAATGCCAGTGTCTTGAGAAGGCATGATCTCCTTGGACTTTATTATTTGATGGAGCTTGCTCCAAGTTCAGAAATGGTGTTGGTTTTGTTCTAATCTCCCCAAGTTAGGAAGATTTTGTATTTTCTTTCAAACTCAACTTTGAATGCACTAATAACATTGTTGAATGTGAGGAATTGTTATTAGGTTTGAGGATTGCTTGGAAATATGGTGTTAAAGACATCATTGTCGAAGGAGATTCAAAATTAATTATAAAACAAGTCAGAAACTGTATGCCAAAAAAATCAGAAGATGAAACAATACAAGCATGCAGTTTGGGATTTCATTGAGATGTTTGTTTCATTCAACATTGTGCATTATGATAGGAAGTTCAATGATTTGGCAGATAAACTTGCAGTATTAGGTTCTCAGTTTGATAATTGTGTAGTGTCCCCATTTTGTGAATATGATGGTGAGGTGTTAACAAAGCCATCTATACCTAAAAATATTAAGCATTGGCAAGTTTTTGATGATGATGCTCAGGTCAAAATATTTATGCAGAAAAAAGAGGATTTTTCTGATCAGAATATTGATTAGGAGCCAATAGTGTGGATAGCAGAGGGTAAAGAAACCTTGTTTGACAGAGGCATCATCCAACTAAAGATTAATACCATCCTTAGAGGGTTAGTTGCTATAAAACTTTGATAATGTTGATCACATTATTAACAGATGCATGGAAGCCTCAACGGATATTGAGGAGCATGACCTTGGAACGAAGGAGAAACCAAGGAAGATTTGGTTGGGAAGTAATCTTAGCAAGGAGGAAAAATAGTCTTATGTCCAATTGTTGAAACAATATCAAGATTGCATGGTTTGGACTTATTTTGAATTAAAGGCATACAGAGAGGATCTATTTCAACATGAGATTCCCTTGGAGTTAAATGTAAAACCATTCAGGAAGAAACATAGGCCAATCAATCCACTCATATCTCTTAAAATGCAAGAGGAACTGAAGAAACTAAGGGATGAAGTGATTATTCATTCTACAAGGTATTATTATTGGGTTGCAAACCTAGAGCCATTCAGAAAGAAGAATGGTGACATCAGGCTGTGTGTGGATTTCAGAAAAATGAACAGAGCATCAATAAAGGATAATTATCCTTTACTAAACATGGAAAACATGTTATTATCAATTTTTACACTTGTGAAAATATGCGCAACTTGAAACTTCGTTACGATGGATAGATATGGTGAAGTATACCTAAGCTAGGGGAGATCACATCAGATTATGTCATTATTGATGATTTATTTAAAAGATTACATGAAATATGCAGCTATGTGTGCTGTTACAAAATGTAACAGATCACATAGTCTACAATTTCATGACTATCTTCAGCAAAAGAACACAAGCCCCAAAGGACAGTTGTGTTGTCTTGATGAGGACATCCAATTGCAGAGTAGGTGAAGTGTACAGTTTTAGAACAAAAAACATAAGTGCAGAACACATAAATCAGAGTTCATTACTGAATGTTACAATTTCTATTCAATTTTTTATGATTAAGACATTCAATTATGTTACTAATTTGTTTAGTTCATTATACAATCCATATAGAAAGTAGAAATGCAGAAAGGGATATACAACTCAGTTACAAAATTCAATGTTTTATTCACAAGGAGAGTCAAATTTTTCCCACACAAGTCGTGGGATGTAACTAAAAAGTAAAGTACATCTAGTGAAAAGAGAGATACACATGCATGAAAGAGATAGCAATGGAGTATGAGGGTGAACCCATCATTGCCTTGTATATTATTTGTTATGCAGAGCATCTCCTTTCCAGCTCCTTCATCCTCAAATCATGGTACCTAAAAAGCAAAAACAAGTCAACCATCAGTTACGAGCTCAGGGATCAAACCATATTCCTACACTATCCTACTTATTGCATATGAATCTTCTCGTAAACATGAGATTTATTCTACTTGAAGGGAAAACTGCATGCATGCTTTAATCACTAAGAAAGAAGAAAGTGAAAAGAGAATAAGAAACATGGACACAAGAGAGGCCAAAAAGCCTAATTATTTTCTAACTGTTTTCCTAAGTGTGTAGGTACAGGTTGTAGCCAAAAGAAAGAAATAAACAAGTCATAAGCGCATACAAGAAAAGGAAGAATGTAACTCAAAGTTCCAATAATTGTTTTGAAATGAAAGAGGTTAGAGCTCAGAAGAGAGAATGGAAGATAGAAGTACATTTTTTTAGTTTGCAAAGAAGAGGGAGAATCAATTTCTAAGAAGCTTAACCCAGATAGCAAAATGGAAAACAACTGAAATAGGATGAAAGAGAGAAGATTCTAGGAAGGTTTTGATAGGCCTTCGCCATGTAAAATGGACATTTCCAACTTTCCATCATTCTGTTTCAATTACTACATGTTTTTTAAGAGTTATGCCAATCAAACAAGTAACACAGAAATCAGAAAAGCATTACATGATCAAGAGAAACAACTATCACGTTTTCAGTTCTCAAATTGCTATATCAGTTCAACATGAAAAGTATTACTTTTGGTATATTGGGTCAGAATATATAACTACTATTTCTAGAAATGCATGAGAGAGAAGATTCTGGGAAAATTTTGCCAGGGCTTCGACATGTAAAATCAACATTTCATATTTTTCAACATACATATCAGAGCTATAATGAAAGGAAATACAATATATAATGCAGAAAATAAATGGATTGTACTTTCATTTATCAGATTGAAGTACTTTGAGCATTCTTTATAACTTAAACAGCTGAAGAGAATTGGAGTTCTAAGATAATCTTACAAAATTTAGCTATTCTAAGTTGCAGTTTTCATAATGAAGCAAATATGAGAGCACATGAAAGACAAAATCAAAAGAACATATTATAGTATAGTTGAATCAGTGAAAAGTACCAAAAGATTTCATAAGCAACATGTATTTTTAGAAAACATGACGAAATGAAACAGATTCACAGGTTGAAAATTTATCACAATAAGTTACAGATTCATGAAAGAACAACTTATGATGAAAGGGGCATTACTTCCATTTGTTTCTGCTCCCAAAATGACTAAGGGATTATAACTATTATTTTGGGATGAAATACGTCAATAATAGGAAGAAACAAATTGTACTCAACCACTCATCACAGGAGACTGAATCAAATAGAGGGTCCCCTATAGTTCTTGTAGGAGAAGTATCAAAGGAGAAATCTTATGGACGAATAATGTACATCAAAACTAGAGCGGCCTACAGATTCAGATGAATGCAAGTTACAAGTTACTTTATGACAAATAATATTTTCAGTTATAGTACAACTAAGGACCTGATTCATGATGAAGAGTTACAACTCATAATGCAACCAGCTCGATACTTGGACAAGTGTAGAAATTTCAATGACTTACATAGCTATGAAAATTTATAGTCAAAGTGTAAAAATATACCAAAGTTCAAGTTGCAATGAATGAATAAATTAATCAGGTGTAGCTTATGGCTGAATGTAATGGCAGAACAAAAATCATAGAGGATAGTAGTTTGCAAGAAATTAGTTTAGATGTTTACTGTTTTAAGTTATCCAGGCCTTTTGAATTCAAATTTTACAGTGAAGTATTAGAATAGATCAAACATGTAATCTACTGATGATCATATACAGTAATGATTTTTTCAGAATACCATCAAATGCCAACATGACAGTTTCGGAACATAAAGCCTCTCAAGCTATCAGAATATTGCAATAAGCCCCTACACATTTTATATTTTGAAAAGGACTCAAGAATGGAAACTACATAGCCATAATGGCTCATGGCAAGGTTTTTAAACCCAAGTTCACCAGAGTGAGGGGTTTCGAAACCTTTGAAATAATGGAAAGTATCAAATTTCATAGCTTAATATCACTAGAACAAAGAAATATCAACTCATTTAATCAGGACATTACGAATACCCATGACATTAAAATTTTTCAGCTATAGAAGTGTTGAATAATCAAACCCCAATGGGCTAAGCCAGAGAGGATAGCAGTCATACTGAGTGAAGCACCAGAACAGAGTTACTTATAATAAATAAAGTCCAGATTTGGGGAAAACAGTGAGACACTGAACAAATACACAAGGAAATCATGATCCATAGGTGGTGAACCAGTAGAAAGAAGCACAAAGAAATTTCTAAATTGGCGTTTCAGTTCTAAGTGAAATCACAAATACCGATATCTTAAAATATGCAGATCTACAAGTCGGCCATGGTGGCCATTTTCCTAAATAAAATGAACTCCATATTAAGAAATAGATGCTTAAAAGTTTTAGACAATGAAATCGAGATCAAAGGCTCAGCATTCATAACTAAAATTCGGAGAGGAACAATATGAAAGCATAACTCAAGCAAGGAGAAATAGCCAGATGAAAATGGGCATTCGAACATAAAATTGCACTTACCGAAAGAAATTGAGACGTGTAAATTTTTCGTAGAGTTCCACAGAACACAGAGAGTCTTTTCCAAAAAGGCCAAGCTTGAAAAGAAGAAACTAAGCTTCGAAAATGACCCTACAAAGATAATAAGGCCGAAAGAATCAAAATTGAGATTCGAAGCCCTAACAATGGCGGATCTCAGAAAAGAATAGAGAATAAACACCAAAATACAAAGGAAAGAAAGATTCATAATACCTGTCTGAGAGCAAACCTGAATTAACAGAACTCGAAAGGAACATAAATGGTGTCCAGAAGCCTCCCTGAGTTCCAAAAACTCATAAAAACACATTCACAGGCATGAAACACTTTTTCATCAGAAAAGCTGAGCTCGTCAATATAAGACGGATACCGAAATATCTCACGAATATTTCGAAGGCCGAAAATGAACAAAGCCGAACCTGAAAATTTCATCAATGGCGTCCAAGAAAATTTTCTAGGGCTTTGCCCTCAAAACCAAATGCGAAATGACCAAATGAGGGACTTTGAGTTGTTTTAACTCACTCACTTGAGCTAAGCTTAACCTAACTCACCTAGAGTTAGTGATCAATGATAAAAATATCAAGTACACAGATCAAAGGCCAGAAGTCAAGCTCCATATTCAAAGCAAACCCCTTGGGTAATATGCCACCAACCACAATTAATACTAGATCAGAAACCCTAATCACAGTCAAGGATCAACAACATCGAACATAGGAGGTACAGAGATCGATGGCCTAGGATGATCACCAACTTCCACACAAACCTGAGTTACTCTCTTTTTTATCAGAGGTTAGTTACAAATGCCATCGACAATATTTCCAAGGGGTGAGTCACCATGGGGAAGGGGCCAACCCATGTCACCGAACCAAATAATCATTGCCATGACTTTCAAAGTCTAAAACTATAGTCTATTCAAATAATCAAAAGCCAACCAAATCATATACCATGATCACTGAAAAACGTGAGTTTTATAATATGCCAAGGCCAATATAATCAAAGGGGTTCAAGTATAATATGGTGGCCTTTACAAAGTTCCTCACATATTTTTAAAAAAACATAGTATATGCTAAGTCCAGAAAGGTGGCCAAACCCAATGAAGACAAGAGTTCACAACCACAGGTGGTCCCCACTCCAAGCAGCGAGGGTTGATTTGCAAAATGTCACTCATGTGACCATTTTTAAAGGAAATGTCAATATCAGAACATGTGAACATAGCAGGTGGTCCCCATAGGAGGAATAATTTTTCAAATATTGCTAAGTATTGTAATTATTTTGGTCAAATATAGGAATTTATTTCTCGTATGCTTCACAAGAAAGAACAAAGAAGAAGACGAATTTGCATGCTCAAGGAGGAAGACTTGCCTAGCAAGTAATTGTATTATTAGAAAATTATTCACCCATTCTTTCCTTAAAAATAGAACAGTCAACTTCAATTTGATTGTATTGTATTTAAGGCCATTAATGCCTATTTTATAACTGCATGCTCTAATTTGTATTATTTTATCCCTTTATTTATTATTAAATAAAGGATAAAATTAGGATGCATGCGCGAGTACAGTCTTAGTCTATTTTTTGAAAGGGTGGGAAAATTTATTTTGCTATATATTGTGTGGCTTTGCAAAAGCACGAGGATTCTTCCTGGAGGACTTTTTTGAGATAGGAGTACTGAAGCAAATTTTACTAGTTTTTCCCTCTAAGTATGAAGTGTTTTCTGCCTTTCCAAGTTACTTTGCAGTGTTGTGTATGTTAAATTAATCTTGTGAATGCAAATAGCCTTATCAACAACCTTACCCTACTGCAAAATTTCAGTCCTTTCTGCTTAAATTTAAATGTGCATGTTAACTTATTAGTACTATTTTGATCCTCCCTCAGTACAATCAAGTGTTTTTCCCTTAAATATTTTGTAAAAAAACTATTGGTTCATGCATCAAGAATCTTTCAAATATCAGTTGTGCATATACTCAGTCAAATCCCTTATATAAATTTGGTGTATCACCTTAGTTTTAATCATTTTTTCAGTTATCTTTTACCCTCAAACTCCCAGAAAATAGTTTAGTATACACCAACAAGGAACCAGCCTTGATACTAGAGACTCACCTCAAAATAGGTGTTTCCATTGTATCTATGAAAGAGAGAGATCATTTGTAAAATCTTAGAAAACCTACAGCCATCTCTCTATAAGGTGCAATTTCAAGAGATAACACATGCTATAGCTAGTGACTGGATTTGAGATACTTTCTACCCTGGATGGCTTCTCTAGTTATAACCAAGTTGTGGTGAAGAAATCGAAAAGAATTAAAACTGCCTTTACCACTCCTTGGGGGACTTAAGTATATGTCAGGATGCCATTTGGTCTGATGAATGTTGAAGCAACCTTTTAGAGAGAAATGGATGTTGCTTTTGCTAGTTACATCAATGATTTTATTATTGTCTATGAAGATGATGTAACTGTGTTCTCTAGAAAGAGAGGTGATCATTTGCAGGATTTGGAGAAAATTCTGATAAGATGTAGAGAATATGGCATTTCACTCAATCTAAAGAAGTGCCATTTCAGAGTACAGAAGACAAAATTTCTTGGTCACATTGTGTCATAAGAAGGTGTGATGATTGATCCAGAAAGGGTGGAGGCCATCACCAAGGTCCCAATTCTAAGAACTAAGAAGGGGATTCAGTCCTTCTTTGGACAGATAAATTTTATCATAAGATTCATATCAAATTTTGTTGAGTTGACCTTTCCAATCACTGGCATGCTGAAGAAGGACCAGACCATCAAATGGGAGGAGGATTCCCTTCAAGCTTTCAATGGGATCAAAGAGGCATTAAAGCATGCCCCTATTTTAGCAGCTCCATATTATAAGAAGAATTTACAGCTGTTTTCTTTTACCTCAAAGAACACTATTGCATTTGTCTTACTCCAAAAGGATCATGAAGGGGTTAAGAGGCCAATTGCATTTTTTAGTAAGGCATTGCAAGGGGCTGAGCTGAAATACACTATTATGGAGAAAAAAACATTTGCTTTGGTAATTTAAGAAACAAAGGTTTTCAGGCCTTACAGTTTGATTTCTAATATTTTTGCTTATGTTCCCCACACCATGGTAAAATACATCTTATCATAGATGGAAGTCTCAAGAAAAGGGTGCATATGGGTGAACAAGTTGTAAGAATATGACATGGATATCCAAACCATAAAATGTGTGAGAGGTTTGGGCTTGGCTAAGCTTATGGCTGAAAGCAACTTGTAAACTGTTGAGGTGAATGAGGTAGGAGAAGGAAGGGTAGATGTCTTTGAGAAACTAATGAGTTTTGTGTGGTACAAGGATGTGATCTTTTATCTCAGACATTTATACTTCCCCGAGTATCTGAGTAAGAACCAGAAAAGGGCCCTTAAGTTGGCTTCCTAGAAATATGTTATTACTAATTATGGGTTAGCTTGGAAGAACCCTGAGGGAATCCTCATACGGTGCATTACTAAAGATGAAGCCCCCAAGATAATTTCTGATCTCTATGGAGGAGTTTTTGGGGGGGGGGGAATTTTACTAGAAGGGTTGCAACACACAAGATCATGAGGGCTGGTTATTGACGTACAAATCTCTTTAAGGATGCAACTCTTTTGGTTAGAATATGTGAGAGTTTCCAGTGCTTCTTTGGAAGACTGAAAGCTTTAGGCTCCCTTCCTTTGCATCTTGTATCAATTGAATCCCCATTCAAGCAATGGGGGATGGATTTCATTGGTGAGACTTTAGAACCTTCAAGTGCTGGCCATAAGTGGATTCTTGTAGCCACTGATTACATCACCAAATAGGTGGAGGCAATCCCCACCAAAAGAGAAACACACCAAATTGTCATGGATTTTCTATTGAACCATATCATTTGCAGGTTTAGGGTGTTAGTTAAGATTGTTGCTGATAATACCATGAGCTTTAGACCTAAACCTTTAGTGGCGATGTGCAAAGAATATAGGATAAACTTGACATATGCATCTAATTACAATCCCTAAGGAAATGGACAAGCTAAGTCCAATAATAAAAATTTGCTGAAGATTATGAGAAGGACCTTGGAGCTGAACAAGAGAAAATGGGGTGAGAAGTTGAAGTTTTCTGTCTAGGCAGACCAAACTATTGTTAGGAGGGCCACTGGAAAGAGTCCATTTGAGTTGGTGTATAGAACTCACGCCCTACTACCCCTGCATATGCAATTATCCTCATATCATTTAATTCAACAACCGGAAGATCAAGAAGTAAGTCCATATGATGGATGCATTAACCAAATTGTTGAACTTGATGAAGAAAGGAGGGCATCCCACTAAAGGCATGTAAAGTTATGAAAGAAGATGAAGAAGTTGTTCGACAAGAAGGTCACCCCAATAGCTTTCAATATTGGAGATATTGTGCTATTATGGGATAGGAGGCATGAAGATAAGTGCAAGCATGGTAAATTTGATGCATTGTGGATGGGCCCATACTCCATAGATATTCAGATTCATGAGCATACCTTATTCTTGAAGGATTTGGATGGATAATTGCTCAAATTACATGTTAATGGTAGGCACTTGAAGCATTTTTTGGATTGATTTCCCAGAACTAAGGTGAACATCATCTGTACAGTATATAGCTTATTGGTTTTTTTCTTTCTTCTATGTTCTTGATCGTTCTCGCCCTCGGTGGCCTTTTTTTACTGGTTTCTGTATTTGTTTTTGGGGGATGATCCTAGTTTTGTGCTCTACAAGCTGACTCCTTTTCCTAATGGATATTTTGGCACTTGTTCTACCTTTCTCTTGTGGCACTTGCAGGGAGTGCCCATCTCTGAGTTGCAGTTGATGTTGGTGCTAAGATTTGTCTCACCCCATTTGCCATTATTTTCCTCTGATCTACATGTTGTGAAACATTTTATCTCTTTATGTGGATGTTCTGAAGCCTTTACCTCTGTTTAAATGCCTCAATTTTTTTGTAGAATCCATTGTCATGTCCCTCCTTGAAGAAGTCTCCAAGTTTTCCTTATTTTTTCCCTAATTTCTTTAAAATCTATGGGCTCTGTCGTTTTTCCTATTTTTCCTCTACCGTTTCTAGGGATGAAATGTAATGGCACCAGTAAGGTGTTGGTACCAAAATTGATTCTCCCTCAGAAGCTGAGCAACATCACACATTTGGTAGGAATCTTAGACACAAGCAGAGCATGTAGTATGTCATTTTGTAGCCAGGGATGAAATGCAGATTGCTCTTTATCACTTAGATGTGGAGAAATGGTTAGCACCCTTAAGAGGATTTGACCTATAGTCACTAATTTATGGTCGTGCCTTTCAACCAGGGTTAAACAACCCTTTTTGTAGCTTGCTGTTTATGGAGGAGATGAAGATATACTTCCTTGTGAAATTGTTAAGAAGACCTTGAAGAAAATATGATCAATACAACAAAACCTAACTCTCACGAGTTGTCACTCTAGATAATGGAGATATTTTCTAAGCAAGGTTCAGGCCACTAAAGACAATGAAAACCTGATTGCTTCTGCATGTTTTGGTAATAAAAATTATGCATTTGTATACACACATGACAAACATGGGTAGTATGGGTATGATTGGTTGTTTTTAAATGAATTTTTGGTGGGAGGTGATGTATGATAAATTTTATTATACCAGATATTTGGAGGGACTTTACAAAAATGAGTAACTTCACAATAGAAAGCTTAAAAAATAGTTAGGATGTTCCTTCAACTAGAAGGTGTGCTTCAATGGAGGCCCAAATCAGCACGTTTTCACATAATCTTTAAGACTCCAATATGAAGGCTCGAATTGGAAAACTCAATTAAACACTAGAGTTTCTGATTAACCACGCCTAAGGTACACCTGAAGACTTACAGACAATCTTTATCAACAAATTATAGTGAATTGATTTTAAATCTATTTATCTCATCCAAGGTGAAGGCTCTTCTTGAAACTAAATTGCAAATACCATTAAACTATCACAGGGATGAGATCATGTGTGATTTCACAAAAATTTTAGTATAATATTGCAATAGGAATAAATAGAACTATTTGCAGACATTCTGAAACAAAGAGAACACTAATTGCTTTGAGTCAACACATAATAACTCAAATTTGAATAGACTTATCAGTAGGGGAAAGTTTCTAGAACAATCTCAGAGCTTGTCAATGGTTGTACACTCGCAACCACCTTGACATGATCAAGTTTAACAAAAAAGAGATATACAGGTTTCTCAAAACAATCCCTCAGAAAGATGGGCTCTATTAAGATTTTTTCTTATGAAATCAGTTCTGACCTCTAACACTCCAACATTCCAACCTTGAACCCTTTACACGAAAAATTCATGCAATTTATAATACTTCACTTAAAACAGAGTTTTTTCCCCCAAAAAATCTAAACATTGAATGCACCAACGCTCACCATGATTTCGATCATGATTCCCTGAATCATATCTATAAAAAGTTGTCAAGTGCTGAAGAGGTGGATCTCTTCATATATCTCTTGCATTCAACTCACTATTCTGGTAAATCACTTTTCCCTCTACTCGCCAACCACTTCTGCCCCTAATCTGTCAAATTTGGCTCTTTGTGTGCTCGAGAAGGAAAAATGGAAGATCAAATCAAGCCCATAGGTAAAATCTCATCTTAATGGAAAAAGACATGTCCAAATCTCCCTCAAAAAACTCAGATATCAAATTAACTCCCCTTCCCTATTTGGCGTGCAAGAAATATCGAGAAATCATGAAGAATCGCACTTCTAGGAGCTCTGGAGTGAAAATGACAGAAAAATCAGATACAGATGCATAGTTGCCTTTGATTTCTATTTTGAATTTGGACCATACACATGGGAGATTCATTTTAAAATGGGCCTACAGGTTCCTTTTATCCTTTTACACCATTTTAGAAAAATGTTAAATTTTCACATTTTTCTCTACAGCTCCGCCCTTGAGAAATGTGCTTGACACGTGTCCTAAGGTGGGTCCCAAAGGAACCACGGCCAAATTATACTATTTCACCTCTTTGGAAAAGGGAAAATTTTCCAAGTTTTCCCCGCAGCTCTGCCCTTAAAAAATGGGCCTGACACATGTCCCAATGTGGGTCACATTGGAACCATGCTTCCCTTTTCACTTTTAACTCCTTTTCCACAAAAGGAAAATTTTCCAATTTTCCTCTGAAGGTCCGCACCTTTACCGTTGACTGGAGAAATTTTTATCTTTTCTCTATCAAGCTCGTGGGTCATTTTGATTATTTTATTCATTTGAATACAAAGGGGCAAAAAATCCAAGTTGCCCCCGATGACCCGCTTCCCCGCCTTTTGACATTTTCAACACCAACTTTGACCTTCTTCTTGTTTGGCTTGCAAGCCATTTTGAGATTTTAATCCTTTTGATGATGGGAAGCAAAAAATCCGAGTTGCCTCTGATGGTCCACTACCCTGCCCCTTTGACTTTTCAAACTTCTACGTGTCACAATGGTGCATGTTGAGATGTTCCCAAAAAGTTGAGACCTTGGATGAGCACGGGCTTACCACGTGTCATTATAGCATAACTTCAAAAACCTTAAGGCTTCAAAAATTATTTGATGGGGGTGTGCTTCCATTTTATAATTTTATTCCATTTTTCCAAAAGGGAAAAACATCCAACTTACCTCCGAAGGCCCGCATCTCCACCATTATCTTTGCCACATGTCCTCTTGCGGGGTCAAAGTTAGACTTTTTCATCTGCCACTTAAAATTTGCTTTAATCCAATCCTGGTGGGGCCGTGAGGTAGGTTCAAATGTCTTTCCAAAGAAGCCAAAAGAAAAAGTTGAAAAAACAAACCCGCCACGCCCCATCGAATTAGAAGAAGCCTACGTAAGCACCAAAAGAACCAATCAGATTTGAGCAGAAGCTACGGGACCAAATTTTCCTTTTTGGCCAAAAAAGGCAAAAAAGTGATAAGTTAAAGCATTTTCCCATTGTCCCTTGACCAACCAAAAGAATCCATGTGACCAAAACACTGAGGAATAAATTTTACAAGGAAAAATACACCATGTCAGACTGTAAAAATACATAAAATCACCATTCACGCCCATAACCCAATTTTTCACTAAGGATAAGAAAATTTTGAAAAAAAAACAAGTGAATCATGGTTCCGAGCATCTTTTCGACCATGGATTTGGATTTTCAAATCCTTACATATATAAAGTAACCATTCTCGAGCTTCCATGGTCAGGAAAAAATAGGAAAATGGTAAAGCCCATGGATTTTGAAGAAATTAGGGCAAAAACAGGGAAAAGTTAGAGAAACTTTTCAAGGAAGGACATGATAAATGGATTTTGCAAACAACTCGAGGCATTCAAAAGGAGGTAGAAGCTTCAAAACATCCACATCAAGAGATAAAATGTTTCACAACATTTGTATCAAAGGAATATCATGGAAAATGGGGCAAGAAAAATCTGAGCATTAACAGGTCACAGAGTGGGAGATTAAGAAACTGAAAATAGATAAATGGTAGAAATTTGCCAGAAGATATCCTTGCAGGACCTGCAGTTTTGATTTCAAGTAGACTATAGAAAGATGCACTATTTTTACTCAATAAATTGAAGTTAGAGGTCATAACTTGTTGCTACCCAAATTGATTCTGTTTGAAGTGATGTTTATTTAACATGACATTGTTTTGAGGAAGATGAATGCAACAGAGCATGAAGAATGTTTTGTAGCAGGGATGAGATTTCTGGCTCTTGAAATCCACCATCTGAAGGGAGAAATTAGGATCTAATTTGTAATTTGTATTTTCACTATTTTAGTTGTGCATTAGTAAATTCTAGTCTCTTGAGATACCATTTAGGTTAGAAAGTTGGAAATTCAATTAATTTAGGAATGTATGAATATGTCCTTCCAATTTCTTAAGGGAGACCGTGACGAAAATAAGTCAATGCAACAATTTCTAACTCTCACGAGTTGTCACTCTAGATAATAGAGATATTTTCTAGGCAAGGTTCAGGCAATTACTAAAGACAATGAAATCTCAATTGTTTCTGCATGTTTTGGTATATAAATTATAATTTGTATACATAAATGACAAATAGGAATATTTAGTATGGGTGAGATTAATTATTTTTGAATGAATTTTGGTGGGAGGTGAAGTAGGATAAAGTTGATTATACCAAATCCTTTGAGTTTTACAGAAAAAAAAGCTCGAAGAACAGGAATGCTTTTAGAGTAGCTAATGTTCCTTTAACCAGAATATGTGCTCTCAATGGAGGCCCAAATCAACACTTTTGCACACAAACTTCAAGGATCCAAAATGAAGGCTCAAATTGGAAAACTTAATTGAACATTATCAAGTCTTTGTTTCAAGATGCCTAAGATACCCTCAAAGGCTAACAAACAATCTTATAGTCATTTAGGAGTCATAGTGATTTTAAATTTGTTTATTTCATTATCAAATGAAAGTCTTCTGATAAATGAAATTGCAAATGCCTAAAACTATCACAAGGATAAAGATCTTGTGTGATTCACAGCATGGGAATTTCAATGTAAGAATGCAATGGAAGAAAAACTACTTGCAGACATTCAAAGGAAAAGCAAACACAAATTTACCCAAGAATAACAAGATTAATCCTAAGTTTGGTTAAATTTATCAGCAGGGGAAATTTTCTCGAACAATCTCAGAGCTTGTCAATGGCTGTATACTCGCAACCACCTTGACATGATCAAATGTAACAGAAGGAGATAAAAGCCTTCTTCAGATAAGTCTCTAGAAAAGATGGGACTATCAAACTTTTTTTAGGAAATCATTTTTGACTCCTAATACTTCTATGTTCACAAACTCCAACCCTTTTCATAGAAAAATATGCCTATTTATACATTTTGTCAGGACCTTTTCCCCCAGAAAGAAGAAAATTGAGTGAACCAATGCTCACCATGATTAAGCATGATCGTCAAGATTCCCAAAATCAGATCTGTAAAAAGTTGTCAGGTGCTCAAGGGGAATGCAGATCTCTTCGAACATCATCCCACATTCAACTCCTTCTTTAGTAGATCACTTTTCCTTTACTCGCCAACCACTTCCGCCCCTATTACCTCAATCTAGTTATTTGTGTGCCCAAGAAGAAAAATGGAGGATCCCAAATTAGCCAAATAGGTCAGAGTCTCATTTTAATGGTAGAAAGACATCCCAGGATTTTCCACCAAAGACCATTTCAACAGTGCTACATATGCTTGGTGAAAGAAAAATAGATAATTTGAATGCAAATTGCACATTAATTGTATGTTTACATAGCTTTTCCCACCAAACTAGGCATGATACCAAATCCTCTTGAGACATAAATATTGTAGGAAGACTAACAAGAAGGAATGATAAAAAACCATAGAAATTCCATGAGATATGGTAGTGAAAATATGAAAATGATCATATAAGGACACTTGTGATTGATTTCTATTTTGAATTTGGAGATCCAAGTGGGAGATGCATTTTAGAGCGGGGCTAGGTTCCATATTTTCATTACCACTTTTTGGAAAACTGTAAATTTTTCAGAATTTTGTTCCACACTTCCACGCTTGAGAAAATGTAATGATGATTGACACGTTGTAAGAGGTGGGTTTCAAATGAACCGTTGGCCAAACTATTTCATCCTTTTTTGAAAGAAAAATTTCCAAGTTTTCCCCTAGCTCCGCCCTTACATGGTTCTAAGAAAGGTAATGAAGTTAACTGTTGGAACCATGAGAGATTTTAATGTTTTAACTCCTTTTGGGAAAAATGAGGAAAATTTTCCAATGGTTTCCCCATGTTTTTCCAATGCCATGCGTCATATGCACCTAGGAGACCAACAATTTGATAGAAAAGTTATGCTATGCCATGGTGGGAATAATCAATATACATTTTGGAACATAATGGAAAAAATCCATAAGTTACCCCCGAAGGCCTCTTAAGGAAGAGGGAAGGCTAAAAATACTTTGTTTTCTTATCAGGTTCAATAGCCATTTGATCCCCAAAAGAGAAAAAAATTAGGAATGATCGGGTTTTGCTTACCATGTTTGTTCCGCAAAACTGCATACCAATCACTGGTAAGTGCAAAAGTTATTGCGGTAAAAAAACCTTAAGTATTTTGCGGGGGGAAAGCTTACTTTTAGAATTTACTCCATGATGTTATTAACTGATGAACTACCAGATGGGTTACAACCCAAAATCCAACTTATCTAATGAAGGCCATCATCTCCACCATTGATCCTAGGTTGTATTCTATGGGGTCAAATTAAGTAACTTTTTGAGCCTGTCACTTAAAATTGCATTTAATCAAATCCTGACATAAGCAGGGTGGTTCAAAATTTTTGCCAAAGTATCCATAAGGGAGAGTACAATTTCAAAAGCAACCTCGACCCCATTAACTCAGAAGAAGCCACGTAAGAACCATGGAGAACCAATCAGATTTGAGCGAAAGCTATGGGACCAAATTATAGCCTTTTTTCCAAAAAAGCAAAAAGTTATAATTAAATGCATTTTCCCACCATCCCTATGTATTTAACCAAAAGAAGCCCATGACCTCCAAATGCTGAGGAATAATTTTGACAGGAAAAGGACATCCACCGGACTGTCAAAAATACAAAAATTCACCATTCATGCCCAGATGAGTGCCATTCAAGAGAACCTGATTTTTTCCTAAGGATGCCATTTTTTTGAAACAAAACCAAGTGAATCATGAGGTTCCAAGCATCTTGTTTGATTACCATGGGTTAGATTTTCAAAGGCATACAAATTTAAATGATCATCTTGATTTTCAATGGTTGGGGAAAGATAGGGAAATTTGAAAATCCCACAGGATTTTGAAGAAATTAGGGAAAAAAAGGGCAAACTCAGAGACTTCCTTCAAGGAGGGACATGACAATGGATTTTTAAACAATTTTTGGCATTTCAAATATTATTCAAAACACCAGATGGGGTTTAGATGGACTCATAGAAACACATAGATAGAAAAATAATGGAAAATGGGGTGAGACAAATATGAGTATAACAGAGGTACAAACTTGGGGATGGGCACTTTGAGCGAGTGCCACAAGAACAAAGGTTTACCAAGAAGGTTCCATTAAAAGGAGTCAGCTTAGACAGTATTTTAGCACCTCTCACAAAAACAAACAGAGAAACCAGCAAAAACAGCCCACCGGGGAACAGAATGGAGCAAAACACAAAAAATAGGAAACAAACCAAGTAAACTATACACTGTACAAAATGATGTTTACCCTGATTTAAAGAAAATAATCAAGGAAACAGTTCAAGTGCATTCCATCCTGGATATGACCATGCCAAGAGGTTCTGATATGTTTTCATCAATTGGAAATATACCTCTTTTTATTCTCTCTTCAATTTGTAAACCATCCATTTTCTCTGAAGCTCCTCCATTGTGTTTGAGTCAAATTCTTTAACATTTTTTAATGCTGAATAGTAGACAGAATTCCCAGAAAAAATAACATACTTAGGGGATCTCTATTTTTAACACTCTCATACTCCTTGAAATCCACAAAACTCACAAAGTTGTTAAGATCATCATCTGCTTGCAAAACTTCATAAGATGCATTACTTGGGTCTTCAATCAAGTAAAAAATCTTCTTCTCTCCATATAAATTCACCAAGTTTACCTTCAATGGGGATAGTGTCATAAGACATATCCATTTTCACACTACAACCAACACTCATTGCCCACTTTCTTGACAGCAACACCCTCCACTTGGCAGGGCAGTCAACAATCACCACATCAAGCTTTAAGTTCCTTCCAGGATAAGATGCAAGTTGCACAACAAGATCTTTGACACATCCCACCACTGGCACCTCTCTAGAGTCCATGGAAGTGCACTTCCCATATGTTGTTGTTACTTTGATACCTAATTCATTCATGACCTCAAGAGGCATGACATTACATGAAGCTCCAGAATCAAACATATAGTTATGTAACAACTTGTCTTTGATAACCAGGGTAGTGAAAAATGGATCCACATTCAGATGGGATTTAACCAAAGAAGTTCCTAAATAAACCTCTGGTGATTCCCCTAGATCTTCCAACACTTTTGGCTTTTCCAAATTTGCAACAGTAAGGGGAATCTCAACCATGTTTATATCTATGCCTTGGATGATCAATTCCTCTTTGAATCCTAAATATTCAAAATACCTCTTCTTGTGCTTAGGGATCCTAAGCAGCTCATCAATTGGGACAAGAATTTTGATTTGACTTAAAACTTGGGCAATGTCATATGGAACAAACTTGGGTAAAGCAGCACTAGGAGAAAGATTGGAAAATTCATTAGATGGAATGGGATTCTTTTCAGTTTGGGCATGGGGAGGAACACAAGTTTTTCTTGGGGAAACAAGCTCTCTACCAGATGCATTTTTCTTTGGGGTTTCTTTGGTAAGCAATGGAAATTTTGACTTGGCTTGTGGCCCCTTGGCAGCTTTACTTCTGGTATTGTGCTCCTTTTCTTGGGAAACTACAACATTCATTAATAGTTTCCTATCTTCTTCTGAAGGAACTCCTCCATCATACTTTTCAATCTATAATGCCCTCAAGTATTCAAAATCATTAGTGGAAAATTCAAAATATTGTATAGTGTCTACTTCTAAAGTATGAGAGGGAGGAAGAAGAGGTACCCGGTGGATGCAATCCCAAAAAATAGCAGCAGTTCTAGCACTTATTACCTAAGTTGAAGTTGCTTCCCTTGGCAAACTTGCAGGGATCTCCATCATGCAGACATCATCATCATTATCATCATCATATTCTTCTTCTTCAACTTTATGATCTTCCTCACATGGAGCATGGGGCATGAAACACCTATCACACCAAGTCAATGACATTTTCTCCTCAACAACAGTAACTATGGCAGCCAAAGGATTAGGCATCCAATCTATTTTCCTGAGGCAATGGCTGTCCCTATTTCCAAATCCAAAAGGTCCCTTGCCTCTGTCATCAGATCTTTGGTGATTTGTAAACCTGTCTTGGCCTTGTTGCTTGTGTTGACCTTGTGAACTCTGTGCCCAATTCCTTTTCTTTCCTGGGCTAGTTTGTATGATATTTCTTTGACAGTCCTTGCCAAATTTTTTAAAACTTCCTCCAAATCAAAAAACCTTTCTTATCTGAGGTTTTTATGGGTTAATCATCTTTACACCCTCCCTTTTTGGAGGCTTTCCAATTGCCTTGATATTGTTTTCTATTTACAGAGCCATGGTGAAGGCCTACCTCAAATTAGTAGGGTTTTTGTCCCTCAAGTAGTAAGCATCCATTTTATCAAATGCATCTGAATATTTGATTAAACATGATTCATCACACAGCCTCAAGCTAACACAAAATCTGCTCAAGGTCTTGTTAAACCTTGTGTTGAAATCATGTACTAACTCATTAGGATTCTTCTTGATGTTTTCAAATTCTGAAAGAATAAATCTAGGGTTAGTTCCATCACCATACTATAATCTGAATGCATTATTATTTATCTTAGTCCAGGAATCTTTGGAATTATCTGGAAAAGCCTTGTACTAGTCCCTGACATCTTCTTCCAGAGTATGGATAAACAATTTGATATATAAATCTTCTTGTTCAATCTCGAAGTCTTCCATCATATTGATAAAAATATTTAGATGTTGATCACCAGTTATAGCATTATTTCCTTGGAAATTTGGTAATTATTTCTCACATCTTGAGGAACTGCATTTGGGTAACCATCCATTCCTATAAAATTTATAGGACCAAAGGTGTTTACAACAAATGGAGGTCTGGGTGGGGGTAGGGCCATGTTTTTTTGAGGAGGTGACACTGGAGGGGATACAACTTGATAAGGGGCAGAGGGCCTTTGAAACAAAGGAGTATAAATTTCAAAATGGATATCCCCTAAAGGGCCCGTTTCTTGGAAATCCCTATCAACTTATGAAAAGACATGTGCAGAATGAGAAAAAAAAAATTCAAAATCAAATAAGGGCCCCTCTCCAGTTAGAGAATTTAATTCCACAAAGAGGCTACCTAATTTAGAAGCACTTGAATTGCAGTCTTCAATAATATGTCGATCACCTTCATCAATGGAGATCCATTTTCTTGTCTGTTGATCTCTAACAACTCTCTAGGATTTTCTTCCTTCTGATTTTTCTTTTCCTAGCTCTGTAAATAATGTCCTAGCAGGATCCCTAACAAAGAAAGATCTTCTTCCCTTCAGCTTTTTAATGGTTAGTAACAAATCTTACTTGACAGATGTTAAGACACTAGTATTCATTAAGAATCATATCTACAGGGAGTCACCACTAAGGATTTCAACCTTAGTTGTGCAAATGCACTAAATATGATCCGTCAAATGTTTGTCAACACTAGAAACTGGAAGTGGAAAGATTCTAAATTTTCTTTACCCAGATTTATCACTGAAATCTAGTGCACTAGGTGTGAAAACTGATAGAATTACATGCAACAGTTAGAGCATATAAGAAGTGTTTTACCAGGGTTTGAGTATGCCCTGTAATCACTATCTTCCCTAGTAATGGCACTAGTAAGGTTTTGTTGACAGGATAAATGGATGTGAATGGACAAAAAATCAATAACTCAATAAAACTCTAGATTAACAAGTCCCTAGCAATGGCACCAATAAGGTGTTGGTGACGGTCCAAATGGATGTGAATAGACAGTAAATCAATAACTCAATAAAACTACAGATTAACAAGTCCCCAGCAGCAACACTAGTAAGGTTTTGGTGATAGGACAAAGATGTGAATGGACGAAAAATCAATAACTCAATGAAACTCTAGATTAACAAGTCCCCGACAGCGGTGCCAGTAAGGTGTTCGTACCCAAATTGGTTCTCCCTCAAAAGCTAAGCAGCATCACAGTTTTGGGAGGAAGCTGATATGAAAGCAGACCATGTAGTATGTCATTTTGTAGCCTGGGATGAAATGAAACTTGCTCTTTGTCACTCAGATGTGGGGAAATGGGTAGCACCATGAAGAGGATTTGACCTATCCTCACTACTTTATGGTTCTACCTTTCAGCCAGGGTGAGAGGATCCTTTCTGTAGCCTGCTATTTATGGAGGAGATGGATATGTCCTTCCTCATGAAATTAGTAATAAGACCTTGAAGAAAATATTATCAATGCAACAAAACCTAACTCTCACGAGTTGTCACTCTAGATAATGGAGATATTTTCTAGGCAAGGTTCAGGCCACTAAAGACAATGAAATCTTGATTGTTTCTGCATGTTTTGGTAGTATAGATTATGCATTTGTATACACAAATGACAAATAGGGGTAGTATGGGTAAGCTTAATTGTTTTTGAATGAATTTTGGTGGGAGGTGAAGTAGGATAAAGTTGATTATACCAAACCTTTGAGAAATTTTACAAAAATGGAAAGCTCGAACAATAGAATGCTTTTAGAGTAGCTAGGGTGTTCCTTTAACCAGAATATGTGCTCTAATGGAGGCCTAGATCAACACTTTTCAAACAAAATTCAAGGATCCAAAATGAAGGCTCAAATTGGAAAACTCAAATGAACATTATCAGTCTTTGTTTCATCATGCCTAAGATACCCTCAAAGGCTAACAAACAATATTATAGTCATGTTAGGAGTCATAGTGATTTTAAATTTGTTTATTTCACTATCAAATGAAATCTCTTATGATAAATGAAATTGCAAATGCCAAAAAACTATCACAAGGATAAAATCTTGTGTGATTCACACAGATTTTAATGTAAGAATGCAATGGGAATAAGAAAAACTACTTGGAGACATTCAAAAACAAAGCAAACACAAACTTTACCCAAGAATAACATAGATTAATTCAAGTTTGGTTAAATTTATCAGCAGGGGAAATTTTCTCGAACAATCTCAGAGCTTGTCAATGGCTGTACACTCGCAACCACCTTGACATGATCAAATGTAACACAAAGGAAATAAATAGGGTTCTTCAGATAGTCTCTCAAAAAGACGGGATCTATCAAGCCTTTTTCTTAGGAAATCAGTTTCTGACTCCTAATAATTCTACGTTCACAAACTCCCAACCCTTTTCACAGAAAAATCATGCCTATTTATAACATTTTACAATAGGACCTTTTCCCCCAAAAAATACAAACATTGATTGCAGTCGTGCTCTCCATGATTCTGATCACGATTCCCAGAATCAGATTTGTAAAAGCTTGTTAGGTGCTCAAGGGGTGGATCTCTTCGAATATCTCCCACATTCAACTCCTTCTGGTAGATCAATTTTCCCTCTCCTTGCCAACCATTTCTGCCTCTATTCTATCCAATATGGTTCTTTGCATGCTTGGGAAGAAGAAAAATGGAAAATCAAATCGATCCCGATAGTCAGACCATTTTAAAGGTGAAAGAGGTCTCCAAATCTCCCCCACCAAACTTAGATATCAAAATTTACTCCCGTCCCTGCTTGGCGTGTAGGAAATACCAAGAAACCATGATGAATCACACTTCCAGGAGATTTTAAGTAAAATGGGGGGAAAATCAGATTCAAACACATAGTTGTCATTAATATTCACTTTGAATTCGGGCCATCCACATGGAAGATAAAATTTTAAAACAGCCCTAGGGGTTTCCTTTGACCTTTTACAACGTTGTCAAAAAATGGAAAAAAATTCCATTTTGCTCCGCACCTCCGCCCTTTAGAAATGAGCCTGACACGTGTCCTGAGGTGGGAACATCCAAAGGAACTGTGGTCAAATCCTTATATTTCACCTCTTTTTTGAAAAAGGGAAAAATTTTCAAGTTTTCCCCATAGCTCCGCCCTTGAAAAAGGTGACCGGGACACGTGTGGACTATGTGGGTTCTAGCGGAACCATGGGCAATTTTGATTTTTTTATACTTTTGGTAACAAATAGGAAATTTTTCCAAATTTCCCCCGATGGTCCACCTCCACATTGACTTCTTCAAGCTTTGACCTTTCGTGTCATAATGGCACACCTTTTGATGTTTCCCAGTCTTTGAGACATATTGAATGAGCGCAACAAATCGCCAAACTTTGTCCCATGGCCCGCCTCCCACCTTTTTGAATTAAGGATGGGATGAAACCTTGCCCTGGAGGTTGCCTGCACATGTTTTCAAGGCGTAATTTTAAGAGGGAAAAAAACCCAAAGTGGAAATATTGAATGAGCATCGGCTCACCACATGTCCTTTTTCCTTGAGATGGTCCCTTAAAGTTTAGACCTAGTATATCAGCTGCATAAAAAATTGTCTAAGTCTGGGCAAAGCAGCAGAAGCCTCCACGTATCCTCCCAGTGTAACTCCAAGGCCAAACCAAAAAGAAAATTTTAAAATGAGCGTTGTTCTTCCAATTGGATAAGTTTTGGATTAAAACTTTCAACAAATTTTAGGAGTGCCCCATTGAGCTGCATCAAATCAAAAATGAACAAGTGGACACCCTCGGGACAAAAATAAAAAAATTTCTATGCCACTTAAATTTTCTTTAATCAGAGCCTGATGGGACCGCGAGGTGAGTTCAATTTTTTTTCCAAAGTATCCAAAAATAAAAAGTTCAAAAAAAAACCCACCATGCCCCATCCAATTAGAAGAAGCCACGTAAGCACCAACAAAACCAATCAGAATTGAGCAGAGCCACGAGACCAAATTTGACTTTTTTCCAAAAAAGTAAAAAGTGATAAGTTAAAGCATTTTACCACCATCTGCTGAACAACCAATAGAAGCCACATGACCACCGAATGGTGAGGAATAATTTTGATAGGAAAAGAACACCCGCCAAACTATCAAAAACATAGAAATTCACCATTCATGCCCAAAACCTGATTTTTTCGCTAAGGATGAAAATTTGTGAAACAAAACCAAGTAAATCATGGTTCCAAGAATCTTTCTACTTGGGTTATGATTTTCAAATGCATACAAATGTAAATGGATCATCTTTGAGCTTCCATGGTCGGGGAAAGATAGGGAAAATAGTAAATCCCATGGATTTTTAAAAAATTAGGGTAAAAACAGGGCAAACTTAGAAACTTCCTTCAAGGAGGAACATGACAATGGATTATACAAACAATTTGAGGGATTTCAAATGGATATATAAACTTTTAGAATACCCACATCGAGAGACAAAATGTTTCAGAACACATAAACAGAGGAAAAATAATGGCAAATGGGGTGAGACAAATCTGATCACCAACAAAAATAGTAAAAACAAGCCACCGGGGGCCAAAACGAACAAGAACACGGAAGACAAAACAAACCAACATACTATACACTATACAAATGATGTTCACCTTGTTTTTGGAGAATCAATCCAAGAAATCCTTCAAGTGCCTACCATTAATAGGAAATTTGAGCAATTCTTCATCCAAATCCTTCAAGAGAAAGATATGCTCACCAATCCAAATATCTATGGAGTAAGGGCCCATCCACAGTGCATCAAATTTACCATGCTTTCCCTTATCTTCATGTATGCTATCCCATAATAGCACAATATCTCCAACATTGAAAGCTCTTGGGGTGACCTTCTTGTCAAACAACTTCTTCATCTTCTCTCTGAACTTTACACGCCTTTGGTGGGATGCCCTCCTTTCTTCATCATGTTCAACAATTTGGTTAATGTAGGCATCATATGGACTTACTTCTTGATCTTCTAGTTGTTGAATGAACTGATATGAGGATAATTGCATATGCAGGGGTAGCAGGGCCTGAGTTCCATACACCAACTCAAATGGACTCTTTCTAGTGGCCCTTTTAATAGTAATTCGGTCTGCCCAGACAACAAACTTCAACTGCTCACCCCATTTTCTCTTGTTAAGTTCCAATGTTCTTCTGATAATCTTCAACAAATTCTTATTACTGGACTCAGCTTTTCCATTTCCTCGGGGATTTTAATTCGATGCATATGTCAAGTTAATCCCTTATTCTTTGCACATCACCACCAAAGGTTTAGGTCTAAAGCTCATGGCATTGTCAGCAACAATCTTGATTGGCACCCTAAACCTACAGATGATATGGTTCAATAGAAAATCCATGACAATTTGGTGTGTTTCTCTTTTGGTGGGGATTGCCTCCACCCATTTGGTGAAGTAATCAATGGCTACAAGAATCCACTTATGGCCAGCACTTGAAGGGTTTGAAATATCACCAATGAAATCCATCCCCCATTGCTTGAATGGGGTTTCAATTGATACATGCTGCAAAAGAAGGGAGCCTGAAGCTTTCAGTCTTCCAGAGAAGCGCTGACACCTCTCACATCTTCTAACCAAAAGAGTTGTAGCTTTGAAGAGAGGTTGTCACCAATAACCAACCCTTAGGATCTTGTGTGTTGTGACCCTTCCAGCAAAATGCTCCCAACAAAATCCTCCATGGAGATCAGTAATTATCTTGGGGGATTCATCATCAGTAATGCACCTTAAAAGGATTCCCTCAGGGTTCTTCCAAGCTAACTCATAATCAGTAATAACATATTTCTTGGAAGCCAACTTAAGGGCCCTTTTCCGGTTCTTACTTAGATACTCAGGGCAGTATAAATGTATGAGATAAAAGATCATGTCCTTGTACCACTCAGAACTCGTTAGTTTCTAAAAGACATCTACCCTTCCTTCTCCTACCTCATTCACCTCAACAGTTTGCAAGCTGCTTTCAATCATAAGCTTAGCCAAGCCCAAACCTCTCACCAATTTCATGGTTTGGATATCCATGTCATATTCTTGCAACTTTTTCACCCATCTACACCTTTTTCTTGAGACTTCAATATCTGATAAGATGCCTTTCACCATGGTGTGGGGAACATAAGCAATAATCTTAGAACTCAAAATCTAAGGTCTAAAAACCTTTCTTTCTATTAGCAATGCAAATGCTTGCTTCTCCATAATAGTGTATTTCAGCTTAGCCCCCCTACAATTCCGTACTAAAAAAGGAAATTGTCCTCTCAGCCCCTTCATCATCCTTTTCGAGAAAGACAGATGAAATAGTGTTATTTGAGGAAAATGAAAACAATTGGAAAGGCTTCTTATAATCTGGAGTTGCTAAAACAGGGGCATGCTTTAGATGGCATCCTCCTCCTATTTGATGGTCTGGTCCTTCAGCATGCTAGTGACCGGAAAGGTCAACCCAACAAAATTTGATATGAATCTTCTGTTGAAGTTTATCTACCCAAAGAAGGACTGAATCCCCTTCTTGGTTCTTGGAATTGGGACCTTACTGATGGCCTCTATCATTTTTTGATCAATCATCACCCCTTCTTGTGACACAATGTGACCAAGAAATTTTGCCTTCTGTACTCCTAAATGGCACTTCTTTGGATTCAACGAAATGCCATATTCTCTACATCTTATCAGCATTTTCTCCAAGTGCTACAAATGATCACCTCTCTTTCTGGAGAACACAACTACATCATCTTGGTAGACAACACTAAAATCATTGATGTAACCAGCAAAAGCAACACCCATTTCTCTCTAAAAGGTTGCTCTAGCATTCATCAGACCAAAGGGCATCCTCACATATACGTCATTCCCCTAAGGAGTGGTAAAGGCTATTTTAATTCTTTATGATTTATTCACCACAACTTGGTTATAACAAGAGAAGCCATCCAGGGTAGAAAGTAGCTCGAAACCAGTCACTAGCTGTAGCATGTTTTCCATGTTTGGTAAAGGATAATTATCCTTCATTGATGCTCTGTTCAAGTTTCTTAAATCCACACATAGCTTGATGTCACCATTCTTCTTTCTGACTGGCACTAGGTTTGTAACCCAAGAAGAATACCTTATAGGCTGAATAATCCCTCCATCCCTCAGTTTCTTTAGTTCCTCTTGCATATTAAGAGATAGGAGTGGAGTGATTGGCATTTGTTTCTACCTAAATGGTTTTGCATTAGACTCTAAGGGAATATCATGTTGAAACAGATCCTCTTTGTATGCCTTTAATTCAGAATAAGTCCAAGCCATGCAATCTTGATATTTTTTCAGCAATTGGACATAAGATTATTTTTCCTCCTTGCTGAGATTACTTCCTAACTAGATCTTTTTTGGTTTCTCCTTTATGCCAAGGTCATGCTCCTCAATATCCCTTGAGGCTACCATGCATCTGTTAATAATGCAATCAACATTATCAAAGTTGGATTCAAGAGCAACCAACCCTCTAGGGATGGTATTAGTATTTAGTTGGATGATTCCTCTGCCAAACAAGGTTTCTTTACCCTCTGCTATGCACACCATTGGCTCCCAATAAATATTCTGATCAATAAAATCCTCTTTGTTATGTAGAAATCTTTTGACCTAAGCATCATCATCAAAAACTTGCCAATTCTTAATATATTCAGGTACAGATGGCCTTGTTAATACCTCAACATCATATTCACTAAGTGGGGACTCTACATAATTATCAAAACGAGATCCTAATACTGGAATTTTTTCTACCAAATCATTGAACATCCTATCACAATGCACAATGTTGAATGAAAAAAACATCTCAATGAAATACAAAACTACATGCTTGTATTGTTTCATCCACTAATTTTTTGTGGCATAAAGTTTTCTGACTTGTTTAACAATTAATTCTGAATCTCCTTTGACAATGATGTCTTTAACACCATATTTCCAAGCAATCCTTAGACCTAACAACAATGCCTCATATTCAGCAATGTTATTAGTGAATTTAAAGTTGAGTTTGAAGGAAAAGACAAACTCTTCCTTACTTGGGGAGATTAGAACAACACCAAAACGATTTCCAAACTTGGAGAATGCTCCATAAAATAATAAATTCCAAGGAGATCCTTCCTTCTCAAGACACTGGCATTCTTCAATCTTGTGGTCTTTTCCATCATCAAATCCTACAAAGTTATGATCATCAACACTTGTGTACAAAACTTCATAAGATGCATTGTTGGGATCTTTAATAAGGTGTAACATCTTCTTTTCCCTATAAAAATTGACAAGGCTGCCCTCAATTGGGATGGTGGCATAGCACATATCCATTTGAACACTCCCACCAACACTTACAACCCATTTTATAGATAACAACATACCCCAATTGGCTGGGCAATCAACAATAACTACATCAAGCTTCAAATTCCTGCCTTGATAGGCTGCAAGTTATACCACTAAACCCTTCACATATCCCACCA
The DNA here is from genome assembly GCA_019776745.2 of Taxus chinensis. Lineage (NCBI taxonomy): Eukaryota > Viridiplantae > Streptophyta > Pinopsida > Cupressales > Taxaceae > Taxus > Taxus chinensis. Next base: position 105,600,387 of record CM034156.1, read on the forward strand.
CTGGCACCTCTCTGGAATCCATGGTAGTGCACTTCCCATATGTGGCTATTACTTTGATATTCATTTTATTCATAACTTCTATAGGCATAACATTGCATGATGCTCCCAAATCAAATATATAGTTGGGCAACAATCTATCCTTAATTATCAGAGTGGTGAAGAATGGATCCCTACTTAGCTGAGAATCTACTAAGGATGTTCCCAAATAAATCTCAAGTGGTTCATCTAGGTCTTCTGATGCTAGTGGTGCCTCCAATTTTTCAATGAATGGTGGATTCTCCACAATGATTATATTTCTGCCTGAGGTACTCTTCTCTTATTTCAATCCAAAATACTCCAATGCCCTCTTCTTGTGCACATGGATCCTAAGCAACTCCACAATTAGAACCTAGATCTTGATCTGAATCAAGACTTGGGCTATATCATAAGGGAAAGACTTTGGTAAGGCAACATTAGATGGAAGGTTGACACACTCATTAAATGGCACAGGATTTTGGATAGCTTTGGCATGAGGAGGGGTATGATTTTTGTTTGGGATAGTAAGGGCCTTGGCAGATGCATCTTTCTTAGGAGCCTCTTTAGGAACATTTGAAAGCAATAGAGTTTTTGGCTTAGCCTGAGGCCATGTCCCTTTAACAACCCTACTTCTTGTGTTGTGTTCATTTCTTGAGCCAAAACAACATTAATCAACAACTGCCTATCCTCCTCTGAGGGGATGCCTCCATCATACTTCTTTATCATTAAATCCCTCAAATATTCAAAGTCATTATTGGGAAATTCAAAAGCTTGTACATTACCTACTTCTAAAGTATGAGAGGGAGGTAGAATAGGTACCCAGTGGATGCAATCCTAAATATCAGTAGCAGTTCTGGCACTTATTACCTCAGTTGAAGTTTCCCCTCGTTGTGATCTTGTAGAGAAACCCATCATGCAAACATCATCATCATTAGCTTCTTCTTCTTCCTCACATGGAGCATGGGGCATGAAACATCTGTCACACCAATTAATTACATTTGTCTCCTCCACAATAACAACTCTAACAGCCAAAGGATTAGGTACCATTCTATTTTCTCTGGCATGGGACTATTTATTTCCAAATCCAATAGGTCTCTTGCCTTTTTCATCAGGTCTTTGATCATTTCTATGATGATTTGTAAACCTATATTAGCCTTGTTGCTTGTACTGACCTTGTGAAGTCTACCTAATTCCTTTTTCTGCCCGATCTAATTTGTACGATATTTCTTTGATAGCCCCTGCCAAAGTTTTCAAAACTTCTTCAAACTCAACAACCTTATGTGTTTGAGGATTTTCTGGGTTAATTCATTTTACAGCCTCCGTTTTTGGAGGCTTTCCAATTGCCTTGATGTTATTCTCAATTTGCAGGGCCATTTTGAATGCCTACCTCAAATTAGTAGGGTTTTTGTCTCTCAAGTAGTAAGCAACCTTTTTATCAAATGCATCTGAATATTTGATTAAACATGATTCATCACATGGACTTAAGCTAATAGATAATCTCCTCAAGGTTTTATTAAACCATGTGTTAGAATCATGTACTGACTCATTAGGATTCTTCTTAATGTTTTCAAATTATGAGAGAAGAAATATAGGGTCAGTTCTGTCACCATACTGCAATCTAAATGCATTATTCATCATGTTTTAGAATCAATGGAATTATCTAGTAAAGCTTTGTACCAATCCCTAGCATCCTCTTCTAAGGTATGGATAAACAATTTGATATATACATCTTCGTGTTCAATCTCAAATTATTCCATCATATTGATAAAAAGCTTTAGATGTTAATCACCAGTTATAACGTTGTTTCCTTGGAACTTTGGTAATCTATTTCTTACATCTTAGGGAACTACATTTGGATAACCAGCCATCGCTATAAAGTTTATAAGACCAAAGGTGTTTACAACAAATGGGGGTCTGTGTGGGGGTAAGGCCATGTTTTTTTGAGGAGGATACCCTGGGAGAGACACAAATTGATAGAGGGCAGAGGGTCTTTGAAACAAAGGAGTATAAATTTCAAAATGGATATCCCCTAAAGGCCTTGTTTCTTTGAAAACCCAATCAACTTCTGAAAAGAAAAGGGTAGAATGAGAAGCAAACCTTTCAAAATCAAATAAAGGTCCCTCTCCAGTTGGAGAATTCAATTCCACAAAGAGGTTACCTGATTCAGAAGCACTTGAATGGTAGTCTTCAATTACAGGCTGATCACTTTCATCAATGGAAATCCATTTTCTTGTTTGCTGATCTCCAACAACTCTCCAGGATTTTCTTCCTTCTGACTTTGTTTTTCCTAGCTCTAGAAAAAATTTCCTAGCAAGATCCCTAGCAAAGAAAGATATTCTTCCTTCCAAATTTGCAAAGATTAGTAACAAATCTCACTTAACAGAGGTTAAGACACTGGTACTCATCAAGAATTAGATCAACAGGGAGTCACCACTAAGGATTTCCACCTTAGTTGTGCAAATGCACTAAACTACGATATGTTAAATGTCTGTCAATACTAGAAACTGGAAATGGAGTGATCTAACTTTTCTTAACCCAGATTTATCAACAAAAGCTAGTGCACTAGGTGTGGAAACTGAAAGAATTTGCACACAGCACTTGCAACTATGAAAAATTCTTACACGCCCAAGCACAAGATGATGTTTGAAAAATATATTAGTAATTAGAGCATATAAGTAGTGTGTACTAGGGTCTGAATATGAACTACAATCACTATGTTCCCTAGAAACGGCACCGGTAAGGTGTTGGTACCCAAATTGATTCTCCCTCTGAAGCTGAGTAGCATCATAGGTTTGGCAGGAAGCTTAGAGAAAAGCAGAGCATGTAGTATGTCATTTTGTAGCCGAGAATGAAATGCATCTTGTTCTTTGTCACTCAGATGTGGAGAAATGGGTAGCACCCTCGAGAGGATTTGACCTATCCTCACTACTTTATGATTGTGCCTTTCAACCAGGGTGAGAGGACCCTTTTTTAGCTTGTTGTTTATGGAGGAGATGGATATATCCTTCCTTTTTAAATTATTAAGAATACCTTGAAGAAAATATGATCAATGTAACAAAACCTAACTCTCACGAGTTGTCACTCTAGATAATCAAGATATTTTCTAAGCAAGGTTTAGGCCACTAAAGACAATGAAAACCTAATTATTTCTTCATGTTTAGGTAATGAAAATTATGCATTTGTATATACACATGACAAACAGGGGTAGTATGGGTATGATTGGTTATTTTAAAATGAATTTTTGGTGGGAGGTGAAGCAGGATAAAGTTGATTAAACTAGATCTTTGTAGGGACTTTACAATAATGAGCAATTTCACAACAAAAAGATTTAAAACAATCAGGATGTTCCTTCAACTAGAAGGTGTTATTCAATGGAGTTCAAAATCAGCACATTTTCAAAGAATCTTTAAGACTCCAATACAAAGGCTCGAATTGGAAAACTCAATTAAACACTATAGTTTCCAATTAACCACGCCTAAGGTACACCTGAAGACTTACAGACAATCTTTATCTACAAATGAAAGTGAATTGATTTTAAATATTTTTATCTCATCCAAGATGAAGGATCTTCTTGAAATGAAATTGCAAATACCATTAAACTATCATAGGGATGAGATCCTCAGTGATTTCAAATAATTTTCAGTATAAGATTGCAATAAGAGTAAATAGAACCATTTGCAGACATTCTGAAACATAGCGAACACTAATTGCTCAGAGTTAACACAAAATAGCTCAAATTTGATTACATTTATTAGCAGGACAAAGTTTCTATAACAATCTCAGAGCTTGTCAATGGTTTTACACTCATAACCACCTGTACATGATCAAGTTTAACATAAAATAAATATACAGGTTTCTCAAAATAGTCCCTCAAAAAGACAGGCTCTATCAAGATTTTTTCTTAGAAAATCATTTTTGACCTCTGGCACTCTAACATTCAAACCTCCAACCATTTGCACGAAAAATTCATGAAACTTTTAATACTTCACTTAATACATAGTTCCCCCCCCCCAAAAAAATAGAAAAATTGAATGCACCAGTGCTTGCCATGATTCTGATCATGATTCCCATAATCATATATGTAAAAAGTTGTCTGTACCTCCGTCGTTGACTGGAGCAAGTTTTGACTTTTCTCTATTAGGCCTGTGGGTCATTTTGATTATTTTAGTCATTTTAATATCAATGGGAAAAAAATCCAAGTTGCCCCCGATGGCCCGCCTCCCCGCCTTTTGACATTTTCAACACCAACTTTCACCTTCTTCTTGTAAGGCTTGCAGGCCATTTTGAGATTTTAATCCTTTTGATGACTAGAGGCAAAAAATCTAAGTTTCCTTCGATGGTCCACTTCCCCAGCCCTTTGAATTTTCAAACTGATATGTGTCACAATGGCGCAGCTTCAAAAACCTTAAGGTTTTTGAGACCTTTGATGAGCGTGGGCTTGCCACGTGTCATTTTGGCGCAACTTCAAAAACCTTAAGGCTTCAAAAATTATTTGGTGGGGGCACGCTTCCATTTTAGACTTTTACTCCATTTTTCCAAAAGGGAAAAACATCCAACTTATCTCCAAAGGCCCACATCTCCGCCATTAGCTTTGCCACGTGTCTTCCTGTGGGGTCAAGGCAAGACTTTTTCCCTGCCACTTAAAATTTTCTTTAATCAAAGTCTGGCAGGACAGTGGGGTGGGTTCAAACTTTTTTTTGAAGTAGCTAAAAATATAAAGTATATAAAACCAACCCATCACACGCCCCATCTAATTAGAAGAAGCCATGTAAGCACCAAAAGAGCCAATCAGATTTGATCGGAGCTACGGGACCAAATTTGCCGTTTTTCCAAAAAAGAAAAAAGTGATAAGTTAAAGAATTTTCCCGCCATCCCCTGACCAACCAAGAGAAGCCACGTGACCACCAAATGCTAAGGAATAGCTTTCATAGGAAAAAGTCACCCATCAGACCATCAAAATATAGAAAATCACCATTCACGTCCATAACCCGATTTTTCACTAAGAATGATTTTTTTTTTAAACAAAAACAAGTGAATCATGGTTCCAAGAATATTTTCGACCATGGATTTGGATTTTCAAAGGAATACAGTTATAGATTAACCATTCTCGAGCTTCCATGGTTGAGGAAAAATAGGAAAAAAGGTAGAGCCTATGGATTTTTAAAAAATTAGGTAAAAAACAGGGAAAAATCAGAGACTTCTTCAAGGAGGGACATGATAATGAATTATGAAAACAATTCGAGGCATTCAAACAGAGTTAAAGGCTTCAAAACATCCACATCAAGAGATAAAACGTTTTAGAACACGTAGATCAGAGGAAAATAATGGCAAATAGGGAAAGAAAAATCAGAGCACCAATAGTACATATGTTCATACCAACAACCAAGTTACAAAATTCTTGTGTGATTAGGGAAAAAAAAGGAAAAAATTTAGATGAGATTACTATAAGTGAAATGTTAAATAAAGTAAAGATAATGTATTCTAGCTATAAAATAATCGACAAGTGGTTTTGAAGCATATAAGGTCAATAAAATAATATGAATGCAATAAATATGTAAACTGGGAAAGTGTTGTCATGGATGGTATCTACACTAGATTTATAATAGTTGAATCATTATGTTGTCCCTTTTCATTAAAAAAGGGTCCTTGATGTGCATCACGTGTATTCATGTTGTCTATATGGGTTAATTTTTGTGTGAACATATCGTGTTTTGTACGTTGTCTTAAGTGATCTCCTGTAATGTCAAGTTGTGTACATGTATTCTTTTTCCTAAGTTAGATTGAAAGCAAGAAATACCACCTAAAATAGTTCCCTAACCTAGCTAGAAACAAGAAAGAGTACCATCAAGATGAAGAAATGAACAAGGCCTACACTAGCATTATAACTTTGAAATAGTGAAATCAAACATAATGCAAATTAAGAACTCGATTCTTCTAAATTTCCTAATTAAATCAAATGGACCTATGTAGTCCAATGGAAATCAAAAATATTGCTTTCTTTGATCCTTCAAGGATGCTTGGGTGTGAGGTTTAGCTCTTCAACATGGATGGTGGAGGGCTTGAGAATGGCAAAAGGCTTTTAGTGCAAGACTATGTGCTTTCTTTTGCTTTCTCAAGGGAATTAGGTGTAGGTATAAAGGTAGGAGGAGGGCTCTTTATATAGCCTAAAGGATAAAGGATTCAACACATCCTCATGAATGTGGGATAAAGGTAAAACATGATTAGGAATGGATAAGGTTGCTTTATTAAAGGTAACCTTGCTTTAGAAGGGTTTAATTTATGCTTAGCAAGTCAAAGGAGTTGGGGGGTGCCTTAATTAATCAAATGTGATTAACTAATAGGTGGATGTAAGCTTATAGAAGCTAACTAGAGGAATGTTAGTATGATTTAGGCTATTAGAAGGGGATTAAATCAATTAAACATTGATTTACTACTTAAATGAAGGGGAAGACTAATTAATTAATAATAATTAATTAATCTAGATAGAAGAGGTGATTAATTAACGGAAGGTCGTTAATTAGGTTATTAGCTGGATAGGTGACTTAATCAATTAGCGTATTGTAATTAATTAATGAAAACAAGAGGGAATACGAGCCCTTTTTACGATATGTCATCAATTTGTGGGAAAGGATATAATTAACGCAATTTAAGTATTTAAATTTCTTAGGCGTAATTATAGGTGTTTACATTTTCCCCTCTTTGGGGTGGCGTAAGTGACGCCACTTCAAAGATAGTAGATGGAAGAAAATTTTGAAGGGATAGAAGAAAAATTAGTAGGAGGGAGAGGTGCCCCCTCGAGTGTTGATGGGGTGATGGAAGAAGTCAATCGATAATCGAAAAAGATGAGAGATAGGCAAAAGAGTGGGGACAAGGCAGGATGCCCCGATGACAGAGAAAATTAAGGGTGAAAAGGAAGTGACGTAGAAGAAATATGGACAAGGGGAGAGAAGAGCTTAGCCTCTAGCCGCTAGTTGTTTGGAACAAATTTGATGTCATCATATTGCCATAGGAACTACATCATCGGTCCTTATGAAAAATATAAGCATACGACAAAGGTAGAATGACATGAAAATCCACACTACGAACAATTTTCCATTGCTGAAAGTACTAACTCCACGCAACATACAATAATACAATGCAATATGAGAAGGAAACAAGATCATGTAATAGGGAAAACAAGTACGAATGCACATATCCAACCCAACAATGGTCAAGATGGTTGTACAAATTTTTTGTTATCAGTGCTGAAGAGATCCACAAGTTCGTGATTGATGACAAGGGTTAAAAATTATGCCCCGAGAAAGGATACATGCAAGGGGAAATGAAAATGGACACGGGGTCCATGAAAAGCATTTGTGCACAATGATACAACACCAAGTAACAAAAGTGCCCCAGAGTAAAGAAAAAGCAAGCAACTATCTTTGTGAATGGTTGTGAATTCGGTGATCCGTGAGTCGTATTAATTGGGGAAGATGTGAGACAAACCAATAGGATATGACGAAAATACCATGTGCAATACACAAGTTTTAGCCGTAATAAGCAAGTTACCCTTTTTTGTAGGTATTTTTACTTTTTAGGGTTGTTTGAAAAATTTTGCCCTATTTTTTGATTTTTTGATATATACGTTGTTTATATTGTTTTCGCTTTCCAAATAGTGGTGAATAGTAGAAGAAAGTAGAATAAGAAAGCAAAGGGCCTAGGGGCGACAGAAAGTGCCCTAGGTGGAAGAAAGGAGAAATAAAGGACAAATAGTGTCTTTGTAAGTGGAAAAATTAAGAAAAAATAATTATTTGAAAAATAATTATTTATGAGAGTGGGAAGAAGAATAAAAATCGCCAGGGAGAAATAAAATTTCTCGAGGGAGAAGAAACGGGTATCAAACAGCAAGAAGGCCCAATATGGTGAAAAGTAAAAGAAACATAATTCTTTAATAAAAATAATTATTCCACAGTGAACAGAGGAAAAAATGGTGATTGAAACGGGTCTTCCGGCCTTCCGAACGGTAAAAAAAAGATTAATATACCCATAGGGGGTAAAAACATCGCGAGCAATTCATGTGAACTGATCAGGTGAAAAAATTTACTTTGAGGCTCTGACAATTAGGAGAACTATGGTGATCGCATGAGACTGTTTGAGGTGCGCGGATTTAGTCTGGGGGTACCGGCGGCATGCAGACGATGGCCCTTTTGTGAGTATCGAAAACTAGCTCTTTGATTGTGTCATTAATGATCTAAATTTGGTCGTTTAGGCATGGAAAATGCGTATGGGATAGGGCGTGCAGGCACCATTTTGGGGGCACATGCATCCTTTTGAGGGTGCAGGCACTAAGCTGATGTGCACATATGCGCAGACATAAATTGCACACACACACACACGCACGAGCACACATGAGCACATGTGTGTGCACGCACACACGCTAGGAATGGGGTGCACACATAGAAAGCATGACACAGTGATGGTGAAGCTGGTGCACACACACAGAAGCACACATGTCCACGTGCAAGCACTAATTTGGTGGCACACAGGCCCAAAAGGATGCGCATGTGCCAGAAAGAGGGCACACGCACTAGAAAACACACACGCGCAAGAAAAAGATAGGAAAGTGTCCAAAAATATGACACTTAGAAGAATTTTTAGGATTTTTGGATTAACCCTAAAAGATGAGATAGATTTTGAGAGGAAATGCTAGAAACTAATGAGTGGTGTGTTATTTTGTAGAGATGACTGCCTGTTTTGTAGATGAGGGAGTGTGACTCCCAGATTTCCAAGTTAGAGGGTAGTATGTGCCGGTGCTACTACCGAGATATGGTGATATTACTGGAGGTAGTGGGGTTGGGCCCCGTGGCTCGGATGCCATCTATTGTGCTAGATCACAGCCTCCTGACTGTGCTAGCTGAGTGATGACATAGCGAGAGTTAGTGTTTTAGACTACCCATAAGGGAGATGACAGTGACCATTGAGGATGTTTGGAGGATTCTGCGTGTGCCCATTATGGGTACATTGATCGAGTACAGTTCAGATGCAGGGCTGATTAGAGTAGTGTGCAGTGCTCGATTTAGTGTCAATGACATCCTACATGATGGGATGACTATTGCTTTACATGAGTGCATCTTTAACCTGACACTGCATCAAGGACCTCGCTATAACACGGTGCTTATCAGTGGGTTCTTACTCATTGATAAGACAGGGACTTCATTCCTGAGAGGACTACTTTCATTGGTGTATGGCATTTATAGTGGTGAGAGATATTACTGGGGGAAGTGTATACTATCCCATTTATACTAGGATTTGCACTTGATCACATACCATGGTCAGAAGACCATGGGGCTAGCATCATTGTTACAAATATGGTTATGGGATCATATTACTGTCAAATGCCCTGTAGGCCCTTTCTGCATTCAAGATCCCGAGGAGCCCTCATACATGGCTTGGGTAGTAGCCGACAGAGATGTTCACGTCCATCTTGGCAACGTATTCAGATATAGGTGGGAGTTTGATGAGCTAGCAATGATAGACTTCATTTGGTGTCCATACAGGCACTTCCAGTGGCTAGAGGATGCCATAGAGCTCGGTGTGTGCTTAGTGGAGCACTTCCTTATTGGCAGCCACAACTATATCATGGAACTATATCATGTTGATAGGTTCCAGTAGAAACTCGATAGAGTACAAGGGGTCCCCTAGCCAGATATCTGGTATGCACATAGCAACTTAGAGAGGTAGACCATGGGGCCTCAGATTGTAGTGGCCAAAACGAGGGATAGTTTCACATAGGTGGTTCCCCAGGTATGGGACTTATTATGACAGGTGAGAGATCTGGGGACTACAGCTGATTATGCAGCATGGTACGTGACAGTGTTACCTCAGTGTCTTACTATTCCAGAGGTAGCTTAGGTAGCAGGGATTTTCCCACCCATAGAGGTATGCTATGGGGCAAAGCTCAAGACTAGAGTAGTAGCATTGGGGCCAGACCCAAAGGATCGTTTTGATGGGATCTCACATGATGGACAGGGTGCCCCATAGACACAGGGACCGAGGCCGCAGGGCCCAGTACAGGTAGTTATGCAGCCACCCCGAGGTAGGGTTTTTGAGTAGGGGTAGTCTTCTAGAGCACCTCAGAGACCATCTAGTGGCACAGAAAGACACAACATAGGTGCAGGTACAACAACTTATAGCTGAGAGGGACGCGACCAGAGCAGAGAGAGACGAGGCTCGAGGTTGGTGCATGACAGTTGTAGTAGAGCATGATGAGGCCCGAGCCCACATTGTGTCTTTACTATTAGGGTGGCATTAGGCTCAGGCCCAGGCTGGCATAGGAGATGACAGAGTTACATGGCAGAGCCAGATCTGAGAGACAACATAATAGGGGGCTCAGATATTGAGCCTCCTTCATCAGTCCAAGTCACAGGTGCGCATGGTCATGGCACAAAGAGATCACGTGTATGCCCATTCACAGGAATTATTAGCATAGAGGGACCAGGCTCGTGCTGAGCTACATGAGATGACCAAAGAGAGGGATCGAGAGGCCGCTGCTACTAGACAGGTTGAGGCAGACCTGGGCTAAGTTACAGGTGAGAGAGATACTACCCTTTAGGAAGTGCTCACCTCCAGAGATGCGGATCTGATTCATGATGCTACCAGGCGTGGTGGTGAGGCACTTTTTTATAGGATAGCATATTACAGAGTGGCGTCGCTAGAGCAGTGAGTTGCACTACCGCAACTATCAGGGTCGAGTACATATGGCTCTCGATCATGGAGATCTAGACATTCGACCAGATCAGTTAGACTGGCTCTACCAGAGAAGCTGGCGAGACCAGAGCCATCCCAACCTCCAGAGTTCTGGCATCTAGAGGACAGACCTGGGAGCTCCGACGAGGGTGAGAGCTGTGGTTGATAGCCACATTTTTGTTGTATAGATTCTTTTGTATGAATGCCTCTTATGAAGTATGATTTTTTTTATGTACAGTGATGTTATACATGTATGTTTTGATGATGCCTCGTGATGAAGGCTTGATTCTTTCAGATACATGCCCCTTTTTGATGGCATTCTGTATCACTGATGTATTGTATTGAGTACTTATCAAGACATTGTATGTATGTACAAAGATATTATTGATGTATCACGTTTATATGCCTCATTTGAAGGCATTTCTGATATAGAGCACATATTTTGTATCCATTTTTGATAAATATGTATATTTGACACACATGTGTATATATATATATATATATATGAGGATTACTTTGTTTTGGCTCAGACTCACATGGTTATGAGATGATGTATGTCTTTGTTTTTAATACATGCATATAGATGGTTTTTTCTTTTTCTTTAAACTCATGGGGAACTAATTGACGATGGGACATGAATCGTATTTAGTATCTTGAGCGGGCATGCTGCCTGCATTTGATTTGATACATATGATTTTCTTGATTCAACACTTATGGATGTTGTTATGATGTTATCAGATTTCGCATTTTGCATGTACATTATCCTGATGTTTGATGTATATACATGTGCTTGTTTAGAATGCTAGATGATAGATCCATAGATGATATCAAATGTATTTATCATGTGTTACTTTGATGTATATGGATGGGATGATATGATGATATTGGTGTGGGGGGGATATATTTTTGATTATGTGTAACCCATCTTGCCCCCATTGATGATACAATATGTGATGATTAGCTTAGCATACATGCATGATGTAAAACTTAGGATTTTGTTTATATATGATGTATAGACGATGTTAGATGTGATGATAATGATGGTAATGTGATGTGAATGATAACAAAAAAAAGCACATGCAATAAACACAACCAAATTCTAACAAATAACACCATGAATTAATGCAATACACCATGATTCACCATCTTTTATTAACAAGTAACAAACACAACCAAATGCTTAAGAAAGAACATAATGAATTAACACACTACATCATGATTCATCATGTGTTATTAACAGGAAAAAACACATTGCAATATGCACAACAAGAATAAATCCAATCTAAGCAAGAAAAGATAAATCCCTACAAAGTACGCCCAAGCAACAAACAACTCAAAAGCAAGCATGCAAAACACCATACCAGCAATAAGTAAAGCAAGGAAACAAGACAATGCAAGAATTTTTTTTTGTAAGATATGTTTTCATGCATCAAATTTCTATTTGTTTAGGGTTTATGCAAAACAAATTTCTATTGTTTTTGTGTTTTCGTGAAACAATTTAAAGGTAAAACATGATTAGGAGTGGATAATGTTTCTTTATTAGAGGTAACCTTACTTTAGAAAGGTTTAATTTATGCTTAGCAATTCATAGGAGTTGGGGGGTGCCTTAATTAATCAAATGTGATTAACTAATAGGTGGATGTAAGCTTATAGAAGCTAACTAGAGGAATGTTAGTATGATTTAGGCTATTAGAAGGAGATTATATCAATTAAACATTGATTTACTAGTTAAATGAAGGGGAAGACTAATTAATTAATAGAAGGTCATTAATTAGGTTGTTAGCTGGATAGACGACTTAATCAATTAGTGTATTGTAATTAATTAACAACAATAAGAGGGAATATGAGTGCTTTTGATGATATGTCGTCAATTTTTGGGAAAGGATATAATTAGCGCAATTTAAGTATTTAAATTGTTTAGGCGTAATTATAGGTGTCTACACATGTAAACTTCAATCTAAGTAATAATAAAATATTATTGTATTTTTATTGTTGTTTTTTTGTGTGTAAAATGTGGGCATCACATTTGATGTTGTAATGTGTTGAATAGAGTCATGGGATGTACTATGGATTGCTTGAATGTATTAACTCGCTTCATTTTATGGGGGTATGCCCCAAGGAGTTAAAAATAACTAGTAGATTGATGAACCACGATTTATTATGTCACTTGGGTTAGAGGTGTCTAAAATTTATGTGCGCAGGGTCATAGGGTAATCGACCTCTTTGAGGGAGACATAAGATACTTGAAGGAGACATAAGATACTTGAGGGAGGCATAAGAGAATTGAGGGAGGAATAAGAGACTTGAGGGAGACATAAGAGAATTATGTGTGTGATTAGTGCTCTTGGAGTATTTTTTATGTCTGTGATGCTTTGAGAGGAATATATGTAGTTGTTTGTGATGCTTTGGGAGGTATATGGAGTTTATTTGTGATGCTTTAGGAGGTATAGGGAGTAGTTTAGTGCTTATTTTTTAGGTATATGGAGTTTTTTTGTGATGTTTTGGGAGGTGTATGTTATTGTATTATGATTTATGCGTACTCATGTGAGTTTGGTCATGTTTTGTGATGTTGAGGATTGATGCTCCTCATTGTGGGTATGCTTTGACCCCTTCTGACACTATCTAACTATAGTTATGGTCTTTAGTTTGGTGAAACCTTCGTATGTGTACTATTTGGAATTCCATGTTATAGTAGTATGTTTATGTTATGAGCGTATTTATGTCAGGAGCATGTGTGTGATAAGTATTATGTGTGTGGATCATGCATGTTCCTTCCATGGTTTAGTTGACTGCTTATGATGTGATGCAATATGCAAGTATGTAGTTATATGTCTTCTAGACCATTAGCGGTGTGTTTGGGCCTTGTGTGGTATCGTGATGTCAGATTCTGTTAGGTACCAAAGAACATAAGTCAATTGATATTGTAAATAATAAATATTAAAGAACTTGAGAATAAGAAATAATGTAAAGGAAAAGACTAACCAAGTAATAACGTAAACAGGAACTACCAATCTTCACAAAACAATAAGAAATTATCAAAACTTGTCTTTTTCCTTGTGGTTGTGCTTTTGTAACAAGTATCCTTTCCGTTGGTGATATGAGTCACTCATTGTTCCTCCTTGCTTATGAGTACCCTCTTCTAACCTTGGCATTGTGTCGCATCAAGGACAATGCTCTTATAAGGGAAGGGAGATGTGTTTCCCATATAAATAAATGAATAAATAAATATATTAATTAAATCAAATTATTAAAAAAGGGGTGGGAATGAATGCATTGGTGGAGAAAGTAGTGGAAGAACTGAAAGGGGTTGGTGAAGGATGATGGTCTGTGGCATGGTGGCATGTGGAAAGAGATGTGGAAAGGAATGGGCAACCACATGACACCTAGACCTATCATTTTCTATGCATAATATTACATGCAATCTACTTGAAATCCAGATGTATTCATCACGGTGTAATCCAAGATGACGTTGAAAAATTATCAGTAATTATATAGTTACAGCGAGTGCACAAGTTGGAGATCCAAAGGACTTACCCACACTAAAACCAAGTTAAATTTGTAAATTTAGTAGTAATGGATAGTTGCAGTGAGGGAAGTGGTAGATGAAAATCGGTGTTTGATGGCATTGCCATTGCCATTGTTACAATGTTTGACCAAATGAAAGAATGAAATAAATTCTCCTGGAACGTGTTTTTGGGAAATGTACAGGAAACATGGCTTCCTCTTGAAATAGTCACATGTTCTCACCTAGGAAACAAACAAGTCTCTAACCCAATCAGTTTGCATTAACTTGTATACTCCTAGCCTGTGCCAAATGTGAGCTTTGGAACAAGGTATGGACATCCGTCAAAGTATAAAGATGGAGGAAATTTTTCATATGTTGTAGTTGCAACTGTTGTGGTAGGTATGTATGAAAAATGTTGAAGTATGTGTTTGGCATGTGGATTGTTCGACTAATGCATGAAATCTGGCCTCATGGATGGAAATGAGATGAGGATACGTACAAAATGGGTTTTTTGAAAAGGCTTAGAAATTTCAAGCAAATACAATTGCATCTATAAAGATAAAATCCACAACCATAGCAAACTTCCTCTTTCTGTGTTAAATGAGGGCTCTTCCAGTGAATTTGTTGTGGTTGTGTCTACAGGACTATGCCTTGTTGCACTTGTTTATATGACGTTAGATCTGAGCATTACATTTTGAATATCTCTCCATCTCCAGTTTCCTTATTCGTGCTACTTATTAGATATACCATAATGTTTTGTTTAGACAATATACCTCTATGTCTTAGATAGACTAATTATGGGTTCATGTTGTCTCCCTGACTCAACTTTACATGGCTTGTCATGTATTGCTTCTAACAAATCAGTTACATTTACTTCACCGACATGGCCTATCATCACCAAACTCGATTTTCTACTTGGGTGAGTTTCAGATCTGAAGCTAAATACCCTTGTTTGGTGGCTTGCCCATTCATTACATGTTATATTCTAATCTTAGACCAAATTATGGTGTTGATGTTTTGCATTGAAGAGTTTCCTTCCCATGGCTCGGCCTATGGATTTTCGAACTGATCAGTCTGGTTTATGTAATATCTCGATATACTTGTGTCATGTAAAGATCCTTCCACTCATGAATACGAATTGTATCTTCATTATATATGCTTGAGTCAATCCCTGGTGTTGGTAATAACTCAGTTTTGAGATCAAAATAGTTTTTGTTACATTGACTAGACATATTGGGATCTACTTGGTGTGCTGCTCACTTGGAGCTTGTTTGTTTGAGCTTAGTTACCATTATTATTATGCACTCTCAGTACCTTACTACCCGAACTCATTTTCATGATTCAATATCTTTGTGAAAAAGGTATGTGAAGAAGATGTGAATGAAGATGGATAATATTTCAGAATGTGTGCAACCATTTGATGAAATGCCAAGCTATAATGTTGAATTGAGTCCCACAATTTCAACTAGCTTCATTCCTCCAGGCATGGTTCATCTCTCCTCATATCCCATATTTTTTGTTCTTTAGTTTTGTTTTTGCAAAGAAATAAAATTTTAAATTACAGGATTTTTGTACATTTGATTGTATTAAATAAACTTGTTTAAAACAATATAACATTATGTCATAACTTACAGAATTCAATATTCCTTGGTAGAAAATGAACTTAGAAAATGAACTTAAATCCTCACTTTTTGATGATCTATAAAATGTCCCATCCAAACTAGATTGCTACAATACCCTTTTATTGACAGGTTAAGGTTGAGTTCCCTATAGATATGTTGGCCATTCCTTTGTTAAAACCAATAAATCATGATTTTTGGAGACTCACAAAACAACCTTCATAAATCTGGAAAAGAGATGTTAAGTTTCTTCCGTGTTCCTTGTTATGTGAGGAGTCACTTCAACACTTAGATCGACATTGATTGATCATCTATTCTCTTTTTGGCACTCTTCGAGGATTCTTGTTACCTCGTGTTGCACTTTTAGGAAGATTGTTAAAATTAAATACTTGGGTTTCGTATCGACTCGTCGTTTGAACCCTGAATGATGAAATAGTTGTCCACGATCACAACCATCTAGTATTTTTAGTAGACAACTTCTTGGAACCTTTAGTTTGGGGAAAAACACAGTCCTCGATAGTTTAGAAAGAGGTTTTTTAGGCCTATGGTCTCTGTTTACTAAGTTAAATTAGACTAATTTCGACCAGTGGCTCTTGAAACCTATCCTCCAATTGAAAACCATTCACTCGTTACGAATTCTGTCAGTTCCTGTGAATTATTTGTATATAGGACATGTAGAAATTTACTCGTTATGTATTTTCTCATTGGAAGATAACTTTTGAACATGGTATCTTAGCCTCTGAACCTAAATTGAGCATTGTTGCAACTAGCAGGAAAATGTAAAAGAAAGTTGTAGGACCCTAGTCAAGTTAACCAATAATCGTAGAAACTTATTAAGGCACATAAATAACTGTTTGTAAATCGATTTTGTGGATTGATGTGTGAAATTTGGATTTTGGAAAAGTAGTGTCTCTCTCTTCCTAATCTCTTTCTCTCTCCTCGGTAAAGAAATGAAGCAAAATGAATATATGTCTCTAACGCTCTCCTTTCGAATGAAAAAAATTACTATTATGTAAATGGGAAAATGAAAACCTTAATTATGCTAGATCTAGGTGGATGTTATGCCAGCGATTTATCATTGATTCCATGCTCACATGGTTTTGTAGGGATGCAAGTAAGATGGTGAAATTATGTGGGTTTGATTAATTGTATATTCTTAGAGATTTTGTATGTTAATGGAAATAAATTTTTTATATATTGTTATGATATAGTAAAGTTATTTATTGAAATTTTTCTATATGAATGACATGCTAGTTTTAGGGGTACTTTGGGAAACTTGCATTTAACTATAGGTGTACTTTTTATTCAAATTGGCATATGGTAAAAGGGGGGTTTGATATACATGTTAAGTAAAATTGTAGAGGATAGTTCTACAGTTTACGAAGTATTGAAAGGTTTATTATTGAAGTTTTGTAACATTTTTAAGATACTAGTGTTTAAGGGAAATGTTCATCTATATATGGGTGTTAATTTGATTCCAAAACTGTGACTGTAAAAGGTTGGATAAATGTGTTAAACAAAATTGAAATTAATAGCTTATAAATTTGATTCTAGTATGTAATTGACGATTAAATAATTGGTGTGTTTTGTTTCTTACCTTGAAATGTAATAAAGAGATCTAAATGAAATAGTCAACCCAAGTATAAAATTCGTGCATAAGTACTCTTCCTATGTGATTTCTCTTAGCATAAAAAAATAAAACCTTAGGATGGAAAAAATCCTTATGCTTGATAACACCTTCTAGATTAAATAAATACGATCACAAGTTTGAGTTTATTGTCATAGCTTTTATGCTTAGTGACATCAACATGAACCTGATGGTTAGGAACAACATGGTGAAACATTAGAGTATGTGGTACCTGTTGGTGCTCAATTTGATCTCGCCTCATTTCTCCTCGAAATTCTTCAATCTGTGGGCTCTGTTGTATTTTCTATTTCCCTAAATGGATGTGTGAAAGGTTTTTTTCATTTGTATTCTATTGAAAATCCTTCTCCATGGTCATGGATCACATTTGGGCCTTGTATCATTTCCAAATTCTTTATCCTTAAAGAAAGATTCATTTCTAAGTACAAATGGTGAAGTTCCCCTACATCTTACTATTCGACAGGCATGTTTTCCCCGTCAAATTTATCTCTAACATCTATGGAAACGAGGTCCTCTTGGATTGGATGCGGGTTGGAGGGTCTTTTTTGTGATTTTTGCCACTTTTGTCTCATTTGTAAAAAAATACCAAATTGGCCCCGCATCCCCGATAGCTCTGATTGGCTATTCAGTGAAAATGAAGCAGCAAGGAAAAAGTCTAACTTTGACCTAGAAGAAGGACACATGGTAATTTTTCATGTTACAAATGGGGAAGCGGATCGGCAGAGCACTTTGAAGTTTTTTGGCTCAACATCAAAAATTCAATGTTGAGAGGCAGGTTGCCGGAGGTTTTTGAAGATTTTTTCCTTTTTGTGACAAGGAGAAAATTTATGAAATAACCCACAACTCCGCTGGGGATCACATCAAAATTTACAAGTGGGAAGGCAAATCGGTGGAGTAAAATTCAAAATTTCACATTTTTGTTAAAAAGGGTAAAATTGCAGAGATGAGCCATGACTCCATCAAAGGCCCAAATTAAGCCACGTGTCAAGCCTGTATTTCAAAGGTAGAGGGCAGGGAAAAATTTGAAAATTGCCCATTTTCTCCAAAAGTTATAAAATGTAAAAGGCACCCCCTGGCTCGTTTCATCTCTAATCTTCCACGTGGATAGTTCTAATTTAAAGTGTTAAAAGGGTGGAATCAATGGTTATGGTGTGATGCATCTGGTTTTCCTTCCATTAATGTTCCATGACCTTAGGGGATGCAAATACAAATCATTTTTCATGGTGAATTTGAATTAGTTATTTTCACTTCTATCAGCAAAGTTCAATTGAAGTGTTGTGGAGCTCGAATTTATGAATATGAGGAAGTACAAGAGTTGATATTTTGAAATAGAGTTACTCAGGCACTTGCAAAAATGTGAATTACTAGAGAAGCTGGATGTAGAGCAAAGTTACAGAGGAAAGAATGGGAAAAGGATGAAATGATTGAGGTTTCATGCACAAAGGATGAAAACGTGATCCCAGTTAAAACAATGATGGAGGTTGCATTCAAAAAGGATGAAAATGTGCTCCTAGTTAAAACAATGATTCACCTTTTTTAACAGCTGGAATTTTTTTTTTTGCAAACATGTTAAACATCATTTTCTAGAAATCATGATCAAACATGTAGCAAAGAAAGGTCACTCGAATATTCTTGATTGGGGGGAAGCTTGGATGTAAATTGAGTGTTATAAAAAGCATGTTTTATTTATGCAAATGGTCCGGGTTGAATTCTTACGAGAAAATTTCAGAAAGTCCATCTTCCTTAGAGACCATATGAGAAACCTGTTAATCTCTTATGTTTTAGATTTGATCATGTCAAGTTGGTTACAAGTGTACAGCCATTGAAAATCTCTGAGATTGTTCAAGAAACCTTCCCCTGCTGATGAATCTAATGAACTTTGAATTACTCAATGTTAATCTTGGTAAAATTTGCATCTTCTTTATTTCAAAATGTTTGCAAATAGTATTTCTTGTCCCTATTGCAATATTGTGTTAAAATCCCTCCGAACTACATATGATATCATCCCCTATGATAGTTTAGGGGAATTTGTAATTTCATTACGAGAAGGGCCTTCATCCTGTAATGAGATAAACAATTTAAAACCACTTTACTATCATTTTATTGATAGAGATTGTCTATAAGCCTTTGAGTGTGTCTTAGGCATGAGGAACCAGGGTTCTTTAATGTTTAATTGAGTCTTTAGCTTGAGCCTTCATGTTAAGTTATTAGAGATTGTGTGAAACCGTGTAAATTTGGGCCTCCATTGATGCACACCTTCTTGTTGAAGGACTATTTTAGCTATTTTGAAGTATTTTGTCATTTATTTTTCCAATTGGTGTGAATGTTCTCAAAGATCTTACAAAATCAAGTTTATCCTACTTAATCTCCCACCAAAAAATTATTAAAAAACAATTAATCTTACCTGAACTACCCCTATTTTCCCTATATGCCCACGAATGAATAAATACTACTGCAAAAATATGCAGAAGCAATTAGGATTCCATAATGTCTTTAGTAACCTTAACCATGTTTACAAAATATCACCATTCTTTAGAAGTGACAACTCCTGAG
Source organism: Taxus chinensis (assembly GCA_019776745.2). Taxonomy (NCBI): domain Eukaryota; kingdom Viridiplantae; phylum Streptophyta; class Pinopsida; order Cupressales; family Taxaceae; genus Taxus; species Taxus chinensis. The sequence goes on from CM034156.1 coordinate 105,620,449, forward strand.
AGTTAAATTATGGTGCATTGATCATATTTTCTCAAGGTTTCCTTTCAAATTTGTGCAAACAAGGATATCTTCATTCTCCTTCACCAACAGAGGTTACAAAATGGGTCCTCTCACTCTGTTAAAAAGGCACAACCTAAAGTAGTGAGGATAGATGAAATCCTTTTGAAGGTGCTATCCATTTCTACAACATCTGAGTGAAAAAGAGCAAGCTGAATTCCCTCCCTGGCTAAAAAATGACATACATGATGATTTATTTGTCTCTAGGCTTCTTGTTAAATTGATGATGTTGCTCAGCTTGCAAAGGAGAATCAATTTGAATACCGACAGATCTAAGGGTTCATATCCATCTTATCAAAAGGTTTAGGATCAACCCTACACATTTTAAATAGTGTCACTTTATGGGGTCGGTTAATTTTAATTAAGGTATGGGTATTTGACGAATGAGGCCACTTAATGGTTAGGGTAAGTTGAGACTTTAGCCTTATGTTTTTAAGCAATAAAATGACACTGGTGTAAAAGGATAACTTTAATAATATTGTGAAAGGGGTAACTTAGGTAATGAGTATTTTAGTGTTTGATTGTACACATCTATGCAACGAATTATCCATCACTTCCACATCAAGATAGTAAGGATTTTTCAATTTTTAATTTATCGTCATTTTTTAAATAATAAAAATATAGTCCATTAGTTTAAAAATATTATTAAGTTTGTTTTTTTGTCCATGTGGGTCATATGTTATAATCATGTTTTAGGTTTAGTAAATTTGATCAAGTTTTTTGGTTTGTTTAAAATGTGCATGTCATTTAAAAGTATAGTATGATGTCTTATAAATTTTATCACATAGTCAACATGATAACTTGTCGAGTCTAAAATCCCTTGTTTTCATTGTCAATGTAATGGTTTATTCATTAATTAGTGTTATTTTGTATGGATATCAAAATACATATAATATATGTTTAGTTTTTTTCATGTCAAAACGTTGTGTAATAAAAAATCATAGTACTAGTGTCCTCTTATTGTCTATAGAGTGTTTTTTTGCAAAACTCATTATCAAGTTTAGATTTGTGAGTTAATGATCATTTTTCTATATGAGTATTTTTTTCAATATAATTATCAAATTTATATTTGTGAGCTTCATGATCAAATCTAGCTAAGTTGTAAGAATGTGGTACAAGATGATGGAGGAAAATCAATGTTCGGAATTCTCATTAGTCAACAACGATGATGCCACATAAGCTAGAAGTTGTTCATGTATAGTTTTCCTATTATGTGGTGTGTGTAGTTGCATCTTATTGTTTTAGTGTATTTTTATCCAAGACTCATGGAGATTAAATCACATTATTGTTCATCATTGTATATGATGAACATTCCTAATATAGTCCCCAGTGTAAACATATAGTGGAAAATGAAAGCACAAAAGAAAAATAACATCATGATACTAGTCCAATTGATTGAACAGGTCAAATATTTTCCTGTTCACACATAGGTTTGCACTAGTAAAACCTTTGTAATTATCATTGAGAAGATGATGCAGAATGGTTCTTCATTGACCTCCCATAATAAGTGGGAAAATTTTTACTTATAGTGGATTAGGTTAATAAGAATATTGTTCTAGTATGTGGTTCCCACACTCAGACAAATTTGTTCCCACTAGTGCATAATTCATGAGAATTTGATGTATATCCTTATGCTAATTCACCTTTTTGAAAGTGTGTGCTAAGGTCATGAAAAACCATGGGAGGAAATCATTTTATAGATGAAATCATGATCAAATTGTTTATTAACAAAGGTTCCTCCAATATTTGCCCCTCAGGTGAAATCTTGGATTGTAAAATGAGTGTTACAAAGAAAAAATGCTTTAGGGATGCAATTCCGCCAGGAGAGATTAAATTTCGAGATTGAGCTAAATAGGTTGAAGAAGGGCCAAGCTTCATTGCAAAGGACCATCTAAGAGAAATGTTAAGAATCTTATGAATCCAAAAATTTGGATCATGTCGGAGGTCTGGTCGTTCAGAGGTAGGCTGACCATTGAAAAATTTAGTGAGTCGATGGAAGGAAGCATGAAAAAGGAGCGGGAAGTTTGATCAACCTGAAGTCTAAAATCTTGTTAACCTTGGGAAAAATTCAGAGTCTACTTGATATTTCACGAATGCTCGCAATGAACAATACTTGTTCACAGAGTGAAGAAAGTGTCCAAAATCCTAAGGTCTGAAATTCAGACTTTGGGATTTCAAGATTTCTGAGGTAGTTCCTAGTGCCAAGAATATAATCTAACTCCGAAGAGCCTTCAAACTCCCAAAATGCCATAAACCTGAAGTTTCAAAACCCCTAAAATGTGATTTTGTTGATAAACCTGAAGTCCTGAAACGCCGAAACCCAAAGTGTATCAAAACCAAGAGGAATCAAAGGTCATGAATCCCTAAAACCCTGAGTCATGCGTAGTCCTAGGGTCAAAACATGAACCCCCAAAAATCTTGGGAGATTCTGTGAAAATGCAAACTTTAGGGTTTCGGTATTTTGGAATGTTGACAGCCTTCGGTGCTGAAAAAATAAAATATTAGCTATTCCAAAACCTGAAGGTCTAAATTTTAGACATTCGAGGTTTCCAAATTTTCAGAAGGTTCTCATGAACTCATGTAGCATGAATCAAGTTTAACCTGAACTCTAATTTCCCATCAAAATATCCTAAAGTTGGATCCAAAATACCTAGAACTTCAGAGGATGTGATGCAATTCGGAGTCCAAAAACACAGAGTCAACTTCTACTGCACATTTATTATAGTATGGCACCCTCAACTTAGTGATTGCCATAAATCTTTAGTAACTACAAACTTAGATTTTCACAAAATATGGACCATTCTTTCGAAGTGACAACTCCTCAATTAAATTATAGTGCATTGAGTAAGTATTTAAAAATTAAGGTAAATACACTTTCACCATTTTGTAAAGAAGGGTGTATTCCAGATTTCCCACCTACCAAAATGATGAGCTATGGGATTTGTTTCTTCTCCACCCAAGTTGAAAAGTACACCTAGATGCAGTGAGGTTTTAGAGTGGCATCCATCATTTTTTTAGGTGTTATCCATTTCTAAAATCATCTTTGGGTGGTTGAAGAAAGATTTCAAATTCATCTCTCTCCCTGGCTCTCATTCTTCCTATATATTGTAAGAAGGGGTTCATCTTCAAAAGGTCTTGGACACCTTTTGTGATGTCCCTTCCTTCTTATTCTTGTCAGTAAGGAGAATCAATTGTGGAGATTCCAACAACTCCCTACTAGACTTTGTAATGCAAAATTTGTGCCTTTGGCCATAAATGTGTTCTGTAAATGTATTGACTTGAGAGCAATAAAATCATATATGTGGATGTTTCAAACCATCTTCTGTGTTCTACATACATATTCTTGATCTAACATTACATACAAGGTTATTATGTATTGTTAAGTTTTCATTGGAAGACTACAATTTTGTTGTGTTTATTGTGTAGGTTGTTCAACACTCCTTCCTAGTGCATCACCTTCCCTTAGAATAGGTTTTATTTTCATGAATAATTAACGAACTCTATCTAGAATTAAAGGGAAAAAATTAGATTCATGTTAGATCTGTAACTCTCTACACTTTAAAGTAGTTGGCACTAGGATAGGTTAGGAATAAGTCCTTCTCTGAAGGGTTATCTAGATGTTAAAAGTCCCATACATTTTTTATAACTCCATGTTTGAAAAATCACACTAACTTCTTCAACCATTCATTTGCAAGCGTATGAATCAGGGGTGTTGTGATTTCACATAAACATTGACCATGATCTGAACTAAGTGGGAATTTCAAGAAAAAAATGATGTAGTGGTCACATTATTATTATTTTTATTGTTAGATTAATATTATATGTGTGGGTAATTGTAATGGTAAATATGTGAGTAAGTTGTAATTGTTATAACAAATACACATCAATAGTTATGTATTTGTTAGGAGGTTGTATGGTTGAGAGATTTGTGAATATATAAATGTAATGTTTACAAGTAATAATGTACTATATATTTGTATGAAGTATCTCCAATTTCAAATGAAATAAATTCATAGTAAACATTCTTATCATCTGCAATGAATTTCTTGTGTTCAATTCCATAAACATATCTCATTTGTCTTATGAATGTCCAAATGAATAAAACATCAAGTTATAGTTTTATTTTCCAAGCAACTATTTCTTATAAGTTGTCTAATTAAATCATTTCTCATAGTACAATACTCGGGTATATCCCTTGTATCATTAAAGGGTCATCACCAAGGTTTTGGAAATGATTTGAATCACCATTCTAGTCAACAGATTTCTAAATTAACCGATTCTAATTCTAGGGGAAGTAAAAGAGGTTTCCTGCTAATTTAAAAAAAATGTATTTCTCCTATTAAACCACAACGTTAGAGTAAGGATTCATCTTCCTCATGTCCAAATTTACTTATAAGTTTTTAAAATCCAAACATCCAAATTAGAGATATAATATGCTTAGGTTGTCACATTAGCAATAGGATTGTAATGGTTAGGAAAATATTAGATTATCTCATTATTCAATTCATAGGAATAAGAAGTCATTAACCCAAAGTGGAACACACCGAATTTACAAGAGGTCAATACAAGGGTAAAACTATGTATAGGTATTTGAGAACAAAACAAACACACTTATTTAAGCACAATGCTCAGAGGGCTTAAGTACAACCATATTCCTCAAGGGTATTTATAGTCTAAAATGCCAATCCTTTCTCAGATAACAAAAGGTAACTGAGTTAGAACTCAAGTATGTCCATCACACCCCAATAGTACATTATTTGCCAAACCTATTGTTATCAAAGATTTCGTCCATACCTAACCAAAATCTATAAGTCCATAGCACAAATAAAAACTATTTTAGTGACGATCAAAGCACCTACCAGGGTGCAAAATAAACACAATTGCCAACAAAACTACCAACTATACCACATAACATGGAGAACCATCTCCCTAGAAAGGATGAGTAACGAAATCGTTACTCTAAGGTATAGGCACACAAAGTTCCATAACTCCAAAACCAAAGTTATGACCTGAAGCACCTAGAATAGAAACCAATACTCCTAGGGCGTACCCCTATATAGCGAGAGGACATAACACAACATAATAGAACCATCTCATTAGAAGAAAAAAATAAAACAACGTAAAATTCTTAATGACATTTAGCCAAATGTCCATCAAGGAAAATAAGCACCGAGTTATCAATAACAGGTAAAATTCAAGAAATCTCGGCAATCCAAGAAAATATCTAAGCATTTGTATTGCAATTCTCGAAAAATCTCACAAAAATATTTTAAAAATAATAAGAAGAGCCTTAGAGTTTCTATTCCTTGATAAAATATTTAAGTTTACAGATATAAAACACAAGAAATATCAACATCACAATAACTTCGCAACCCTTCATGGGCCGCCAATAGGGGTACTCAACATTGAGCTCAAAGCTCAAAATAACATGCAAGATGGATCTACTATGAAATCACGTCATGATATCTATCCTCCAAAATGGGAATTAAGTCCTTTAAGTGACAACACCCACCCTGTTGCTCCAACAACCCTGATCTAGGTGGTAGTTCGACTTAAAAAGGTGAGCCAACTTACATGAGCCATAAATTTTGCACCATAACTCTGATTGTATATGTGAAAATGTCTCAGAAAGCTTAGGACATGTAGAAATTTGTGAATGGAAGCCAAAATATTTTTAGCAAAGTTTGACCCCTAAAAACCTCATGGAAAGGGACAAAAATGTAATTTTCACAGTGTTGTCCAAAAATGGAAATTTCTAGAAATAGCAATTTCATGAAATTTTTGCATAAGCAGTCTATGGAAGTCAAATTACTTCACCCCCTCTGGGTTGGTAACCTTATACATATGGGAAAACAACAATCTGAACAAAATTTATAATTGTTGATATTAGTTTAACCCTTGAGTTTCCAGTGTCCTAGGTTTAATTTTCGCTAACTTGTTGACATGTTCCCATGTCTTCCCAGGGTCCAAGCATTGAACCCATAGCTCTGATACTAAGTGTAATGCCCACAAATTGCCATTACAAAACCTAGGATAAAACTCAACAAATAGTTAAGAAAATTAAAGAATAATATATATTTTTAGTTTAAACGGATTGCAAAGGGATAACCTTCAGCGAGATTTAATTATTTCACAATTAATAAATCCTTTTTTAATGAAAAACTAATTATTATTATTTTAATTCTATTATTTCGTGATTAAATCCCCTCCTAGGGTTCCCGTTAATTCTTATTAATTAAATCTTTTAAACAATGGTTACCCCTGTTACAAAATTATTTAATTCATCCTTATAGTTATAATATAATTTATTTCCTTAGTACTTTAGGACTAAATTTTAAACATGCCTCCCATATAATTAAGTTCAATAAGTTTTTATCCCTATAATAAACATTGTCCAGTTGTTTTTGTGTAAACATAATTTAATTAAATTCAAAATCAATTCCTTAATAAAATACACTAAACTAAAACGATAAAAAGTCACGTTTTAATCCTACAACATAACATCCCTTTATTGGCCCCATTCACAAGTTACACATACAATTAATTTAAAACCGCATTCCCATAAAAATATCCTCACCTAAATTTTGTAGGGTTGATTCCCAACCATTAGATGAATTCATTTAGAGCCCTTGGATCTTAGGTATTCCATCTAACCTTAATCATCCTTATGATGTGCTCTTATTCCTTTCTTTTCCCTTATTTTCTCATTTTTATTTTTCAGGTTTGGGAGAAGACGGAGAGTGGAGGCCATGGAAGTATAATCAACCTCAAGGACGGATACACAAATTTTTTTGTTTCTTATCCCATTTGTAACCGTCTCCTCGGGTTTGTTCACATTATTATTTTTCTATTGTATATTTTATTTGTGTTTTCCCTATTTCGGTATGGGCATTTTTGCCCCATTTTTAGATCTAGTTTAAAATAGTATATATACCCATGTGCTTTGGGTGTGTGTGTGTGTGTGTGTGTATGTATCTCCTATACTATGTGACTGTATCTTACTATCTGGTGATAAGACGAGTACCACAGCACACATATAAATAGTGTGTGTGTGTGTGTGTGTGTGTGTGTGTGTGTGTGTGTGTGTAGACACACACACATTTGCTGATTAATATTGGTTCAGCCAACTTAAAAAAAATGAAACGTAGGTCACAAATTTCACAACGGCTGCATATAAATACCCTCAACGTGTTTATTGGCAGGGGTTAAAAATATTGGGGGGCTTGCACCCCGCCCCTTCCCACATTAACATGTTTTAATAACCTTTGGGGGGTGGGGGAGGGGGCGCTGAGCATCCGCCCTCCCCCCATTCCATTGTTTATCAAAAGGTGGGGGAAGAGGGGGTGAGCTAACTTGCCCCCTCTCTCCCCGCCATTCACTTAATAAGTTTATAAAAGGTGGGGAGGGATCCCCCCCACCAAAACTCCTTTTTTTAATATCTAGATTTTTCTTTATCTAAACTTATTCCACATTAAGCCATTCAGTTTTATAAGTTTTCTTTTATTATGGGTTTTTATTTATTTATTAATAATATTATATATATATATATATATATATATATATATATATATATATTTCTATTGGTTTAGTAATCAAATTGAGTTAAATGACATAGTGAAATACAAGGCAAAATAACTATAATTTTGTACCTATACATATGTGGGTAAAATTAAGAAACTAATAAAATTTCTTAGTTGACCGAATACAATTTGTGAAGAGGATATACTCATTGTTAAAACACTAACTTCCTAATTTCTTTCTTTTCTTATAACTTATTTGATATTTAACTAGAATTTCCAACATTTGTGGTGCTAACTTTTACAATAAAACAAGACGATATTTCCTTTCTTTCAAAATTGAATAAATGACATTCATTTCAAGGAACATGTGTATTTTCATACAAGAACACCAACCATTTAAAATTAAACAGATTACACTTTGAGGCAATATTAAGTTGAATATAAACTAGGATTGAGAGATTTTCATTTTCATTTCCAAAACCATTGCAAGGTTCTTACTTCATCTACATAAGACAATAGTTGATAGTTTCCTTTTACAAGATTGAATCTATTTAAAATACATTTTTTTCATTTAAAAAACTATTGGTAAAGTATACAAGTTTAAGGGATTATCATAGTAACAAATACAATTTCTTTTGCCTACTTTCCAAATATACTTACATTTTTAAAGCTTAATACAAATCAACCTTTCATAAGACATTTACAAGAAGTTGAATTTTTTTAAAATACAAGTTACAAGCCCTCCACTTAAATGGGGAGAACTATTAGGAATATCTTGTCTAGTGCTTCACATTATAATATAGTTTGTGTATTATTAATTACGGAAATGTAAAAGAAATTACTATTGTAATTAGTTGTTGTATAAACAACTAATATTTGTTGGCTTGTGTGTTGGTTGAGTAGGTTTTACTCACCCACATAAATAGGTTTGATGGAGTTAGTGGTTATACTTGTTTCCTAAATTATAGGAACAAGTCATTCTATATATTCTGTAATACAAACCTAAATGTATATAGTGAAGATTATATTTCTTTGTTTAACCTGTGTATTTTTTAGATTTGGTATCGGAGCAGTTTGATTCTCTGTATGTGATTGGAGTATAGAATGGGTAAGGGGCACTGCCATATCCTATATTGATGCCCTGACTGCATGAGTTATATATGCATTAGAAGAATTTTGTAGATAGTCTTTGGTATTTTTTTATATTTCAAATCCCTAGTTCAAGGACCCTGCAAAAGTATTCTACTTGTTCATTGATCGATTCATATGGGAGAATAGTTGAAGATGATTTTTGTGGTTGTGTTTTATCAAGGGATTCACGCAGACCTTACTGAATATAACAAATCTATATCCAGTGACAGACATTGTAAACACAATTGTTCATCGGAATTGTAGCTATCTATCATATTATTCAGCCAATAGACGTGTCTAGAACGAGTGTATCAGAGTAATTGGGCCATGTTTGCACTTTCCTCAATGAATGTACCGTAGAAAGTCCATTTTTTGCACTCACGTACTATATGATTTTGTTATCTTCCTGTACAGTTATCTATCTATACTCTACGCATCAATATCTAACATCTACAGTCACGTGGAGGAATTATCTCCATTAGAAAGGTATTTGCTACTTTTCTGGTCATTAAATGGAATTTAGTCTATAACAACGTGAAGGTATCAAATTTCTATTTTACGCGTTGGTTTTCAGATACACATCAGCAATGAATAATTTTTTTGAACAGAGCATGCAAAAACACCAATGTAAAAGCCACACCTCCCTAGTTGTCACTCTGCATGTAGATGCATATTTCTAGTAGAGAAGAATTACATCTTGGATACTTAACACAGGCTCCCAATATAGCCGTCTCTATGAGTCTATTAATAAGTTATAGTTTATATTTAGTTCTTTGTGTTGAACGGTTTGTCCTTTTATATGTTTGAGAATATTGTTCTCTTGTCAATATATTGTGAAGTGTCTCATTGTCTAAAGTAAAGTCTTTATGTGTCTCATTTGTCTATAAAATTAAAGTTTGGTCAATTTCATAAAGTATCATTTTGTGTCAGTCAAAATCATTGTATTGTTATAATACTAGTCTTGTCATCATTAGTCTCGATAGTCATTTTTTTTAAATCACAATTTGTTTATCTATTAAAATCCAATATTTAATTGGATTTTATGTTAGTCATCAAGATATGTGTTTTTCATATTGGCAAAATAGTATTATCGAGTCTTGTCAATAGTGTCCTTGTCAAATATTAAAGAAAAATAAAAATTACCTCACAGACGCATTTTCAATGTTATCCGACGTCTGGAAATAATTGTTTTCACATTGCGGGGGACAGAAAAAATAAATTACAATGTAAAACTTGATGAGATTCAAAGATATATTCCACTGAGTTAGTAGCATGCAAATGCATCAGAGGAAGGAGGTCGAACAACGACCTCTCGTCAATCACCAACAACGGGGCCGCGCAGAAGCTGTGGTGGCATATGTATGGTGTGAGTATATGATTTTCAGTGTGGTTTCCATTTTCTCAGTGTACTTCAGTTTGCAGTGTTCCTATTGCTTTGAGTGGTGTGCTTTATTGTTAATACTGGAAAAGAATTGTATAAGAGAGAAAAAAACTAAGGAGATCCTCTGACTGCAAAGATCATCTGACAGCCGTACTTCGTTGGAAGATGATTGGTCAGTGAATACATTCACTAGCATTAGTGACCATGTGCAGCAAGACCTAACTAGAAAGATCCATTCAGGAGTATGTTCTTCGATGCATTTTGCTTCTCAGTATCTATATGAGTCAAATTTCACATTGTGGGGGGAATACATACCAATGTTCCATTCCCATTCTGCACCTAAAATGACTTAGTCAAGAAAAGCTTCCAGTGGCAGTGGTAGTTTTCTATGTTGTTCAAGATCGAGTGGCAGTGATCAATGACAGAGACTATGATTAAGAACATTACGATTGTTATAGGAAGTAATGTGAAATGTTTTCATTATATCTTCTATTATGTAGTTTTGTAATATGCAAGTTGTGTTTCCTACATAATTCCCTGATCTATAAGCATAGTGGTGAGCAGTAGCACCAGAGTAAGTCAGTTCATATATCTTGAAAGGGTTTGTGGGAGGATCCAGAAAACCACATGAGGTGGACAGTTGATGAGGTACCTGTCACGTCAAGGTTTGTGGTAAGCCTGTTTAAAACCATGGAAGGAGCGATCCTTTCTTTTGGATCAAGGTCATGAGTCACAGAGTTGGACATGCCACAGGGGTGAGCATACTACAAAGGAGCATGTGGATGTTTTTCTACCATGTTTGCACTAAGGGGGGAATGTTAGAAATATCTTGTTTAGTGCTTCCCATTATAATATAGTTTGTGTATTATTAATTACGGAAATGTAAAAGAAATTACTATTGTAATTAGTTGTTTTATAAACAACTAATATTTGTTGGCTTGTGTATTGGTTGAGTAGGTTGTACTCACCATGTAAATAGGCTTGATGGAGTTAGTGGTTATACTTGTTTCCTAAATTATAGGAACAAGTTATTCTATATATTCTGTAATACAAACCTGAATGTATATAGTGAAGATTATATTTCTGTGTTTAACCTATGTATTGTTTACAAGAACATGAAAAATATTTTACAAAGAGGGATCTCGCTTGATTCTATTCAAGTGCAACGATGACCAAATCTTCACTTGAGCTCCACCATCTTCTCCAAAATCCAAACATAATAATCAAATAGGGGAGTAGGTAACACTCTCCACAAAACCAATAATCCAATGAGGAAGAGAATCCTTTTTCCTCATTAGCCCCCAAACCCCAACAAAGAAACAACAAGGGGTATAAGAAAACCAATGAAAATTTACACGGCTTCAATAATCAACATTCAAACAAAACATTAAACACAATGCGAAAATCACAACAACCATGTAATTTCCCAACCACAAAGGCTTAATACTCAAGCCAAGAAAGAGAAAAACAACATGGGGATCTACTTATGCCTCCCAAGGGTTTGGTTGCCCACCTTAAAGCCTCCAAGAATCTCAATCACATACCAATTAGACTCTTATGTCTCCCTCAAAACCAAAAAACTCTTACGTCTCCCTCAACTCTTATGCATCCCTGAATAAAAAATATAAGATAAAAAAAAAGTTCACTTATATAAAAGGTGAGACACCCCAACCCAACTCCCTCCCAAGATACACAATAATACTCTTATGCCTCCCTCCAAAATATCTCAGTTTCCATTTTCTCCTTCACAACCTAAATTTCATTCTATTTCCCAAAATCACAAACATACAAAAATCATAATTCACAACATTTATACAACAAAATAGCAATAAGAATACACGGGTGAATTCCCTACCTTGCTATTACAACAATATGCAATCCATAAGCATAAGATCCAATACTTCCCAATTCCCAAGCATGCACAAGCCAACTCCAAAAATTCAAACAAGTACTCCAAAAGAAAGTTTCTCTAAAAAATGCAAGAGTCCAAATAAAACATGTAACCGCAAAGTCATCAAACAAACTTTAATAAATAGAAAAGGGAGGAGAGAGTGGTGATTTGGCTCTATGTAGGATGCCATATCATCCCTCCTCCACTCCACATCACATGGAAAAAACAAAAACCAAAAGGTTAATAAATTGGTGGTTGAGGAATGAAAAGCCTCTTACATACTCAAACTCAAACCCACACCTCTAAAGTAAAATATTAAAGCCTCATGTCAAACAGTGCAATAAATATCACCTTTTTCCTTACAAATCACATAATGGGGTCTATTTTTGACCACTTAACCCATAGGGGTAGGTGAAATTAAGAGGCATGGGACAATCTTAACTTGTCCCACAAGCTTCCATAAATGGCCCTTCAAAGTTGAGTATACAACACTTAAAAGTAATAAAATCCTTTCAAATCCAACATAAAATCAAGGACAATCTATCAAAATTAGATACCCTCTTTAGTCACATTACACATTACAATAACTAACAAGATTAATTAGCTTAATTATAGCAAATTCACTAACAATGATAAAGTAGGACATAAGACAATAAAAAATCACATACTCACAAAATAATTAAAATGGAAAGGGAAACTGTAAGCTATGGAAAAATACACTATTAACAAGGAAGTAAAATATCAATAATCATACCTCCTCTTTCGCGTTCTGTAGCAAACCTCAGAATGGGCTAGGAAACTTGGATTGATCCCTGATTGTGTGATATGTAGGTGATTTTCTTCAAGATGGAGCAAGACCTTCCTGCAACAACGATCTTCTTACTTTGCACTAGATGGGAAAAAGGATTATGAGGCTATTTGGGCATTAGGATGAGGCAAATGGATGTTCTTTGCTCAAAGGATGCAAGAACTTAGATATGGCATTTAAGGTTATTCTCCATGTGTTTAGAGGGGAGCGGTAAGGTTGTATTTATAGCCTAAGGGAGTGATTAGCTTAAATTAATGTAAGTAATCATGGTTTGAAAATGTGGGCAAGATTAGGTGAGTGGGGGCCATGAAGAATGGCTGAGGATTTGAATTATATTTTTAATTTATAAGTGGAGGATTTTAGGTGAATGGGGACCACGAAGGGTGGGTGAGGATTTGAATTTAAATTTTTAATTCAATAGTAGAAAAACATGGAGAATAATGACATGTGGTGAGGATTGCGTTTTTTTTTTGGATTTTGAAATGGATAATTAATCAAATTATATTTGATTAATTCGAAGTGTATTTTTGTGGGAAGTGAGGAAGGGGAATTAATTGATTTAGGATAGATGTGAAATTTGGGTGTCTACATTTTCCCCTCTTTGGAAGGGTACTATGAAAGTAGTGTCCTTTCAAAGAAAGTAGAAAGGATGGGGGAAGAATAGAAAGTGGTGAGTGATAGATGTCACAGTATCCTCCAAGACAAAAATGTCATGAGAAGATATGATTATGGATAGATGTTGTGATGCCCCCTCGAGAGAACTGACGAGAATGGAATATACGACAGAACTCTCGAAAAGAAGAGAAGTAAACTATGCGGAGAAGAGGACGATAATGGAGTGGAAGAGACTGGAATGACCGTACGATGCAAATGGAGAAAGGATTCAATCGGTCTTGAATTCTAGGTGTGAGGGTGTGTGGGAAAGAGAAAAGGGAATGGATAGGATTGGGGGTTAATTACGAGAAGAGTAAGGGAGATAAGCGAGGGAAAAAAAGAATGGAAGAGGTAGAAATAAGAAAGAGGGATGATAAGGGAAGAAGGGAATGATGAAGGAAAAACAAGGAAAAAACAAAAAAATGACAGAGTAGAGGGTGAAGGGATAAAATATGGAGATGTGCAAAATGAAGGAAGCAACAGAGGTAGTAAAGAGGGATGTGTGGAAGTGAAATAAATGATAGAGCTAAGAAAAGTAGGAAACGGGAAAGGATAAATAAGAAGGAGAGAACGAGGTGGGAGTAGGGGGTGCAATGGAGGAAAATGGAAAGAGGATGAAAGAAGAAGTAGAATGGAGAAAAACAAGAAACTATGAGGGGCGAGGAAAGTGTGGAAAAGAGGAGAGAAAGGAAGATAAACAAATACAAAATGAATGAAAAGGTAGGGGTGGTAAAGAAAAGGAGAAGTGATCAGAAGAAACATGAAAATCAGGGGAGAGGAAAGGAAGATAGAATGAATACAAAGAGAAGATTGAAGGAATCGTGTCATTGTGAGGAAGACCAAGTCAAAGAATATGGAACAGACCGTATGGAGATGCATGTGGAGGGTGGTATGATAAAAAAAGATAGGACAACGTTGAACAGATGGAAAAGGGGGAAGGAGACGATATAGGGGAAGGGAAATAAGACGAGGGGTGGGAGAGAGAAGAGGATAACAAAGAAAATGATGGAGAAGGAAGGGAATACAGAAACAGGGTAATAAGTGGAAAGGGAACAGTATAAGGAATATTCAGAGAAGAAAGAGGGGAGCAATAACATCGATTGGAAAATATGCAAAGATGCATGAAATGAGGATACTAGGATGACGAGAAAATAGAAAAAGGATGTATGATGAAGACAGTAAAGATATTGAAGAGGTCAAAGAGGAGATGGAGAGATGGGTAAGAAGTGACAAGAAAGGGTGGGATTGAGGGAAAAGAATAGGAGAGAAAAGAGAATGGGGGAGAGAGGAAGAAATGCCAATGAGGGGATGTTAGGGAAATCCCCTTTACAATGAGTGGTGGGGAAGGGTGAGAAGATGAAGTGGATGAGTTGGGACTAGGTGAAAGTGAGGAGAGGATGCGGGTGATGAGGATGAACGAAGTGAGGATGAAGAACCAAGACATGAAAAGAATGAAAAGAAACGGTATGAAGGATGATGGATCAAGAAGGGGAAAATGGGGGGAAAGAATGTAATTATAGGTGGAAGAGATTAGATGTATGTTGTAAGAGGATATGTGGAGAAAGGATAATAGTAGGAAGAAAAAGTGGGTAGTAGGAGATACTAGGTGGAAGAAGTGATCAACATTTAGTGAATGGAGAATGAAGCAGGGGAGAAGTTCACGATACAAGTTAAGTGTAGGGAGAACCTTGACATAAGATTGTCATGTGACGGAAGTGGTTAAGTAAAATTTCCATGTGAGTGAAACTGGAGATGATAAGTGGTCAAGCGAGAAGTGGTGTTTATGAGAATCGAAAAGGAGGTGAAAGGATGTGATAATGGGGAATGCTGAGAAAAAATTAAGGGTTAACTGTACGTAGTGATGGGGAAAGGCAAGGAGATAGATCATCCTTAAAAGGAAACTCTTAAGTGAGATCGCCATGTCGGGTGAGTGGTTAAGTAATATTACCAAGAAGAGGAGGGTGATAGTGGTGGTAAAAAGATGTGATGATGGCAATGAAGAGGAAAGATGGATGGTGAGATTGGAGAGTGATGGGCGAGTGTAAGATGACATGTCATGCTTAAGAGAATCTCTTAAGTAAGATCGTCATGCTGGTGGAGAGGTTTTGCAGGATCATCCAACCGACAGGGATGATATGCAAGGAGAAAGACAAGATGATATTGGGGACAAAGGTGGAATGGTAAGTTGAAGAAGATGATCATGATGAGAGGCAGGAGAAATAAGATGGGGGAAATATGATGGGATGGGGGAAGGCCATAGGGTAGATCAACCTTAAGTGGAAGTCTTAAGTAAGATTTCCATGCGGCCGGAATGGTTAAGTAAGATCACCAAGCTGAGGAAGAAGATGGATGATGTTAGAATTGGTGGGAATAGGGTATGACAAAATGGACTGAAGGGGAACCGTCAAGTGAATTTTCCATACTACGAAAGTGTGTAAGTAGGATGACCAGGCATAAGACGGATTTGGGGAAGGATGAGAAAAGAGTGAGTGAGGTATGCCTGAGTGGTATATGATATGAGATGAGGTGATAATAAGAAAAAAAGGAAACAAAGGAGTGTAACACGAATGGATGAAGGAATATATGCAGTGGAGGGTGGAGAGTGTGAGGGGAATCCTTAATTGGGATGCTCGCGTGGTGAGAGTAATGATGCAAGAATGGGAAGCAGAAGAGGTAGAATGGGAAGATGTGTGTGGTGGTGATTATTGTTTGATGAGAGGGGAGGTGGTGAAGAAGCTTCTACAGTGGGAAGATCTTAGGGAGAGGGTAAACCTCCACTGAGGATTCCATATAGAAGGGGTTATTAAGTAAGATTATCAAGCAGGAAGCAAAAGGGTGAGAGGGGACATGAATGGTGAGAAGGGTAATATGGGGATAAGTGGTGGAGGAGTAAAAATGAGGAGCGAGGATGAATGGATCGAATACATGGTGAGCATGGTGGGGGAGGAGGAGATGCTGGATAGTGAATGCTACTTGAGAAAGATCGTCAAGTAGGATTCACAAAATGCAACGGTGATCAAATAGGATTCCCAAACTGGGGAATGTATTAGTATGGGTGAATGGATGGGGTGTAAAGTAAGATGTTGATCATGTAGGAAGATACTCACGTGATGAAAAACATCTTAATTTTAATATAGCACATAACATGATGCATTGTGATATAAAAGATCAGGATGACTAGACTGTAATATGCGTGATAGCATAGATAGGGACCATAAAAAAGGTTTGATGCCCTAGTACGATATGAAAATGGAACAGAGCATAGATAGAGGCCATAAAGAAAGTATGATGCCCCAATACGACATGCAATCAAATAACATAAGAATATTAGAGAGAACACCAGGATACATGTAAAATCAAGATGCCCCCTGTAATATATCAAGATACAAGAAAACAATTAATAATGTATAACTAATAATGCAACACAAGAACCAATAAACATGTCCCTAATGTGTTCCACAGTGAGGATTGATTGGATGTGCCCCCAAGTAGGGGTACAAGGACATAGTAAAGTATTGGGTCATTGTCCTCAAACAAGGAAACAATGAGAGCCAGATTTACCCTAAGCAAGGATTCACGCGAGAAGAACTGGTTTAAATTTGGTAGTCATAAGGTGATTGGATCATTCGTCAGGGATAATAGTTCAAAGGTTAAATTGTGTTGGTTATTTAAGATTTTTTTTTTTTTTTGGCGATTTTGAGGATTTTTTTATTATATATATATATATATATATTCTAATGTTTTTTGGATTTTCGACAATTTTCAAATGTTTTCGATTTTTTTGACGATTGTCAAATGTTTTTGATTTTTTTTTTACGATTTTCAAATGTTTTTTTTTTTTTTTATGATTTTCAAATGTTTTTGGATTGTTAATGAGTGTTTCTAATGTTTTTGGGTTTTTGACAATTTTCAAATGTTTTTAGATTTTTGGATTTTTGACGATTTTCAAATGTTTTTAGATTTTTAGATTTTTACAATGTTTGTGGATTTTTGACGATTTTCAAATGTTTTTTATTTTTTTGACGATTTTCACACTATTTGTAGATTTTGGCACTGTGATTGGCAATTTATGGACCAAAGTGCAGACTTAGTTTTTGAGAGGTGATAAACCAAGATATTATCCATATGTACCATGTTCCATGTTATAACTTATGCTCAGAATAACACACATTCTCTTTCCATTGGCAGGATATGGTGGTGAATATATGATGAAAAGAAGTCCATCTCCATTCTTGACTCCACACAACTAGTAAGATGTGTGGGCTCATCACCAAGAATCAAGAAGGACGCAGGAGGTAGATAATGAATATAAATACAAATGCTAACAAGAATCCCTTTGGGAAATTGTGACTCCATGCTTCATAACGGTACTGAACCAGTTTCAAAAATGGCTTTCACTTTATGAGTCACATGCTAGACTTAGACAGTTATGTGGCCTGTTGATTGATAAGATATGAAGTTAAGGGATAGTTCTCTCTTCACTTAGGCATCTAAATTAAGTGTTTGGGGATTCTATAATTTGTAAGCACTGTAAGATTTTTTATTTTTTAAATGACCCCCTATGCCTTGCCCCATGCTACTAGTGAGAAGTAAGGGCTCATCACCAAAGGAAAAATATAGGCGAGTGAATTCCCTTTTTGTCCTTTTTTTTGTTTTGTTTCATTTTTTGAATATTTTGTAATGTTTTTATGTTTTTATGAGAATGACCCTCTATGCTTTGCCCCATGCCACTTGTAAGAGGCAAGGGTTTATCACTGAAGCCAAGACGTAGACGAGTAAGGGCACCTTCCTCCATTCCTAATCTCACACTACCAGTAAGAACTGTGCGCTCAACACCAAAGACTATGAAGGACAAAAGATATGACAATGAATTATTCATAAGTTATTGAATTGATGGATTTTTTTTATAATAGTGCTTTGTATATGGGAAGAAACATCTGCCCCCAATCTCAGCCCCACACGACTAGTAGGACGTGAGGGTTCAACACTGAAGACTAAGATGGACGACCAAACGAAATGGGTAACAAAGTTTAGAGCTTTGTTATGAAAGAGATAATGTATTTGAAGGGAATATATTACCATCAGTAAGCTTCTAGGTATGACCATAGAGGAAAGCGACTAAAAATGGAAGAAGTATGACGCTCACAAACTTAATAGGATTTATATTAGCACTTGTCTCATGATGATAAATATGAAGATGTGATTTTGATAATGAAAATGTATGCCAATGGAAATGAATAAATTTATTCAGAGATAAGCAAGACAGAAGGAACAATGTACATGTTGTTGTTTCCCAAAATAGAGAGTGCTTTCAAGAATAGAATTTATTTGAATAGAATGCATTCATGGGTTTGTCTAGGACTTGGCCTATGTCGATGGCCAATTTATAAGCTCCGAACCCAAAAATATCTATGATTTCGTTGGGCTCAAATTTGTCTTGTTTGTCTCGTTCTTTGGGTGTGTTCTTTCGATTTTCTTTGAGAATGAGATCATTGACCTTAAATTTTCTAGGTTTGAATATTTTATGGTAGCTACGCCATAGCCGATTTTGATAGAATGGAAGATCATTTAGGGCATTAAGTTGTTCTTCATCAAGAAGCTCGAGTTCACTAAGGCGCGAGTGTTGATAATAATCTTGATTGATTACATCTTTGAGGGATATTGTGAAGGATGGAAATTCAACCTTGACATGTAAAATAGCTTCCCAACCATAAACAAAGGAGAAGGGAGTGGCTCTAGTAGGTGTGTGATAAGATGTGCAGTAAGCCCAAAGAGTGGGGTAGATTTGGTTAAGCCAATAGCTTCCATGTGTGTTAGCAATGATGGTTTGTATTATTTGGTTTATTGCTTTTGTTTGTCCATTGATTGATTGATTTGAGGATAGATTCACAATTAAAGATGGAAAAGGTGGCATAAAGATATTCCTGGGTATACGTACCTTGTAGAATGTATGCACATAGAAGTCTTGATAGGTGAGAATCATTAGTGATGAGATGCCTGTAAGATTGATCGTTGAAAGCATGATGGACATGACAGGTTGCATTGTTGTAAGTGTCCAAACTTGATGTGGTTGTGTTTTAATAACAAGGCTAGAGATGTTAGGCATAAGAGCCAATATTGGAATAATAGAATCAAACTTAATGGAACCTGTTGATGGAACCTCTTTTGTAGTGTCTATAGTAATATCAAGGTTTGAAACGGAGTCTTAAAATGAGGTCAAGGTCTTGTTAGATGTTGGAAGAATGTGGTTGCCCAAAACAGGTTCAATATATGTTTGGGTTAAAAGAAATTCTTGAAATAAGCTCAAGTGCTCAGTAGATGTTGGAAGAATGTTGTTGTCCAAAACAGGTTCAATGTATGTTTGAACTAATGGAAGGAAATTTGAAGAAGATATGGATTGGTTTGGAATTAGAGGGGCTTGACTGTTGTCATCATGATCTCGTGGAATTTCAGTATATATAGGAGTTTTGATAGTAGTCAGCTCGTCATGGAAATTTGTGGTATTGTATTTGTCATTGGTTGCGAGAGTGTTGTTATCAAGTTCTACAAAGATGACATCGTCGTCAATTAAGTCTTAGACGTAATTCTTAAATCACACACATTTATCTATGTGATGACCATTAATGTGATGAAATTCATAGTATGTGTTAGGTTTGTACCAACATGGCTTAGCTTCCCCTTTGACAAAGGGTTTTGTAATTGGATATCTTATTAGTTTAGCCTCTTTTAGTTGATGAAAAACACTCTAGAGAGTTTCTCCAAGGGGGGTAAACTAACGTTGGACTTGACATGCACTGATGTCTTCGTGAGGTTGTATGATTGGCCTTTTGGGTGATCGTTCACTGATTTGGGTAGCCATATGAGAGAGTTGTGTTGTCAACTTATTAATTTTTTCTAATAGCTCATTGCGTGATGTTTTTTGTGAATTCATCATGTTTGAAAGATGGGGAGAATGAAGAAAGGTGCGATGAAGAACTCAACCTATTGATTGTAATATTTGTTTTGGCTCAATCGAGTTTTAACAAGCTACTCAGGATAAATATGCAATAGCTTAAATAAGCTATAATGAAAATGGTTGAGATTTGGCTTAAACAAGCTCTGGATTGTTGACGGGGAGAGTAACCCAAATAGGTTAATCGTGATATGGTTATGATATACCTCAAAATGAGTTATGAAAGGATTTTTGTTGGTTGTGATTTGGATAAACGCGATGGTGGATAGAATAATGAGTGAACTCAAACAAGTCACCCAATATTAATTTGATATAGCTGAAAACAAGCTATGAAGGATGTTTTGACAATTGATAATATGGGAAGTGAATGCTAGTCACTCAATATCAGTTGGATATAGCCAAAGATAAGATATGACAGATGTATTGTTGGATGAGGCAAGCTAATGAAATTGGTGTGGTGTTTTGGTCTGTGTTGTTGGATTGTTTGGATGTTTTTGCTTGGTATTGAATTGGTCAAGAACTGATTTTTTTGTGGAACACAACTAGGGTCTGAAATTTTACAATGAAAACATTGATATCAACCAAGTTTTATGATAAAATAATGCTAAACTATTTTGTTTTCAAACAACAAGCAATCATGTGGATTCAATTGTTTTGGCTTATGAGGTAACTTCTTCAGGAATGATCCATGTTTCATGCAATCATACAAGTATGTTGTGAAATGGTGGATGCAGACTCTTATTACTCCAAGAAGATGCATCCTCTGATATACCCTAGTCCTGATATACCTAATTCTGTGTGGGGACAGAATTTTTATGGGGAACCCTTAGAACACTAGAGGAGACTCACCAATTCTTACTTACCTATTTTGGAGTGAATTACCACGTCTAGAACAGGTTTTGTGAAAAGGTGGAAGGTAATGGAGTGATGAATGTGTATGGTGTCCTTATAACTCCCTAATGATTTACAGGGATGATGCCTAGGCTTCGTTGTTATAGCTATTTAGGCGTGACTCGCATGCATTGCATGACAACATTACCTGTAATTGAAGAGCAACTGTGAGGTAAATACTAAACGATGTGATGAGACTAGGTCTCAAAGTGCAATGCAGATGCAAATGATGTTGGTGCGTGGTAGTCAAGTCCATGTCACTGGTGTAGCTTTGGTGGTGATGAAATCCACCTCATCTACGTGTAAAAACAAAATGATAAAGTGATTAAATGTAAGGTTCTTTCCAACTTGAAATAAATCACTAGCAAAAAATAATTACATACCTGAGCGTTTTTTTTTTGGTTTCAGCAATTTTCTTTGAATGGTGGTATTTTTGAGAGATTTTTTTTGTTTTTGTTTTTGGCAATATTCCAGCAATGCGGTTCTACAGAAAACAAATTAGTAGTTATCCTGCAAATGAAATGTTAGAAAAGTGATCGTGGTTGTTTTTGATTTTCCAGATCGCTCGAAGGCTCAGGAAAAGAGCATACACAACCAAAAACCAAACAAATATTAATGATATGAAAAAGAAAAATAATGATTGAAATGAAAATTGGAAAGTAAAGCTAGAGGATCCTGCAATGTTAGAACAAGAAACTAAAAATTAAAAATTGTGACCGTTTCTAATTTTCTAGATCGCTCGAAGGCGCAAGAAAAGAGCATACGCGGATACAATTAGAATAGATTTTTTATATTTTTTTAAATGTTAATAATTATTAAAATTAATAATGATTGTGAAATAGCGATAATGATTATCGTCACAAAAAAGAAAAATGATGAAAGAAGAGTGTGAAAATGTTACCTAGAAGTGTTGTCGTGGAAAATTGAAATGTAAGGCAAAAAATTAAAAATTAAAAAAAAATTATTTTCCAGAGCTCGGGTGGCCTCACATTTCTAATTTCCAAGATCACTTTTGAAGTGCGAGGAAAGAGCATACGTGTGAGGTTGTTACGTGAAATTAAAAAAAAGAAAAATTTAAAAAAAATTATAATTTTGTTGTTTTTTTGTTAAAAAGACAGGTGTTAGAAGAAATAAAACCAAATTTTTTCTGTAAGTCTAAATCTAAAAATTATTTTTTCATTGCATATATCTTTTCAATACCTTTCTGTTAAAAAAAAAATGAAGTCATTCCAATTTTGGGAGCAAAAGTTATGGCTTTTGGAACATGGGCTACGGTAGCACTCTGAATGAAAATTTTGAACGTGAGAAAAACGTCCCGGGAGCTGGTTTTTTTATTTTTTGACTTCTGTACTTCACCTGAGAAGCTAAAAATTTTGGCAAAAAGGTTAAAAAATAACAATAAACAGAAATAAAGAGTTAGATCACAAAATGATTGACTAAAATAAAAGAAAAAAAATGATTAACTTCCTACAAAGCAGTTATTTTAGCAAAAGTAAATAAATACATGCATTTTCTGGATTGGTTATCCCATGAAATTAAGATGATAAACTAATGATTAGTTCATGTGTTTCTATAGATTACAAGTGAATAGCAAAATCAGAACTAGGAACTAAACACCAAGTACAGAGGAGATCAAAGACAGGATGAACTTTATAGTTTCACTGTTTTTATAACCTGCCGATACACCACAAGACACCACACAACAAAAACACTATCCAAAGCATGAAGGTTAACCAAAGAATGCCTTAAGGAACAGAAAATGAAATAATAACGAACAATAATAAACAAAGAATAGATAAAACCACTAATTGGGAAATTAATGGTAACAGATCAAAAGTAACCGGGTGTACTAGAATGTAAGCTATGGAAAAATACACTATTAACAAGGAAGTAAAATATCAATAATCATACCTCCTCTTTCGCGTTCTGTAGAAAACCTCAGAATGGGCTAGGAAACTTGGATTGAGCCCTGATTGTGTGATATGTAGGTGCTTTTCTTCAAGACGGAGCAAGACCTTCCTGCAACAATGATCCTCTTACTTTGCACCAAATGGGAAAAATGATTACGAGGCTATTTGGGCATTAGGATGAGGCAAAAGGATGTTCTTTGCTCAAAGGATGCAAGAATTTAGATATGGCATTCAAGGTTATTCTTCGTGTGTTTAGAGGAAGGGGGTAAGGTTGTATTTATAGCCTGAGGGAGTGATTAGCTTAAATTAATGTAAGTAATCATGGTTTGAAAATGTGGGCAAGATTAAGTCAGTGGTTTGAAAATGTGGGCAAGATTAGGTGAGTGGTTTGAAAATGTGGGCAAGATTAGGTGAGTGGGGGCCACAAAGAATGGGTGAGGATTTGAATTATATTTATAATTTATAAGTGGAGGATTTTAGGTGAGTGGGGACCACGAAGGGTGAGTGAGGATTTGAATTTGAATTTTTAATTCAATAGTACAAAAACATGGAGAATAATGACTTGTGGTGAGGATTGGGTTATTTTTTGGATTTTGAAATGGATACTTAATCAAATTATATTTGATTAATTCGAAATGTATTTTTGTGGGAAATGAGGAAGGAGAATTAATTGATTTAGGATAGATGTGAAATTGGGGTGTCTACAGAAACAACACATCTACCCTAGGTCACATTTGAGGCCACCCCCCCAATGAGGACCTCATAACAATTATAAAAAAAAATCATACAAAAACACAAGTTACCAAGGTGATCAGTTTCCAATATCCAAAATTCTTTCATTGTTGGTCTCATATCCCCTTTTGTTTGTTGTGTTATAATTTCCTATAAAATCAAAGCAATACCTCTCTGGCCTCGTGGCCATATCAATGACATAAAAGAAATAAAATGCACATACACATATCAATTCACAACATTAATTAACACAACTAAATCATCGCGATAAACAATAAATTTCACCAATAGTTTACAATTTCAAGATATCTCATTTATTCCATTTCATCGACAACAATAAAATCACAAGCCTAGCTAGGTTGTCTAACAAAATATATGTATCAAAATCAAATGTGTTAGTATGGATCTTATGAAGTGGTAACTCTAGATCATCAATTAATTAATTATTGATAAATGCATGTAATCAATCATATAAGTCACATCATGTGAAAAGTCCAAAATATCTATATAGTCTTTCAAAATACAAATAAATATAATAATGTCCATCTACCAATGTCTAATGATCAACTATGATAACAAAGTCCAGGTCTTCAATTCAGAGTAAGAAAAATCCTAGTAAGATCAATGTTGAAGTGGAGTGGGCACAATAGAAGAGTTCATATAGTTTGGATAATTTCCTTCCATGTCATGTGGAGCATTTACCTCCATCCTTTAGCCTTCAGATATAGCTATAAATAATATCTCAAGTACACCGAACAACATTTAAAATTTGAAATGAATACATTTTATGGTAAACTAAAGAAAGACCTGGGACCTTATTAAATGAAACCAAAATTGTGTAAAGGAAATAGTAGAGTAGTATCCTTTAAATGGAACATGCATTCACTGACATGCATCTATTCCATTTTATTTTATTTCACGTGCAAAGGAAAAACAGTTGGGAGAAACAGAAGCATTTAATTCAGCATTTTACTCGGCATCACAAGAATTACTTTACGAAATAGGGGGAAAATAGATGGGAATGGTGATATGTGGCAACGACATAACAAGGAAATCCCACCTTTGTTGGCATGACATGCATGTTTCCACCTTTTCTATTGAATTCATTGTGGAGGGTAACATTGCTTCTCTTAACTTGTGATTATGATTCAAATTATATTTGGATTGTTCACCCATTTATACATGTTATATCCACATTTCACTCTATACTATTACATAACCATCTTTTACTATGGAATAATGCCACCACATTTATGCATTCAAGTGTATGAATATGAATATATATTTTAATGGCCTGTATGTAATAATTAATAGTTGAATTTTTGTATTTTAATAGTAGATGAATAGTTTTCATAGGAATGCGAAACATGTTTGATGGAACAAATACTAGTTTTTAAGTGTTATATTTGTAATTTATTTCGTGTTTGCATCTTATCTATGGAATTAAAAATTGTCACTTTCTCAATTTCCCCATTCCCCCCGCTTTCTGACATTGGAATTATTAAATAGAGCAAAAATATCAGATATTGTTTGGGTGAGAGAAACGTGATCCATGGAATGGTTGTGTGACATGCATGTATTTGATTCATACCCTTTTATTTCTAGCATTTCATTCATATCTGCCTCTTGGTGTATGTTCGCTACTCTTAAGGTTTATTTTTATATTTTTATCTAACAGAGTAGTATTCTCGTGTGTTGTGGTGTATCTAGTCTATTAGAAATCATACCAAGTTTAGTTGTTTTTGGTTTTCTATTGATCTATTTTTGGTTGTGGTGTGTAATGTTTGAGGGTACCTTTCAAAAACCTCTAATTTTACAATATTAAAAAAAATGAATTTAGAAAATTTATAGAACCCTAAACATAAATTTGATTAAGCATCAATATACTGATGTAACAATTCGTAAAGTTACATGCACAACCTATAAAAAATATTATGTTGCACAATATCTACAGTGTGTGCATGTGCGTGTGTGAGTGCGCGCATGCGCGCTTGTGTGTGTGTGTGTGTGTGTGTGTGTGTGTGTGTGTGTGTGTGTGTGTGTGTGTGTGTGTGTGACTTTGAACATATTTTCAATAAAACCACTACAAATTTTTGTATTAAATTTTGAGAAAACATAAATATTACCATGTGAAAGGATACAAATCAATTAAAGAGGTTTCCATGAAAATAAATTAACATGACCAGAATTTTTTTCAAAGTATGTTATTATTACCATATTTTCTTACAACACACTCATAAATACACAAAAGAACATTTAAATATATATTTAAAGATGGTAAAGAGCACGACTAACAATGTGTTATTTTTTCTTAATTAAAATAAACACAATTAATAATGTATTATAATTTTTATTAAAAAAAGTGTGCTTTTTAATTGAAAAAATAATTAAATTTTGATCATCATATACGTAGAATGTATCTATAGTTTCTTCATCATTTTGTGTCATTTCAGGTTTATTCAATTTTAATCATATCCAAAGTAAAACTTCAAATAAAGATTGTAAATGTTTTAACCGCCTTATCTTTTAAAACAAGGTTTGTTGTGCAACAAGAGTACCCGCCATAAAGGTTTGTTGCAGTAGGGAAAGGGAGGAAAGCATAATACAACTATGTTGTAGTTTTCGTTGTTTTAAGGTAACTTGGACAAACAAGATATGACTCTACGACATGTTTATAGTGAGTGTACTCTTGTCGAGAAGGCCAAGTGCATGTTGTGGGCGAATGTGATCAAGAAAAATAGGTGAAATTGGTTGGTAACTAGGGCAGATGGAGTGTGTTTCTGCAGCGTAATATTGGGTAGCTTTGAAATGTTATAGCTAAAAAAGGGAAACTTGTAAGGAGTTTACGCTAGTGGGATTTGTTGTCCATGAGGTCACATTTTAGGCATTAATTGAACAATCCACATGCCAAACACATGCATCCACATTTTGCATACATACCTACCTAAGTGCTTGTAACTATAACATCTGACAAATTTCCTCCATATTTATGCTTTGACAGACCTCCATACCCTATTCCAAGGCTGACATTTGGCACTGGATGGGAGTATGAAAGAAAATGTAAATTGATCTAGTTAGAGACATGTTTGTTGCCTAGGTGAGAACGTGTGACTATTTCCTGAGGAACCCATGTTTCTTATACATTGCCCAAAATGCATTCTATGAGAAGTAGTCTCGTTATTTCATTTGGTCAAACACTGAAATAGTGTCAATGACAATTCCATCCTACACTAATATTCATCTTCCACTTCCCTCACTGTAACTATCCATTACTGCTAAATTTACATAGTTAACTTGGTTTCAGTGTGGGTAAGTCCTATGGATCTCCAACTTCTGCACTCGCTGCAATTATCCAATTACTAAGAATATTTCATCATCAACCTGGGATCTAGTGTGATGAATGTATCTAGATTTCAAATAGAGTGTATATACTATTATGCAAGGAAAATAATAGGTTTGGGTGCCATGTGGTTGAAAATTTGCAACAAGTATTATGCGCTAGTGACATGAGTTGTGATTGTTTCCTTCGTGTTTGTGAGTACCTCTTATCGTTGGTGGCATGAACCACTGATCATTTTCCTCCTTACTTATGATCACCCTCTTCTAATCTTGGTATCATGTCACATCAAGGATGATGTTCTTATAAGGGGAGGGAAATATAGTGCCTGAAAAATAAAAATAAAAAAGAAATCAAACAATAAATAAAAATGAATAAAAGGAAGGAATTGGAGGGTGGTGGAGTGTGGTAGAAGATGGTGTGCAAAAAATGTGAAGCTGTATAGGTGTCAGAAATGTAAAACAAAGAAAATAATAAAAAATAAACTATCTCCCCCTCAACATGCATCGTCCCATCCTGTGTCAAATCAAGAGCTTTAAACAGGTAAGGGCATCCTATGTAACCTGCAAACCTGTCATTTTTCCTTGCATCATAATACGAACACTTGATTAGAGATCCAAAGGCATTCATCACTTTAAAACTAAGTTAACATTGTAAATTTAGAAATTTTGGATAATTGTAGTGGGGGCAGGGTGGTTTTTCTTGGACACCATGGCTGCCGACAATGCCCAGAAGACATGGGTTTCCTCACGAGATAGTAACAATGTTTCATCTATGCAACAAATAGGTCTCCAACCTGATTCAAATTTCCACACACTCCCAACCTGTGTAAAAAATACGAGCCTAGAACATGGCATGGCCATCCATCAAATCAAAAGACACATTTTTTTCCAGATGTCACAGTCACAATTGCTCTAGTAGACATGTATGCAAGATGTGGAAGGATGCGCTTGGCATGTGAGTTGTTTGAATAAATGCCCATAATGTGGCCTCATGGACAATATAAATTAGTGGGAATGGTGGTCAGCTTGTTAAAGATTCCTCTTTCTCGTATTTTGCCCAAATATCTATTTTTCACAGAACGCAAGTGTGATTACAGTGTAATTAGGAGAGCAAAGACATCCTTAGGGCTTGGGCCTGTAAATTTAGCTTTTTTAGCTCGCCACGCATTGGCTTCTAAGTGTTTTAGTTGCCTCTAGAGTTCTCAGTTGCAAGTCACATGTTCCATATTTTCATCATTTAAACGTGATTGTCACTAGAGCATTGTAGGATCTGAAGAAATGGGAACAAAATTTATTCAGCCCCTTCAACACATTCATGATCCAGAAGCAATATCATACCTTTCAAAGAAAGATGTTGCTGTGATTGATGAACTCTTTATGGGCCCTCTTGGATTTAGTTTAGACCAGTTGATGGAGCTTGCAGGCCTCAGTGTTGCAACATCCATAACATAGGTTTACAAAATGAATGAGTACAACTAGGTGCTATTATTTCTAGCCCTGACAACAATGGTGGTGATGGACTAGTTGTTGCATGCCACCTTTATCATTTTGGATACATGTCATTTATTTGCTATCCCAAACACACTGATAAGACTCTTCACCATGGGCTTATTACTCAACTGGAAGCACTTATTTTTCCTTTCTTGCCACCAGAGGATTTGACAACAGAACTGGCCACTAATTTTGACATTATTGTGGATGTTATTTTCAGGGTTTCATTCTGTGGCTACAAGCAAGTGCAATCAATGGGTGCGATGTCAACTCCCCAACTTCTGCCTTGCCAGTTCATTTCAAGACATGGTTCATCTCTCCTTATCTTTCATAATTCTCATATTTCATTTTTTCTTTTGCAACGAAATATAATTTTAAGAGCTTAGGATTATCATATATTTAATTGTTCTATAATTACTTGTTGCAATTTTTTTTTTAATAATAATAATAAATAAAATGTCGTATCGTAACTCACACAATAAAAAAAACCATTTTGTAGTCAACCATGAACTTCAACCCTCATTTTGAGGTGATTCAAAAAAACTACCTGACCAAACTAGATCACTACAATATTGTATTATCGACAAGTTGAGGTTGACTTCCCGGTAAATATGTTGACCATCTCCTAATTTAATTAGATAAACTACAATTACTAGGGACTCACAAAATAACCTTCGTAACTCCAGAAAAGGGAGGTTAAGCTTCCTTCGCGTACCTTGTTATGTGAGGTGTCACTTTTATCCTTGGATGGACCCTAATTGAATATTTGTGATATTTTGATGCCCTTATAGGAGACCTGTTACACTGTTTTGCAGTGGTAGGAAGTTGTTAAATCTAGAAAGTTGCCTTTCATTTTGAACTACCATTTGAAATCCAAATAGAGAAATTATTATCCGTCTTCTCAAACATCTAGTGTTTTCACTAGATAATTACATGGAACTTTCAGTTTAGGGAAAAATATTTTGTTGGATAGTTTGGAAATGGCATTTTGTAGGCCTCTGGTCACAATTTGACTAGGTCAAACTAGACCAATTATGACCTGTGGCTCTAGAAAACATGTTGTCGTTTGATAACCATTTTCTAATTCTCAGTCATGTCGACTCTGGTGAATTCTCCATATATAGAGGAACTTATAGTATGTTTCTTGCTTCAGGTTCATCCAGTGGGTGTCAGTTTTGGACATGGTTTTCTAAGCCCTCGAGCTAACTTTTATTCAATTGCAAGTAGGCCAATTACCACTGATGGCCTCGTAAAACTAGTTTCCAAACACAAATAATTTACCAATTCCAAATTCTGTCAGTTGCTATGAACACTTGGAATGTAAGTGGACACATAGAAATTTAACCATGGTGTGTTTGCTCATTAGAAGACAACGTTTGAGAATGGTTCCTTAGCCTCTGAGCCCGATTTGAATGTTTTTGTAGCTAGCAAAAAAAATAGAAATTTGTGGGACCCTCGTCAGGTTGCCAAACCACCGTTGAAACTTTTGACACATGTAAATAGCTCTATGAACACTCTATAGTGTAACTTGTTATGTGAAAGAGAACTTTTGACAAAATGGTGTTTCTCTCTCTTTCTTTCTCTTTATCTCTCCTTGGTTACAAAATGAAGTGAAATGAATACATGTCCCTAAAATTTTTATTTTGAATGCAAATTGTAATTATTATTATATATAAATGGGAAACTGAACAATGTTAATTATGTTAGATTAGGGTGAATGCCATGCCAGCGATTTATCGTTGATTTCATCCTCACATGGTTTTGCAGGATGCAAGAATGATGGTGAAAAGGTGATGTGTAATTCATTATTTATCATTGTAAATTATATAGTTCATTGTAAAATGAATATATGTATACTGTAGTCTCATGTTACAGAAAAGTTATATTTGAAACTTGCTAATATGTATGAGATGTAGTTTTTAAGGGACATCTAGGAAATCTGTATTTAATCATAGTTTTAATTTGATTCATAGGATGTATGGTAAAAGAGGTTTGATATATATATGGTAAATGAATTTGAAGTTAATGTATTGTAGTGATTTTTCAGTGTTCAATAAACAATTGATTAATTATTGTGTTGTATTCTTACATTGTAAATGTAATAAAGAAATTTAATCGAAACACTCAACCCTAGTATAAGATTTGTGCATAACATGTCTTCATGTGTGATCCTTTTTACCATAGAAGAGATTGAAATCATAGAATGATCTTAAACTTTACACTCGATGGAACCTCCTAGTTTAGGTATATATGAGCCCAAGAATGGGTTTATCATCTTAGGTGGTATGTTTAGTAACATCGTCATAGACTTGGCAGATAGGAGCGACACAGTCAAACTTTATCTGGAGTAAGTAGAGATAACTCTTTCTTTGTATCCTAGTGGACTACCTTTTCTTCCAAAGATAGATTTAGAATTAAATTTCTTCATCAGCCAATGGAATCCATGTTGGATCCTGATGACATAAATGGAGATTGTGAAATACTTGTTCTAGGTCTTAAACTCTTGTAAATGAACTTCTTAGTTCCTCTTAGCTAAATGTGTTACCTTGGTATTTCATGAAGGTTATCTATCATAAGAATTTCCTTTCATGTTAAACTCTTTATAGTTGAGGCATAGATTCTTAGGTGAAATTGGAATTAAAATAAACCTTAGTTGATTGGGAGGTTAACTGGAGCTTCGTGTGCAGTCATAGTTCTTCCAATCATATACTTCTTCAAGATGTAATTCAAATACTTTCATAACTCCTTATGTTATAAAAGTATGCTGATTGAGACTATAGTGTGATGTAAGAGTAAATCATATAAGAGTAAAACAAGATTTGAGGTTAGGGATAATGTCACTCTTGGTCTCCTTATAAATTAATTAAACATTTTCATGTGTTACAAAGAATATGAATTGCCTTGGTGTGATCAAACTTTGAGAAAACAAAAGATATATATAAATA
Organism: Taxus chinensis; assembly: GCA_019776745.2. Classification (NCBI taxonomy): domain Eukaryota; kingdom Viridiplantae; phylum Streptophyta; class Pinopsida; order Cupressales; family Taxaceae; genus Taxus; species Taxus chinensis. Next base: position 105,652,151 of record CM034156.1, read on the forward strand.
TAAATGGAATTCAGCAAGTTATTGAACTCTAATAACTATGGTGGAGAAATAACTATACCGTGATTGAAAAATGTTTTTGGGAAAAATCTATCTTGAATCTAAGTCTCCCTTAATCCTTAGATTTCATCTTGACATCATGTTATATTTTCTTGCATAGAAAGGGTAAATTTTAAACATTGAATAAGCATTTGGGAAGCATAATCTTAACATAAGAATGACAATATTAGGATCTTTATATGCAATTTGAAATATGGAAAATACTTATGTAAGCTATGGATATTGTCGTACAGGGATAAAGAGAAAAATTAGATGGTCGAACAATAAGTGGAATGTGAAACGAATTTAAGAATCTGTAGGTGGAAAAGGGAGAAAATTATACTTACATAATAATGTTGTTGGAATGTTAATCATAACCTAGATGTAACCATGGTAATGATGTGTTGTGGGTTTGTCAATCCTCAAGTCCCTTTTCTTGTGGCTGAGTTATTTCAAGCATTCGATTCATTGGAGAAAGTGTGTCATCGACATGTACATGACGTTGTCGTGTGTCTATGTGATTCGATGACTTATGTAAGTTTCTTGTGCTTTGTTGAGTTTCTTTACTTGGAGCTTTTGTGGCATTGTGTAGTGAGCAATGTAAGTAAAAAAAAAATTATCATGGTATTTTTACTGTTGTTTCTGTATGTAAAATGTGGGCGTTACACATTCTTTATTCAGATAAACTTCTTTTTACTTTTTACTATATTCTTTCCACACAAAATTTATCACTGACATTACATTATAATTAAATACTTTACCCTATTAATAGTTACTTTCGAGATTTTGGCACTTAAAAATCATGATATATGGGGAACTGATTACAAATGAAGTGTATCTTATGGTAGCTAGCACAAATAATACTAATAATAGTAAACTAAGGTCTTAGAAGAAGTGAATATTCCTAATCCAACCAATTTTTGCACTAATAGGAAATAATTATAGCCAATAATGACCAAATAGAGACGATTGGCTCTAATTCAATCAATATTGCACTAAGGGAAGTATATTGGAACTAGTAACAACAATTAAGATCAACAACATGTATAGATACTAGAAATCTACTAATATTGTTTGTTGCAATTATAAATTATTATTATGTGTCAAATGGTTTTGTTGCAATTACAAATTATTGTTTCCATCACATGGATTTTGAATATCCTTAAATCAACTAAATATTGAATGAAAATATGGCCAATTGTAAAAATTAATTGCAATATGGGAAAAGAAATGTAGGAAAATGAATGTAGAAAAGGGTGCGATTAGTACAAAATCTGCCAATGAGTTTTAGTTAAAGATGTGGTTATCCTAAATGAATCAATATTTAGAATAGTAAGGCTTAATAGATACCAATAGTGGACAATGAGAGCTAATTGTCTTTCATTTACATAAATCAAGTAGCTCTTCCATTAATAATTTATAGATATGACAAGTGAAGATAAATGATAGCTACTTAAATTTCCCACATGCTATGAAAGCTAGATTGACGAGTATTTGAACTAATAAGAGATAATTGTTATTAATGAATAACAATTAAAGGGTAATTCATTAAGATGTGATCAAAATTTGGGTGAATTGAGAAAGACATTAACCATTTCCGATCAAGGAATTGTGTGATTATTTTCAAAGTAGATAGTTTCTATCAATCAATCATAAAACTTTGCCTAATAGTATCTATTATTTCTAATTAGTTGTTATACTTGCACCATATTTGCCATGTCTTAATTAAAATTCTAATATTTACTAATATTAAACAAATAAGGCTATTGATGGGTGTGATAAACTCAAGGTTATCAAGTATATGCACTTATAAGGGATTTATGACCCATAACAGCTAATAATGTTCCAATAAGTAACAATCAAAATTCAATGACAAGTACAATTAATTTCAAATTTTCAAATATTTGAAGTGATTATTGAGGCCAATAATGATCAATTAAAACAAAAGGTATATCGTTTGATATGACATTATTACATAAGTTTTGAGTACCCTTGGAACAATTAAGAATAGATTTAGCAGTATAATACATTAAAATATATATAATAGTGGAGAAAAAAATATATTGAGAAATAGGTGGAGTTTAAGAAGGAAATTTTAGACAATCCACAAACATTGATGGAGAGGAACACCTTGAGAAATATGAGAATCAATTTATGTAGATGCGAAGAAAAAGGACTATAAAAATTAAAATATGCATGAGAAATAATATTAGTAACAGTATAAGAAAATGAAAACATGACTAAGAAAAGATAATCATCCGCTAAATGTTTGATCAATATTTCTAGAATTAAAATAATTATATTATATTTAATATAGAACTCATCATATGATAAAAAAATTTGGTATAGTCTATTGAGTTTGGGATTAATGTTATATCTTTATTAGCACTTCAAACAAGAAATCTATTTTACTAAAATTTTACAGGAAAATTCTGATGTCCCAACGAGTCGTAAATATTTTGGTGGGGCATATACAGAAACTTATTTCCCATTACTAATTTTACATTCAATAGGAACTCGAAAACAATTCAAATGATCATCGGTCAAAAAGATATCAATTGAAAGAGAATGTGCAATATAATGACCAACGTATTAATAGTAACTATTTTACTTTTCATGTTGTTTCTAAGGTGAATCAAGGGAATCTCAACCGGATGAATCAACTGGAAACTTTATATAATACTTCTTCTAGCTGGAGTCTGAAATCTAACTGGCTTGAAAACACGAAAAGTATGCCTCGTATAAATTAATGTGCAGCCAATATTACCCACAACAGAGAAGGCTTTGAGACAAATGAAGAACATAATCTCTACAAAAAATTGAAATAAAATCTTTCACCAATTAGCTTTTGATGTGGGTCCACGCCCACAAAAATGTATAATCGTAAAGTAGTTATGCACAAAGAAATTATTTAAGATAATTGCATCTCTTGAATGTGGACTAATTGATATAAATTATTAAATCAAAACTAATTCAAAAAATGACTATATACGTTGGATATTATAGAGCATAATAAACATAGTATAATTGAGAAGCTCCAAAGAGATTAATAAAAAAAGGAGTGATATTTTATATATTTTTTACAATGGAATGGATAATTGTTATGAATATACTATTAGAAATCTTGTTTGAAAAATATAGGCAAAATAAATTTATAATTGTAACAACATGAGAGAATGTGAGAAAAACGAAACATTCAAATGTCCAAACGGCTTGCAAAAATTTAAAAGCTCAAAGGAGTTAATAAGAGCCTATGTGATTCCTTCATTATTACTATACTCTTAATATTTTGTACATTTTAACAATTAGCACACAAATATAATATATTTTTATATGTAGTGGGCTCTCATACAAAAATCCTAACCCTTAGAGAAAGCAACGAGTAAAATGAGTGAAAATTCGTTTTGGTATGGTTGTTTTTATGTATTCACTCAAATCAACAAATGTTTCCTTTTCATGACTTTTTAATTTTTGGTTCTAATTACATAAAGGAACTTTTATTTTATATAATTCTTCAAAACCAAATTACAACTATATTTACATATATGTCAACATACAATAAATAGGAAAAGTCAATATAATAAACCCAAATCCCTTAAAACTTGAAATCGGGCATGGGTTCCGTTATCAAAT